>OX063270.1:11382381-11993785 GCA_944039245.1 Nebria salina
GTCGGTATCTACAGGTATTTGGTGGTAACCGGCAGCTAAATCTAAAGTTATGAAATAACGACTTCCCGACAAACTATCGAGCTGGTCTTCAATTCGTGGCATAGGAAACTTCATGCTCACTGTTTTTTTCATTCAGACGTCTGTCGATAGTCATCATTTGGTTTCTTCACTAATAATGCAGGACTACTATATTCAAAAGTAGACTCTTGAATGATTCCCGCTTCAAGAAGTTCATCGATCTTCTGCCGCATAATGTCACGTTCTTTGTAGGCAAGTCTGTATGGTCGCTGATTCACTGGTACATTATCTTTCAGCTCTATTTTGAAATTAATCCAATCGGTGGTTCCAACTTCCGTGGTGTTTTTTGCGAAACAACTTCGGTTTGTTTCTAACAAATTATACAATTCTGTTTTCTCTGCGTTTGTCATCATTTGATTTGTGGAAATTTCATGTTGTGCTAATTTTTCATACTCTACTCTTCTTACTTGTGGTTCGTTCTTCTCATTTTCATCCTGCTTACGCGTGATTGTTAATAATCCCTTTTCTTTAATTACTCTAATACCTGGTTGATCAATTGCTGTCTGGCCAATTAGGATTGCTTCAGTTTGAGCTTCATTTGGGACAATTAAAACTTCTGTTTCAAGCTCCACGTCTCCAATCGTAATTAGCAATACTTGTTTGCCAACCGTTTCACAAGTGCCGTTTCCGAACCCTCGCAAACGCCTTGTTTCATTTTCGTAAATAACATTCGCTTTCTTGGCAGCTTCTTGTCTCATTGTTACTACATCACTTCCGAGGTCAATGTAGCCAACCATTGTCGTACCATTAATTGTTACCCACTTATGATGGTTTGAGCTCTTCAGCTCCCGTTGGGGATACTTCAGCTTTAATTTTTCGAACAACAGTTCTTAACGCAGGCACACTGCCTCCTCGTGCACCTGATTGTTTTCTTTCTTGTCGACAGTCTCGTGAAATGTGGTCGTTGCCGCCACAATTATAGCAGGTTCGTGGTTTCGTTGCCTTGCCACACTCCCTTGAAATGTGCCCCATTTCTTGGCAATTGTAACATCTAACTTTATTGTCTCGCTGGTCAGAACGTTGCAAACGTCCAGGAGCATGTTGTTCTCGTCTATTGGTAACTTCAAAACTGCTACTGTGTCTCCCCTGGTATCCAAATTTGGCTCGTTCTTCCACGCTCTCATATCGTTTTAATTTTTGGAGTAAATCCTCGATATCTGCAACCTCACATAACGATAGTGATCTGACTAACTCTCGATCTCCAAGACCATTAAGAATATATTTTATTAAGGAAGAATTGTCTACTTGCCCTTTGCTGGCTATCGCTCTCATGGAGTAGACATATGCCTCCGAACATTCGTTTTTTTCACGTTTTCGTCTGGTCAACTGTAAGTGAACGTCTGCCTGATCATTTGCTGATGGAAAACTTCGCAGCAAATGATATTTGAAGCCTTCCCATGTAGTGATCTCGTTCACCAAGCCGTCCATCCAAAGCTTGGCTGCTCCTCGTAACTTGGCAACAGCTTGGAATAATATTAAAGGATCGTCCCACGAATATGCGGTACCAATACTGTCCACACGTTGTATCCACTGTGCAGCACTTAGTCCAGTCATTCTCGATGGATCGAAGTCTGACAACAATTTTTCTGCTAATTCACACGGTGCTCGTAACGTCATGGACACGTTCGCATGACTATTTTGCATAAACGTACGTTCTCGATCTAGTAATTCACGCTCTCGTTTCAGCAGATCTATCTCACGCGCTAACAATTCTCGCTCACGGTTCAAATTATGTTGCATTTCCAATACACCACACGCTGGCGTAGACATGGCCTCAGGCCCTACGTCACCAGACGTTACATTCACGCCCGAAAAACTCATGTTTACTTTGATTTATTGTATCCAACTTTAATCGGCTATTAAATAACAACCCGTACACACCATCTGTACTCCCGTACTAAATTCGCATCAACTTTTCTCTCACACAAAAGTTCTTTGTTAGCACACACGCACACGTGCTTATTCAACTGGTCGGCACTTAGCACTGGAAGTATTTTTATGTATCCCACCGCTGCTTTGTTAGGATAACTTCACTCTAACTCGTCAGGTAAAATAACAACAGGTTTATATCGTCCTAGATATTTATTTTAATCTCTACTCTTACGTATTACAAAATCACGTCTGTTCTGTACACCACATGGCGCCGGACACACTTTTGTTGTTATTCTCCACAACAACATTTTGGCGCGCGACGCATCCAGTCTCTGCGCAGCTCGTAACGGTTTATGGGTACGGCGGGAGATCTGATCCGATTCTTTGGGCGGGCTTTGAAAAGTTGGCTAACATATATATATATATATATATATATATATATATATATATATATATATATATATATATATATATATATTATATATATATGTAATAATAATAATCTTAACATATATATATATATATATATATATATATATATATATATATATATATATATATATATATATATTACATATATATATATATATATATATATATATATATATATATATATTACATATATATATATATATATATATATATATATATATATATATATATATATATATATATATATATATATGTATATATATATATATATATATATATATATATATATATATATATATATATATATATATATATATATATATATATATATGTAATAATAATAATCTTAACACTTGATTAGTTTCACATATAGATATTTATTGACGTACGTTTCGACCTTTCGGTCATCATCAGAAATGATACACTTGTATACAATTATAATACAAACATCACATTACTTAAGTAATGTTTGTATTATAATTGTATACAAGTGTATCATTTCTGATGATGACCGAAAGGTCGAAACGTACGTCAATAAATATCTATATGTGAAACTAATCAAGTGTTAAAATTATTATTATTACCTATTAAATATGTTTCATCAAGTGCCCACCAAACAAACTTTAAATTTAATATATATATATATATATATATATATATATATATATACATATATATATATATATATATATATATATATATATATATATATATATATATATATATATATATATATATATATATATATATACATACAGTGGTACCTCGATATACGAGTGCCCTAATATACGAGTGTTTTGAGATACGAGCCGCCGAGCGAGCGATATTTTGCTTTGAGATGAGAGCAAGATTTGAAATACGAGGAATTGCACACTTCACCGTTGCACACGACCCCAAGATGCCCAAAATGTTCGGTCAGCTCGGTTCGGTAGGGGTTCGATCCCTGATTACTATGCTTGCTCAATAGTTCCAGTTTTATTGCGCAAGCGCTAAAGTTTCTTATCTTAACGCTACCATGCGACGAAAACCGTTCAAGTCTTTCTATGCTTCACTGGTGCGTCTTACAGTGTGCAGCGTCTAACAGTCTCTCTCTCCTCAGACTAGACCACAGTCTGTGTGCTGGTTTCACTCGTTTTCGAAGCATTTTGATAAGTTGGATTCGCGTTTTTAGGCTTTCTGTACATTTACAAAATATTAACACATTTATTTTTATAACCATGGGTCCGAAGAAGAAGATGATGTCTATTGAATTAAAGCGTGAAATCATAGAAAAACATGAGCAAGGTGTACGAGTTATTGACTTGGCGAGGATGTACGGGCGTGCACATCAATGATATGTACTGTGCTTAAACAGAAGGAGTTGATAAAGGGTATAACGCCAGCTAAGGGCGTTACAATAATTTCTAAGCTCCGGACCTCTCTCCATGAAAAGATGGAGAAACTACTGATGGTGTGGGTGACAGAGAAGCAGCTTCAAGGAGGATCCTTAACACAAAGCTTCATATGTGAGAAGGCACGAGCGATTTACGGTGATTTGCTGAAGCAGATTCCACACACTTCCACAAACGAGGTATCGCAAGACTCCCTTATAGCCAGTCGGGGCTGGTGTGACAACTTTAGGAAAAGGATCGGCATTTACTCCGGCATCAGGCATGGTGAGGCAGCAAGTTCGGAAGTGAAGGCAGCTAAGGTTTACATCAAAACGTTTTCCGAACTGATAGAAGCCAAAGGATACAACTCCCAGTAAGTCTTCAACTGTGATGAGACAGGGCTTCTCTGGAAAAGGATGCCGAATAGGACATACATAACGGCAGAAAAGAAGACGCTGCCAGGTCACAAACCCATGAAGGATACATTAACTCTAGCTCTTTAAACCAATGCGAGTGGTGACGGCAAAATCAAGCCTCTGCTAGTATACCATTCGGAAAATCCCAGAGCTTTTGAGTCACATAATATTTTAAAAGAAAAACTGCAAGTTATGTGGAGGGCAAATCCAAAGGCGTGGGTCACCAGGAAATTCTTTGTGGAGTGGATAAACCTGGTGTTTGGCCCTTCTGTTAAGAAATATCTACAGGAAATCAACCTACCCATGCAAGCCCTTCTCGTCCTCGATGATGCCCCTGCTCACCCACCAAATCTCGAAGAAGATTTACTCGAAGAGTTCAAGTTTATAAAAGTTCTCTACCTACAACCCAACACCATTCCTATCCTGCAGCCCATGGATCAGCAGGTAATTTCTAATTTTAAGAAGTTGTACACCAAGCACATTTTTTGGCACTGCTTTGAGGTGACGGAGAACACAAACCTTACACTGCGAGAGTTCTGGAAGGACCACATTAACATCGTGATATGCCTAAGAATTATTGATCAGGCCTGTTACAACGAGGACCTAATCTTCTGCATGGAAGAAGCTGTGGCCTGAGGCTGTAGCTGAAAGGGCCTTCGAAAAATTGGAACCCGAAGTGTCAGTGGTAGAGAAGATTGCTTCTCTGGGAAAATCCATGGGCCTGGAGGTGGATGAGAGAGATGTGAACGAACTCTTCCAGGAAAAGTCTCAGGAACTGACAACCGAGGAGTTACAAGATACACATTTGCAGTAGCATACGGTGGTTCAACGAAAAATTAGTTTTGAAGAGGAGCCAAAGATGGAAGAGGTTATCTCTACAAGAGATATAAAGGAGATCTTGGAAATGTGGGAGAAAGTTGTAGAGTTCGTGGATAAAAATCACCTCGAAAAAGTTGCAACTGGTCATGCATCGGAGTAGTTCAACGTAGCTTGCCTAACTATTTTCCGCAATATCCTGAAAGGGAGGAAGAAACAAACCTCCTTGGGCAGTTTTTTTTAAGCGATCTGCAGGTGAAAATGAGCAAAGCGTGACGAAAAAAGCGAAGACCAGTGCCGAAAATTAAGCGCTTCCGTATGCACTTCACTTTTTGTTTTATTATGTTTTTCTAGAATATGTATTTGTTATTTATAAATAAATATTTCTTCTTGTAAATAAATTTTTCTTATCCAAAAACACTTAACAAAAACAACTGAGGTGGTGTTTTGCGAGCTAGAACGTATTAATGGCATTTCAATTAATTTCAAAGGGGAAAATTGCTTTGAGATACGAGGAAGGCTACGGAACGAATTAAACTCGTATGTCGAGGTACCACTGTATATATATATATATATATATATATATATATATATATATATATATATATATATATATATATATATATATATATATTTAAACATGAATGCAAATATGCGTGAATGCGTATGTGCGTGATTGCATGAATGCAATATTGCACACTGTATGTGTGCGTGTTTGCATAACTACACATGTGAAGGCGTGTGCGCCCGATTGCATAAATGCGCAGCTGCATACATTTCAGCCGATATACAACTTTTTATTTATTCCATATGGTGTGCGAGAGAGAGAGAGAGAGAGAGAGAGAAGATGTCTTTAATAAATAAAGCAAGAAGTATTTCGTTATTTTGTATATTATACGATATATATATATATATATATATATATATATATATATATATATATATATATATATATATATATATATATATATATATATATATATATATATATATATATAAAGAGTTCAATTAAACATATCTCTCATTGCTGAATTGTCTTCTATTACTATGATTCCTAAATTTCAACATCCCTTTTCAACAATAGTTGCGGGACCATCCGGGTGCGGAAAGTCTTATTTTATTGTGAATATTTTTAAAGAAATGAATAATTTGTGTGATACAGTTTTTTTGCAAGTTACTTGGTTCTACGGTACGTGGCAGAAGTTATATGAACGTATTCCAGACGTTAATTTTCAACAGGGGTTACCTAATATGGATAACTTTGATGGGGTAAATCCTCAACTTATTATAATCGATGATTTAATGAGAGAAAGTAACGGGCAAGTTGTGGACATATTCACGAAGGGAAGTCATCATAAAAATTTATCGGTTTTCTTGCTCACGCAAAATCTATTTCACCAAGGAAAAGGACAGAGAGATATTTCGCTTAATGCTAACTATATTGTTTATTTTAAAAACCCGCGTGATAAGGCTCAGATGCAACATTTATCTAGACAAGTATGCCCTGAAAACACTAAGTTTATTCAAGATGCATATAACGATGCTACAACCGAACCACATGGTTATTTAATTTTCGATCTTAAACAATCTACACCGGACTGGTGTCGTTTTAGAACTATATCACGTGATAATCAAGTCTATGTTTATCTGCCTGTTAAAAAGTATAAATATAATGACATAAATGTTCCATCGATTATTTCATAAAATGTCTAAAACAGTGATCAACAACGCCACTTATCTGCGAGCATTGCATAAGCTTAAACCGTCTCATAGGGTATCCTTATTGAAAAGTGCAGATAAAAAAGAGATACATTGCTTGTGTGAAATAGTGTATAATATTCTACATGGCCGGGTTTCTATAAACAAAAATCAACGATCGCGTTTATCACGTCATAAGCATACTTTACGTAAACTCGTGCAAAGAGGAAGTGGTTGGGAAGGTAGAAAAAAAATTTTAATACAATCTGGTGGGGCATTTCTGCCTCTTTTATTAGCTCCTCTCATCACCGGAGTACTTAGTAGTTTATTTAAAAATTAAAACCGTAATGGAACATGCAAAGAAAATGGTTCTTATTTCATCCGAGACTCTACAAAGACTTCGACAAAATAATAATAAGAATGATGATGATAATAACATAACTACGGGACTTGATGGTGATATGAAAAGAGTAATGTCTTCTAAAACATTATCTGATCGCGAGAAATGGGTACAGTATCAGGAAACGTTACAGAGATACCTACATTTCAAGGTTCTGCAGCGTCAACCTGTACAAATTTCAATTATTGACCAACAGCAAGATACGTCAAAAGCGATGATTGAAAAAGTAAAAGAAGAAAAACCCCAACGAGAACCTTATGATGCAAAAGATATTTTAAGCATGCTACCAAAAAAATACCACGATAAAGTAAACAGTATAATTCAACGTCTGAAAGCCGACGGTGCGGGTGTTTCGTGGAATGAGAAAGGATTAGTTCAAATAGATGGTATAGTTATTCCTGATTCAAATATTGCCGATTTAGTAGGGGACGTTGTACGATCACGACAAAATATTAATCCTACGGGGTGGGCAGAGTTTGCTTATCTGTTAAAAAAAATTAATATATCTGGCGAGTTAGTGGGCAACCAACGACGAAGAAATATCATGTACCGGACTCCAAGGGTGAACCGAAAGAGTGATTCAGAATCCCCTAAAAACCGGATGGTGATTCCCTCGGAGTCGGTAGAAGTTGGAAAAGACTAAAATTCTGAATTATGAATAAACAACTAGCCCGTATCTATTACGATCCATCGAACCCGTCAGGATATACGGGTTCCCAGAATCTCATTAATGCTGTAAAGGGAAAATATAGTGCTAAAAGTGTAAAGAAATGGTTAGCATCACAGGATGCTTATACTTTGCACAAACCTCTAAGAATGCGGTTTTTACGAAATAAATATAAAGTCAATAATATTCATAATTTATACCAGGCAGATTTGATAGATATGAGGAGTCTTCGTAAATTTAACGACGGAATGAAACACATTTTAACCGTCATCGATGTTTTTTAGCCGTTTCGCCTGAACGGTAGCAATACCTGATAAAAACCATCAACTATCATAAAAGCATTCGAAAATATCTGCAGTGTCATGCACCGAACTTTCTTATCCGCATATGAGTTAAACCATATCGTAGTTACATAATTTTTCTAATTTATAATAATCGTTCTAACATTTAGTTCGCTTTTACAGTAGATATATTTCTTAGAAACAATATAAAATGTCAAACTTCAAATTATTTAAGTCTATTTTGTTAAATAATTGACAGGCGCAGATTATATGATTTATGTAAAAATATATATAATAAGCAGAAATTTAATTTGAAGCCATTACTCTTTTTGATAAAATAATTCAAACAAAAGTTGTGCTAAATATAAATACCTTTAATTTTTGTTCATGAAATTTTTCTGTAACTGTAACCATTTTTGAGTAGTTGCAGAAAATGCAAAAATTGACTAGAGTAAACAGGCACTTCCGCTTTGAATATTTTTTTCAAAAAAATTTCATAATTTTAGCTTCAACCGTTTAGGCTGTAGAGAACATACACACACACACAGACACACACACACACACACACACACACACACACACACACACACACACACACAGACAGACGGACGTCATTCCAAAAATAGTTGGAATCGATTCAGGGAAGGTCAAAACGTATATTTCCGTTAAAATCTCGAGATCGAAATTTTTCATGATTACAATACTTACTTATACTGCGTATAAGAAAGTAAAAATATTCAACGAAAGTAAACGTTAACCGATATACATACAGACTGATAAGGGATCAGAGTTTATTTCTAGCTCCGTGCGAAATTTTTTAAAAGAAAATGATGTGAAATATTACGTCACCTACAACCCTGAAGTAAAAGCTTGCCTTGTTGAAAGGTTAAATCGAACTTTAAAAACAAGAATGTACCGCTATTTCACACGTAATAATACGTACCGTTATGTTGACATATTAGCACAGCTTACTGACGCATACAATAGTACAAAACACTCGGCTATTAAATTAGCGCCTAAAGATGTAAATGACGGTTATGTGTTAGAAGTGTAGAGAACTCAGCATGGAAAAGATAAGTCTGACAAAAATGAAAGATTAAAATTTAAAACTGGTCATTTTGTGCGAATTTCTAAAGCAAAACACATGTTTGCAAAGGGATATGAAAGTAGTTGGTCTGATGAAATTTTTATAATAACGCATGCACTAAAACGAACACCATCGCCCGTGTATAGAATTGCTGCTTTAAATAACGAGCTTATCGAGGGTACCTTCTACGAATCGGAACTCCAACGGGTTAATGTAAAAGAAAATGCAGTATATAAAATAGAATAATAGAGACGCGCGGTACAGGTGTCAAAAAGTTGGCACTTGTTAAATGGAACGGTTATAGTGATAAATTGAACTCGTGGATACTAGCATCAGAATTAAAGAAAATATGAAGAATTTCTATTTAACACTGCTTAGCAATAGTTCTATGGACTATTTTCCAGGAAATACAACGACAAGTTTTTACACATTGTTACAACGAAATATCCAATTGAGTGGAGAGTGGGAGGTCGCCGTCTCAGAAGTTCAATATCCTTCGACTTTTTATACCGTCAACGATAGCTCGAATCAGGTGTTTGTATCAAAATTCAAAGATCTGAACACCTATGAGGAATATGCGGCTGACAGTTTTTCCGCACCTCTATCTATGGAAATAAAAGAGAACGGTACCGTGGTACCCGGAGGTTATGCAGTTATTTTAGATATCACGAGTGAACTTAATGCAATTGATGTTCTTCAGAGAAATAATATAACATTTACACATAATGCGGCCTTGGGGAGAATTGAAACGCAATATGATAACGACATAAGTTCCATAAAACTTTCACACAGATTGATGCAGCAATTAGGATACAATCCGGATGACGATATAGTTAATACTCCTGTTGCACAAAATAGATACAACGTTTTAGTCGGAATTCCATCTCAACTGTTCATTTATTGTGATTTGATTGAACCACAATTTGTCGGTGATGTCATGGCCCCCTTATTAAGAATTGTAAGCGTAGATGTAAAAGATTATATATATGGAGCAAATAAATCTGTTATATATACTAAGCCACACTATGTTCCTATCTTGAGAACCGAATTTGATCGCGTGGAAATTGATATAAGAACACACACGGGAGATCCTGTATCATTTCAAACGGGTACATTGTGTGTGATACTTCATTTTAGACAGTGCAAATTATCAATTAAAATGCATATCTGTCCATATCAAATTTATTATAACCATCAAGCAGGATCCGGAGTGGGTACAGTCGTTTATAGAGGAGCATCATTTCAACGAGGTCACGGTTTAGGAAGCTTTTTTAGTGGTCTATTTAGACGTGTCATGCCTTTGATCAGAAAAGGTGTAGGAGCTGTAGGTAGAGAAGCAGTGAGTACAGGTGTAAATATTCTGGGAGATCTACATGAACAGCGCCAAATCAAAGAAGCCCTGAAAAATCGTTTATCCGAGGCAAAAAATAATTTAAAGCGCAAAGCAGAGAGTAAAATTGACACGGTCTGGATATAAAAAGAAACGATTAATAGTGCAACATAATCATTCGCGACCATCTAACAGACGTGTAAAGAACAAATCTAAAACTACTCGCGATATATTTAATTAAAATGGCGTTTTTACACTCTCAGTCGTGTGAATGTGTTAAATCAGAATTAGACATTTTCGCATTGCCTCCGACTCAAACTAGTATTGAAAATGGACAGTGGCTTAACTATAAACCGTTATCATCTCTAACAAACGACAGTCCCATAGAGTTTGTTATCCCGGGTCATGGAGATCAGTATATAGATTTATCACAAACAATGCTCTATTTAAGTGCAAAAATAGTGAAGAATACAAATGAAGATCTGGATGAAAGTGATAATGTAGCACCTATAAATAATTGGCTTCACTCTCTATTCAGTCAAGTGGATATTTATCTAAATCAAAAACTGGTATCACCCCCCAACAACACGTACGCGTATCGATCATATATTGAAACACTTCTCAACTATGGTCGTGATGCTAAAACCTCTCATCTTACATCGTCTTTATGGTATGTTGATTCTGCTGGCAAAATGGATACTAAAGAAGATGGTAATAAAGGGTATGAGAAACGTAAAAAATTCGCAGCAAAGAGTCGGAATATTGATATGATGGGTCATTTACATGCCGACCTTTTTAACCAAGAAAAGTTTCTAATCAACGGTGTAGAAATGCGAGTTAGGCTCGTACGTTCAAGGGATGGTTTTAATCTGATATCAGATGCATCCAATAATAAAGTATGAATATAAATCCTACTGTCTTATTAGCACACAATAAAACTCTCGAAATGACAACGGCTAAGTACCCTATTACAAGGGCCGAATGCAAAGCGATTACTATACCAGCGGGAGTTCAGGGATAATCTCTGGATAATATATTCCTTGGACAGTTACCGAAACGATGTGTATTTGGTTTTGTCGCTAATACATCATTCAATGGCGACTATAAAACAAATCCATTAAATTTTCAACACTATAATACGAATTTTTTATCGATTTTTATGAATGGTCAGCAAATTCCGTCTAAACCGTTGCAGCCATGTTTTAAGACTCGACAAACATATATTCAAATGTACAATACACTTTTCTCCGGGACAGGTATTCATTTTTCAAATGAAGGAAACTCTATAAATAGAGAAGACTATCCTGAGGGATTTTGTCTAATTGCCTTTGATTTAACTCCGGATCTATCAGCGAATAGTATGTCACACTGGAATTTAACCCGTCACGGGTCACTACGATTTGAAGTTACCTTTGCAACCCCTCTTGCAGAAACTGTGAACTGTATTATTTATTCAGAATTTGATAATATTATCGAGATTGATAAGAACCGGAATGTGGTAGTGGATTTTGGTGGTTAGCCATACGGGGACGTTTTGTATAAATATGAAAGTTTTTTACTTTCATATCAGTTAAATTTCTACCTTAATTCGAAATGGCTGTAATAATAGATTTTCAAGGCTTCTACGGAGTTAATAAAGAATTTGTAGTTAAAGAATTAGCAATAATAACATTGGATAATGAATTTTTTCATAACTTTATGTTCAAAGCATCGTACGAGAAACACGTATTAAACATCGAGACGCGTTCCACAAATAACTGGTTGCAATCTAATTATCATGGTCTGGACTGGGATAACGGATTGGTTGAATATGCAAACCTTCAACCTTTATTACGCGATATTGTGACGCGTGACATAAAAGACGTGTTGGTAAAGGGTTTGGAAAAAAAAAAGTTTATTGAAAAAATACTGCAACGTGACGATATCTGTGATTTGGCAGATTTCAATTGTCCTTCTTTAGAAAAATTGCAAACACATAACGAATGTGTTGTTACAAAGTGTGTTATACCATCCACGCATAAATACAAGCTATGTGCTATTTCGAACGTACTGATTCTAAGAAACTGGTATAATACTAATTGTAAAGATGAATGCGGAATATATTGCGACGATACTAAGGAATCGATTCCGTCATGCTCAAGAATATGGAGTTCATGCTGCCAATAAACTACCATACAAAGTGAAATATCCATGTGCAATAATTGTTAACACGGATCCTGACACTCTTCCTGGAACACACTGGGTTGCCATATTTAGCGACCGTAATGGGTATGGAGAGTATTTTGATTCGTATGGAAGACCGCCCCGAAATTATCATCATCTGGATTTTAACAGAAGAAACACTAATATCTGGACTTATAATTCAACCGCGTTGCAAGATATATTTACATCTGTATGCGGACACTACTGTTTACTGTTTCTGTTATTTAAAATTGAAGGTTATACGTTACAGGAGTTTGTTAAAATGTTTAACTTTACAAATAGTAATAAGGTGGATAATGATAGATATCTAAAAGGTTTATTTGAGTGTTATTTCTCTGTCAAATATAAATAATAATAAAATTTCATTCTTATTCAAAACATTTCTTTTATTTATAACATATACAACAAGAACTAAAACTAACTTAAAATAATAAATTTTTTATTCCTTAATATATACGTCTTAATATATCTTAAATCTAAAAATAATTTTATTTTATACTCTAACACCATGTCCCATAAAACTAAACTAGCATCACTATTATGATTACTTAATATTAATTGATCTTTAAATGTACAATTTCTTCGAGTGCTTATCTGACTAACAACACACTCTTGGAGAGTCTTTCTGTACAGAACTTGAATTTCCGGTAATACTATTTGAAGCCTTGTTTTGAGCAGGGTTGCATAATTTAAAACTACAATCATTGGAGCTATATCCTCTTCATTCAACAGAATATAGCTCTGATTTGATAGTTTTAAACTACGTTGCTCCCCGTATCGCACAGCTATAGAACCCACCTGACAAGGAATTTCATTACCTGTCAGATGGGTTATAAGATCGTGGGACATGCGATGAAGGATTTTTGATAATCCCGCACTATCATCTACGACTACCTTTTGATACCCCGATGTAACTCTCACCTCCGCTTCAAAATTATTGTAAGGGTTTAGCCCTGTGGTGATGTAAATATTTCCGGAGACGTGGAGAGTTTTACGGGATACCAATCGGTCCGCCGTCATGTCTTCATGCGCGGGAATATGAAACAATCCTCCATCGTTATCACATATTGGTAAGTTACCAGACGCTATAGCTGTGAAAACGATCTGAAGCTCTCCGAGCGTCATTTCTCCGGGCTCCATGCTCCTCACATTCTCCTCTTCAGTCTCTATCTCTTCCCTTACGGGGAGCGCCTCGTCTGGGATGTCCTCCAGCTCACTAAATTCATCTACGACAACTTCCTCCGACCATCTCTGGCCGTATTGAAAGAAGTCGTGGGCTTCGTCGTCAGGGGCTACGGCACGGTCAGAGACTGTCGAATCGGGCGAATCAACACGGAAAACTAACTCTTCCATCTGAGTCGCATCTGAGTCATCGCTGTCGATTTCTATAACCTCGGGTGCTATAGCTCTAATAAATATCAAAATCATATATTTATAGTTTATAATATGTACATTTTAAATATATGTTGAAAGACAAAATAATTGAATTATATACATATTCAATTTAATAATACAATAATAAATATATATTTTTTGTGATTTACCTTTCTATCCTGGCAATACTTGGGGCAACAATTGCCACCGGTCGAACCTTCTGCAACACTTTGCTGTTTGAAATAATTACTGACATGATTATCGAGAGAAGACTGATATAACTCTTAAAATTTTCAATATATATATATATATATATATATATATATATATATATATATATATATATATATATATATATATATACGCATAAAACGGAGAAAGAAATATCATTCCATTTCTTTCTTTCAACCCTTGTTAGGAAACAATGTAAACTTTTTATAATCCTCTAACTCTCTCTTTCAAGCACAGCGTTACATGTATGCAGGTAAGGAATGGGTCATTATCATTTATATTCAATAACGGTTTTCTTACCTTTCTTTCATGACTTTAACATACAAATTTATATATAAGCAGAAAATAGCATTTGAATTAGATAATTAATATTTCGAATGAATGTTTAGACTTTCATTCCTTTTCTTTTCTCTGTTTGATAAACAATGATAATATAACGGTAAACAGTTAATGTAGTACTTTCTATTTACAGTCATACACATCAGAATGTTGGGAAAAATTTTAAATTTGTTGACGTCAAATTTTAGAAATTTTCTTAATTGTTTTTTGATACCATCTCTTTTCGATCTTATCAAAATTGTAAATTGAAAAACAATATTTTTGCGAACACTGGTACCTAATTTCAATTTACGTAAACACCATGTATATGATGTATTGTACATTCCTGCAGTACACCCCTGCATGTATGCTCATTATATAATTTTAAAATTTTAAAGTAACTTTCTAAATTAATAATAGAATGACTGATACTAATTATACACAATACAGCCCTGTACGTATACATTATGACCAATTTTACAACCTAATACAAGACGATCCGAAATAATAATAATAATATAGGAAATAAACACAAGTATACAAATGCATTGCTTCTGTATACGAGATTTGCTAATTATAATTCCCTTTAATCCTTCTTAAATTTCAATACAAAATATATATACATCTGTATACAGGTAATGTACCTGTTTCTATAATTATATTCGATTTGTTTTCTTGCGGTCTTTACATACAATATAAATATTGTCATAAATAAATAGATGAACGTTACTTAAGTTACAATATTTATTTAATTCGGAAAATAATATAGTGACGTCATGAATCATACATTCCTTCGAACCGTCCTTCACCCTATACTTTCTAAAAATGACCTCCAATTAAATTGGGAAATTCTATAGTGACGTCATTTATTGAAATCATACTTTCTCTTTTGTCGCCTGGGGAACTTTCACTCTGGCGGGATTGTTCCCCCATTTACTACTGGCATCTACTCTCTAAAAATAAATTTTTGTTTTGACGCCAAAATGATGAAGAAATGAAATAATAGTGTATATAACTCTTAACTGGGTATATGGAGCCAAATACAAATTAAAAAAAAAACTAACTTAGATTAATTTAAAATATAACTTGAACTATTGTTATCATAAGCATAACTTTTGAAAATTAAACAATTACAAAAATTTAGGAAATAGATATGAAAGAGGTACTTAAACACGTCAGAGCGACGCTTGTTCCCGTGCGGCATCGGCTAGTAGAGATTCAGGAGTATTTTTGTTATGGGCGCCAGCCCGGGTTTTATCCAGGACGTCCTAAGTCCGGCAGAGTAGTTTGTACTTTTTTTTTGAATATATGATGGTTTAGTATTTAAAATTTTCTTTTACTTACGAAGTATAAGTAAGTATTGTAATCATGAAAAATATCGATCTCGAGATTTTAACGGAAATATACGTTTTGACCTTCCCTGAATCGATTCCGACTATTTTTGGAATGACGTCCGTCTGTGTGTGTGTGTGTGTGTGTGTGTATGTGTGTGTGTGTGTGTGTGTGTGTGTGTGTGTGTGTATGTTCTCTACAGCCTAAACGGTTGAAGCTAAAATTATGAAACTTTAAACTTAAGATTTGCATGTGCCTGAGGTGTGCACCTCTAATTTTTGAAAAAAATATTCTAAGCAGAAGTGCCTGTTTACTCTAGTCATGTTTTGCAATTTCTGCATTTACTCAAAAATGGTTACAGTTACAGAAAAATTGCAAGAGCAAAAATTTATTTTGCTTATTATATATATTTTTACATAAATCGTATCATCTGCGCCTGTCAATTGTGTAACAAAATAGACTTAAATAATTTGAAGTTTGACATTTTATATTTATTCTAAGAAATATATTTACTGTAAAAGCCATCTAAAGGTTAGAACAAATATTATAAATTAGAAAAATAATGTAACTACGATATGGTTTAACCCATATGCGTATAAGAAAATCCGGTGCATGACACTGCAGATGTTTTTACTTGTCACTAAAAAAACATGTAACGGTAATAATCAATAATAATTGGTAACGGTAGCTAGACAACAGATTTTTTTTTCATGGCACGTCATACATTTTACGCACTAAGGTTACATTCCCATCGCCCCCCTTAAAAAAAAAACGAAGTTGCAGCAAAACAAAATTACTACTAAAGCAAAATACACTCTAGTAAAATAATTCAACAGCAATTAACGAGAAAAGAACGGTTTCATCATTTCGATATGCCACACTCCTACAGAGACGCCATTCGTGTCCGAAAGTTCATAACCCGTATTCGAAAGACAATTAAGAATTTTGCATTTTACTAATGTTGGAGCCAGTTTAGCAGAATAATAGTTTCCGGCATCCGATAGGGTAGTATTGCATTTCCACACAAGTTCTCCTACACGCTAAGTAATTGGAGGCCGGCGACGAAGATTGTAGTGAGCGCTATTCTTAGCAGCAGAAGCGTCGATTCGCTGGCGTACAAGACGTTGTAAGTTTTGTAGCCTAACCAGACGATGTGCAAAATCATGACGAGCATCAATCTCTAACGGTACATCCCCATTAGGTGTGGCGGAATTATGAACAATTAATTCTCGACCAAAATTAAGAAAAGCGGGAGTATAACCTGTAGATTCGTGAACTGCGGTACGTAATGCAAAGTTTAATTTCTGTAGGTGAATATCCCAGTCACGCTGATCTTCTTTAACGAAAGACGAAATCATAGTTTTTATCACCCTGTTAGATCTCTCAGTAGGATTCGCCGAAGGATGAAAATTGGCGTTGTAATTTAATGGAATAAGAAGACATCAATTCTTTGAACTCGCAACTAATGTTTTGACGTCCGTTGTTGCAAACGAAGTATTCTGGTATGCCAAACGTAAGGAGAACTTCATTTTCAATGAGGCGGCAGATGGTTTTACTATCAGCGATACGAATTGGAAAGAAAAGTGTATATTTTGTAAACATGTCACACACAACTAATACGAAACGATTATGCGACTTCGAAAGAGGAAACGGGCCCATCAGATCAGAGCAAACATATTGCCAGGGACGTGAGACTGCGCGTTTACCAAGGAATCCCGGTGGTGGTCAATTTTCTACCTTTTGTGCTTGGCAGATTTCACAACTTCGTACGTAATGTACGATGTCTTTAAATATATTTAGCCAAGTGTAATCGGCAGTGATTCGACATTTAGTTTTATAGATGCCCAAGTGTCCGGCAGTGGGTACATCATGATTCTCTCGCAATATAGTGACTCGCACTGAAGTAGGAATAAAGAGCTTCCAAGGGCTTTCATCTGGACAATCTGTATTAATCAGTCGACAGCGTTTATACAATTTGTCGTCGATTATTTTCCAATTTCGGATGTTATTAGGGTTACTTTGAACGTCGTTGAATTTCGTGATATATTCGGCGTCTTTATCTTCATAGTATGGCGGCAACAGCCCTAGATAAACTATCCGGAACGACATGTTCTTTGCCTTTACGGTGTATAACTTCATAATCATATTGCTGCAATCTTAAGGCCCAGCGAGCAAATGTATCCCTCGGTTCTTTTAAATTGTTTAACCAGAGCAAAGCCTGATGATCTGTTATCACGGAAAATTTCGAAGCTTCGACTTAACAACGGAATTTATCAATCGCCCACAGCATGGCAGTAATCTCAAGTTCAGAAGGATCATAGTTTCGTTCATGAGCGTTAAGCATACGACTAGCGTAGGCAATTATGTGTTCGCCATCATCAAAATTTGGATATGCATTCTTTGCGTAACGTTGACTTTTCTAAAATCGATGCAAAGACGATACTCTCCAGTACGTTTTTTTCACAACAACTATTGGAGAACTCCACGCGCTATACGAAGGTTCAATAACACCCAACTCGAGCAGTCGATCTAATTCGGTATTAATAAATTTTTCGATATTTGGTGAAGTAGGATAATGACGTTGTTTAATTGGCTGTGCGTCATCAGTATCAATATTGTGTTGAACCATGTGGGTTCTTCCCAGTTTACCCGCAGTTTGATTGAAATAATCATCCGTAAGTTTATTTAGCTGGTGACATTCTATGGGTTTTAAATGATTCTTGTCAATTATAGCACATGCCACTTGAGGCGAGTTAAAATAAAAAGTTTTAGTGACAAGATCCAGAATGATGTTAAATTTGGTGAGAAAGTCAACTCCAAGAATCACGTCAATTGCAAGAGAAGGAACGAAAAAGGTTTCAACGAATTCAGTTTTCCCTTCAACGAAAAAAAAGGACTAATCCTATCTATTGAATGAGACATGAATTATTATCAGCAGTGGTAATGTAGTCGGTGTTGGAAGCAGAACTAAGTAATCGGAAGATTTTGAAGTTTGGGCAAAACTCGAGAAGCCATTAAAGTATGCGAAGAACCCGAATCAACTAATGCCGTAAAAGTAACTTTGCATAGTGATATGGTTAAATAAGGTCGAGGATCATATTCGCGAGATGATAATGTGTAATTAACCGCACTACCAGTCATAAAAGAAGCGATGTATGTTAGCCAAGACTTAAACTCTAGACCAGAGGTTCCCAAACTTTTTTGTGTCGTAAACCCCTTGCCATGTTTTTTGGTTTTGGGTAGACCCCCACTTACCTGATATTGATTTTTTGTAAATTTCTAACTGTAGTGAAGTTTAGTGTTAAAAACTTAAAGTAAAAACACGTGTTAAGTTTTATACATTTATTAATTGAATTTAAATTAAAACTACTCAAAATAAAATTTTGTTTTTGTCATATAAAATATACGTAACCTAAAAATAAACATAAAATAAACTAACAAGGGGAAGCCACGTAGTGTGGGTCACCGATTTCGCTGAAATATTGCCAGATGGTAGGTGACGCAATAAAAATGATACAAATTTTGCCGTTTTATGCACTTCTCAAGAAAATTCGTTAAAATCGCGTTCAAAGTTTTCACATATGGTTTTGTAGAAAAAAAAATTGACGTTTTATTGTGCGGTTACGTAGCGCAGTGGATAGGGAGCTGGCGCGCAGAGCTAGTGGTCGGGAGTTCCAGCCGGTATTCCGCCGGCTTTTTCCTCTGTATGACATTATTTTTTCTATTATAAATAAAATATAAAATTATTTACTGTTGCAGCATTCACTTAGATGGTAATTATTATTTTAAAATGTAGGTATTGCCAGCAAGTGGTGAGAAAGAACTTATTATGGTGGCGTTTTACTTTGTATTATTTTGTATATAGTTGCGTTTCAAAAATTTAATAAATGAGAATAAAAACAGCGGGAATAATTAAATTTCAAATATTTTCTATTATATAAATTTTATAAATTTTTTAACAAATATAAAAATTTTCAAATTTTATGTTTTATTTGCAATAAAAAAATCGAAAAAAAATTAATACTGCAGAAAAAAGACGACGGAGTGCGGGCTAGAACTCTTGTCCACTGCGCCCATCATTCATTTCATTTTCAATTATCTTTATTATTTTATTAATTATTACATTATAATTTTAAATAATAATAATGTTTGGACAACATGGTTGGTTTTGTCAGAGCTCCTACTCACAGGGAGAGTGTATATCTGTGTTTGTGTGTTATTGCGTTGTGTGCTTTAATACGTTGTGTTATTGTTTTCGGTTACAAGTTACGGTTTTCTTTTACGATGTGTTAGGATTGTGTTTATGGGAAAGGGGGAACAAAAACCCATTTAACTTCACATGAAGTTTTTTGTTAAAACTTAAAACTAGCCTAACTAAATTAAAAATTAACATTTACATTGGTGATAGATGTAAATTTGTTGTGTATGAGATATGTTTTGTTTTGTGTAGTGTTGTGTCGCGTTGTGTGGGTGTCAGGTGTTCTGCTCATGGAACACCTCTAGAAATATGGGTAGGTTTTGGTAGGGTAACTTGTGTATGAGTTTACGTGTAGTGTTGTTGTCGCGGATATGTGTGATGTTTTTTATAAGGGTGTTTGAGTTGAGTAGTGTGTTTTTATAAAACTTCTGTGTTATGTCTTGAATGTATTCTCTCATGCATGGTATGTTGGTGTCTTCGTGAAGTTGTGTAGTGCGGGTGTACCTTCCAGAGCTGGTCGCCATTCGTAATCATTTATTTTGGAGGCGTTGCAATTGTAGTATGGTGGTGTTCGCTGCGTTACACCAAACCGGGGCTGCGTACATGATGATGGGACGGATGATGGCTGTGTAAATGAGGGTTTTGTTTTTTGTGGATAGGGAACTGTTCTTAACTAGGAGAGGGTAGAGGTTGCTAATGACGGCGCGTGCTTTGTTTGATGCATGTGTGATGTGTGGGCCGTGTCTTAGTGTTCTGTGTAGCTGTATTCCTAGGTATTTTACTGTGTTTGCGGGTGTGATTTTTTGGTTGTGTATTACAAGTGGTGTGACTATTCTGTTGTTTGTGAATTTACGTGTGAAGACTATGGTTTCGGTTTTGTTGGCGTTTATGTTTATTTTCCATTTCTCCCAGTATTTTTCTAGAATGTTTATGTGTATTTGTTTAGTAGCTACTTGGGCGTTGAATGAATGTGCGTATATTGCGGTGTCGTCGGCGTATTGTGCTATGTGTGTATTTGGGAACGTGGGGATGTCGCTAATGAAAAGGTTGAATAATTTGGGGCCAAGGACGCTGCCTTGTGGGATTCCTGCTACAATAGGTTTAGGGTTAGATAGGGAGTTGTTAATTTTGGTGCGAAAGGATCGGTTTGTGAGGTATGAGTATAGAAGTTTGGTTAAAGTGGGAGGGAATCGGAAGGATACAAGTTTGGCCATGAGCCCTACTGTCCAGACCGTGTCGAAGGCTTTTTCCATGTCCAGTAGGGTCATGACCGTTACTTTGTTTTGGTTGAATTGGGTCGAGATATCTGTTGCAATCCTGCACACCTGATGCACCGTGCAATGTCTGGCTCGGAAGCCAAACTGGTGATCAGGGGTGAGTTTTTGTCCTGTGTCGATATCGTCGACCCGGGAGAGGATGATTTTCTCAGTTAGTGTGGATAGGGTATTTAGTAGGCTAATGGGGCGATAACTGATAGGGAGATGGGGGCTTTTTCTTGGTTTGAGGATTGGATGAACTGTAGCAGTTTTCCAGGCAGCTGGGAAGTGGTGAAGTTTGATTATTGAGTTTATGTTGTAATGGAGTTGGACGATGGATTTTTTGGATAGGTTTTTAACTAGGAGGTTATCAATTAGGTCTGGGCCGGGAGCTTTGCGATTGGGTAATGTTTTGATTATTTTGGCTAATTCGGATGGGGTTGTAAGGAGTCTGGCCAGCGTTTGGTGTCAGTGTAATGCGGGGTGTTTAAATAGTGTAGTGTATCTTGTATGATTTTATTTTGTGTAGGTGAGTTTGGGGTGTGTGTTACGTGTATTTGTTCAAACGTGTTAGCAATCATTTCTGCTTTGTCTTCGTCACTTGCAGCTGTTAAGTTATTTTGTGTAAGGGTTGGGATTCTTGTGTGTGGTTCTTTAAGTGTTTTTGTCAGCCGCCAGAGGGAGTTGTCATTAGGGTTGAGGGCGGAGAGTTTTAGGGACCATGTATTGCTTTAGTGATCTTTTATTTGTGTTTTGATTTGTGTATTTAAGTGTTTAAGCTGTGTTCTGTGTGTGGGTAGGTGTGTCCTCTGCCATAGTCTTCTAGTGTGGTTGCGTTGTTTAATTAGCTGTGTTATAAGTGGTGGTAAGTTGAGTTTTTGTGGGTTTATTTTGATTTTATGTGTGTGTTTTTGTTTGGCTGTTTGTATAGCGTTTGTGAAGTGTTCTATTTGTGCATCGATGTCTTGTGCTGTGTGTATTTGATTGTTGATGGGGATGATCGTGTCAAGTATTTTGCGGAAGTGCGCCCAATTTGTGTGTTTGTATGATGTGATTGTTTTAGTGGTGTTTTCTATGTGGTGATTGGTTAGTTGGAATATGACTGGGTTGTGATCGGAGCTGAGTTCTGGTAGTGATACGGGCTGTGTGATGTTATGAACATTTTTATTGATGATGAGATCGATGGAGGACGGCGTACTTCCGTTTTCGGGGTAGTTTGTGGGTGTGTTTGGGTGCGATATGATTGCGACGTGTAAATTAATGTATGTGTTGAGTGTGCGGCCGTTTGTGTTTGTGGTGTTGCAGTCCCAGCTTAGATGTCTCGCGTTAAAGTCTCCCACGACTTATGTTTTGTTTTTGTGTAAAAGTGTGGAAAGGTCTGTTTGTGTGAAGTTGTTTAATGGTCTGTTGTAAGCAGTGTAAATTACTGTGTTGTCTGCAAATGTTATATTCAGTGTTTCTAGTGTAGTGTGTGGGTTTGGTGTGAGGGTGTGTGCTTTGTTGTTTTTAACTAATATTGCAACGCCCCCGCAGGAAATCGGGCCCTGCTGTGGTCGATCAGCTCTGTAGGTTGTGTATCTGTGTGTGTTAAACTTGTGTGTTTGGTTAAGTTTAGTTTCGTTAAGTAAACAAATGTGTAGGTTGTGTGTTTGGAGAAAATGTGTAAGTTCACCTACCTTACCCATAATTCCGTTGGTGTTCCATGTACAGATGTTTAGTGTTGTTTTGTGTTTACATGTTGTATGTGTGTACATTTTTGGTGAATGACAAGAATATTGTGAAATGTTCGTTTTTATTTGTGGCCTTGCTGATGGCGATGTTTAATGCTTTTACAGCTCGCAGCATGTTGGAGATGTTGATGGTGGAGTTTAGTTTCTCCATTTCGGTAAATAGTTCGGTAATGTCGTCTAAGTCATTGGAGGGTTCTTGGGGTTGGATTTGAGTTTGTGTAGGTTGGGGTTGGGTTCGCTTTGGGGTTGGTAGGGGAGGGAAATCTTGAGTATTAGGAATTAGGAGTGTTTTGTGTCTGGGGGGTTTCGGGGGTTGTTGTTGTGGCTGGGGTAGTTTGTGGCTGGAGGGACGGGATTGCCAGTGGTTCTTGGAAGGGAGGGGAGCGTCCGTGTATTTGGGTAGGGGTTGAAGGGTATTATTGTTTTGGGGGATTTGTTTGAATTTTTGTAGGTATGTAGGGCACTCTACGTAGTTTGCTGGATGCGGCCCTGCACAGTTAGCGCACGTAGCTGGTGTGTCTGGTGTTTTTGTGCAGGTTTGCGTTAGGTGGTTCTGTGCGCACTTAAGGCATCGCGGTCGTAGGTGGCAGTTTGCAGTGGCGTGCCCCCATTGTTGACATCGGTGGCACTGAATTATCACCTTTTTATTCAGGTGTCTCTCCCACATAACCTTTGTGTGGAAGATGTATTTTTTATTTGAGTGCCCGTTGAGTTGGTTTAGTGTTTGCTTGTTTGTTGTTGTTATTAGGAATAGGGGACGCCGGGTGTTCCGCGTTCGGAAAACTTTTTCCACTTCGACCGCGGCTTTTTGGAGCTCGGTGGGGAGTTTTGCTGGTGCAGGGTCGTTGTCCAGGCCCTTCAGTACAAATGCGTGTGTTTTGGTCTATCTGTTTGTATATGTGTAGTAAAGAAAGTCTTTGTCTGTGTTGATATCGGTTATGAAGTTTTGTCGTTCCGTTTCGTTGTGTATGTAGATGTTGGTGTTATTGTTTGTGTATTTTATGTGGTAGCCCTTATGGGCGAAGTCTTTTATGTATGATGTAAGTCTGTCTGTGGTTGTGGGTGCGCCAGGGATGATTATGGGTAGGGGGAGTCGCGTTTTGCGGATTTGATTAGGTGGTGGGTCGCGATCATCTTCTGTGTCTTCGTTGTTTGTGTCGTCGTTGTCGGTGAGTGGCTGGTACTTGTTTCTTGTTTGTGTGGTGGACTTAGTCGTGGCAGTGGGTTTCGCGGTTCTTCTAGGAATTTTAAAGTTCCTGTCCTCGGCTGGGGCGTCTTCTCTTAGGCGGATTTGCGCTCTTGGGACAAATAGTTGGCTTACCCTTACTTTAGGGGTGCCCTGTTCACTAGTGTTAGGTATTGGTGGGTCCGGATCTGCACTGCGGTGCGGATTGGGAGGTTCGTCCTCCATTGGGACGATTGTCTCCTCACTTGAATCTAGATCCAAGTGAGGGAACGGTTCCTGATTGGAAAAATCAAAAATCCCCGGGAGAGTCTCAAGGGATGATGTTGGGGTTGGAGAGTCGATGATTGTTCTCCCGTCTTGGCTGGATTTGCTGTTGGCGTTATTTTGTCTTGGCTTTAGGGCCAGTTTTGAACAGTGTTCACCAACGTGTCGTTGAACTCAGTATTTAGTTTGTTAATAACAATACTGAACAAAAGTTAACTTGTTAAACACAATTTATAAAACTGTCTTTGCTGCACGCTCTGTATGGTAAATAAATAAATAGATACGTCTACTCGGCATGAAGTTAAGACTCCGACTGTGCCCGAAAGCCAGCTCGCTATCCACTGCGCTACGCTAATGCACAGTAAAGTGTCAATATTTTTTCTACAAAAAAAGATGTGAAAACTTTAAACGCGATTTTCTCGAATTTTCTTGGGAAGTGCACAAAACGGCGAAATTTTTTTATTGCGTCACCTACCATCTGGCAAATTTTCATCCAAAACGGTGACCCACACTACGTGGCTTCCCTTTGTAAGCAATAAGTAAATGTTTTTAGTGAGAAGGATGAACCTGATGCTTTAATAATAAATTATCAATATTTGGCGTCAATTTTGTAAGGTTTAATCTTAAATCTCCTCGGCTAATGATGTCCAGTCTGTTTCTTTTTTTCGTTGGTAAAAGCGCTGAACCCTCTTTCCACTAGGTATGACGATGGAAAGGAAATTAAAATTTCCTCGCTATATTCCATAACGGGTATGTTGTTTTGCAGTCAGAATTGCTGATATCCGTTTTTAAACTGAACCTTAAGTTCTTCGTTTGTACTTAGTTAAGTCAGTTCCTCTTGTATTATGACATTCGTTTCTTCTATGTCACCATATGGGTTAATTATCCACGGTAGTATTACCATAGTCAAAACGTCCTCAAACCTAGTTTCAAAATCTGAATAGAGGGCATTTAAATGTTGAACGTAGGTTGAAATGTCGACTTCTTGGCAGTTTGTCTGTGACAAATTAGGGAACTGGGAAAATTCGCCCCGTCCAATATTTTGCTTCATAAGTTTGACTATGGCAAGAAACGCTGATAAGATGGACTTTGTTTTAATCAAATTTAGACTGTCGCCTTGTAACTGCAAATTTACCATATTAAATTTTGTAAACAAATCTGTTAAATAGGCGATGTCTGTTTTCCACTTCATTAAATTTTCTTTTAAAATTTTATCTTTAGTATCCAGAAATTCTAAAATAGTCTCAAAAAGTGCAAAAAATCTTGTCAAACATAAGCCTTTCGACAGCCAGCGTACTTCAGTGTGAAGGAGTAATTGATGAAAGTGTTCGTCATTTTTTTTTTCGGATTCGGTTTACTGCATTAATGACTAATTGAAGAGATTCATGCAATCTAACACTCAAATTTTTAGCAACTAAATGTTGTCGATGGATGACGCAATGTGTTGCTAACAACCCTGACACATTTTGTTTCAAATAGCTTATAAATCCACGATAACGTCCAACCATGGCAGGTGCTCCATCTGTAGCTACTGATATTATATTTGATAAAGGGATTGCTTTTTCAATGAAGTAATCCTCCAAAACATGAAATATTGATTCACCTTTAGTGTCGGTTGTTAAAGTTCTTGCGAAGAGCAGTTCTTCGTAGATTTCTTGATTCATAATAAAACGAACATATTCCAATAATAATGCTGCATTACCAGGTAAAGTTGACTCGTCCAGTTGTTTAATGTTAACGTCGCAAGCGTCATAAATGTATACTTCCATTAAAAAAAAATTAATTGTGTTATACATTTCAAAATGACTCTTTAATACTAGTGAGAGTGTGTAATGCACAGAAGTACATACTTATAAAAAAACAGATTTCCTCGCTGAAGAAAAAGATAATGATGTCATTACCACAACAATGGCAGATCTGAATGTATATGTAGTTACTCATTTATAAAAAAAGTAAATTCAAACCAAATAATTCGAATAAATTAATAATAAATTTACAACTTTTAAATTTTCGTAACTTTTTTATTAATTACCATTGTCGAAATTACAATTGAAAATCACACAACACTTAATTATTAAACACTGGCAACTATTTTATTTGGCATTAAATTCAGAATCAAGAATAATTGATAGGAAAACGATAAAATAACAGCAAGTACATTTGTCTTAAGAATAAGTGTGTTCACCGATAAATATGCAAATTTATCTTTACTAAATATTCGTTCGAGACAAAGAACTTCGTTATATGGAAGTGCTATTATATGCACAAAAAAGCCCCTATTTTGTGCTAAATAACCATATTGAAGCAAATTTTAGCCACAGTTGCTGTTTAGGTTTATAACATCTTAGATTTTAATAACTACAGCAACACCTTCGTTCTGATATTGATAATAACAGTATTGTTGCTTAAGGGAATCAGATGCAGGTTTGTGTAAAACAGTTTTTAAAACCTCTTCAACGGTTGGCGAAATTAACTTCTCTCCGATAGTATGCGGTTTTCCGGATTTTGCTATAAGTAACGAGATATTGTAAGGCGCCCGCAAACCATCATCGTTTCTTTGTGACATCGAAGCGAACATTCTGTCCATCGTGGGTCTCTTCTGAAGTTTATCTTTGAGTGTTTGAAAGTATTTCAAATCTTTATTTGTTTTATCAGGGTGACATTTTCTCAGATGATCCTGCAGCTTAGATGGTTTCATAGCGTCATTGACCAAAATTTTGTTGCATAAAAGGCACATAGGCAATTGTTTGCCCGACAATGATGGAATAAAGCCAAGCTTCAAATAATCAACACTGTACTGTCTACATTTCTTTTTAGATTTTGACATGGCATCAGTCAACTGTGGGCAAAATTTATCCATTTAAATAAGACATAACGTCCAGCAGCTGTATATTAAAAAATCAAAGTCAAATTTAAATCGTATGGTCTTAGATTTTATGGCAGGCATAGGCGTATAACTACGAGTACAAAACTAAAATTAAATAAAAAATAATGTACTTACTTTTCTCCGGCACTCTCAAACAAAATAACACTGATTCACTATAATTTGTGTGATAAACTACCAGTTTATATTTTTTAAAATATTTTCTTAGCACTTTCCTTTTCAAGATTCAGGAAACGAATAAGCGTATTTGTCTCACATTCGTATTTATAGAGTGACGAATTGAACAAGTCAGTGCAAGTTCGCGAAGCTCTGAGCAAAGACATTAATAATTACAAAGATGTTTCTCTGAGACTGCGCGTATGCTTGTAACAAGATGATACTGGTATATCATTATGTGCAGGTTTTTACAAGTTCAAAATGTATTGCGACCACAAAGCGAATGCCTACATCCTACAACTTACACAATTTTATAAACATATATAATAAATTTTTTACTTCATAGGTACTGTTGGAGGCAACTGCCGTTTTAATTATTGTTTAATGTTTAACAAAGTTAGATCTAGGTCGTATATGTAGAAAAAAAAGAGAGTTGCAGAAATAAATAAAATATAGACAATATATTATTTGAATTCATGGTCCTAGTTCTATTTTGAGTTTGGTATTATTATAGTATATTCATATTATCTGAATCTGCAGTGCTAGGTATTACAATGGGTAGTTGTTTTGACCGAGACACAACATTTAGTGGCGACCGTGACAGGACATTGTGTTTGCTTTTTTTTCTGTTTTGGTTTTGATCAATGTGGAACGTACAAGAAAGTTACGCTCTGTTTTACGTAGCGCATTTACGCGAACGGCAAATCAATTGGATGCGCTCCTGACAAGCGAAGAGACCGATCTTCAAGATATCAAGGTTTCATGGGAAATGCTACAACAAAGGGCATGTACTCTTCAGGAAAACGACAAGCTGATCTTAGATTTTCTGATGGAAGAGGACTCAACTGAAGAAGAGCTGGATATAGAAATTTCTACTGCAGATGAGTATACTGCCAAATTTACCAAGTACAAAATTATGTATCAAAAAATGTTACAGGACAAAAATGAATCAAGTAGAATGCATGTTTCTAGCTCGAGTTGTGTTAGTATTAATAGCAAACGTTACAAACTGCCTATAATTGAATTTAAACAATTTGGCGGAGATTTTCGTGACTGGTTATCCTTTTGGAGCCAATTTAAGAAAATAAACGATGATGCGGTGGTACCAGGTTCCAGAGCCCGCGAAATCGTTGAAAGTTTTCCTCCAACTAGTGAAAACTATAATAAAGCGTTAGACAGTTTGAAATCACGTTTTGGAAGAGACGATCTACTGACTGAGGTGTATGTACGAGAACTCTTGAAAATAGTTTTGAATAGAGTTTCAGCAAACGCGTCGAAAACCAATATCTCGACATTGTATGATCGTATTGAAACACATCTCAGAGCTTTAGAGACTTTAGGAATTACGACTGTCAAATGCGCAGCGATGCTATATCCGTTGGTCGAATCGTGTTTGCCAGAGGATTTGCTACGAGTGTGGCAAAGAACTCCAGTGGAATCAAGCAATCAGGATTCCCTATTCACAAATCGTTTGGGTGGATTGATGTTATTCCTCAAAACCGAAGTTGAAAGTGAAGAAAGAATTGCGTTAGCAAAAGAAGGTTTTTTGTCCATTCATCTGAACAAGGCACGAAGCGCGGAAAACCAAAAATACCTGACACCTTTCTACCAACAGCAGCAGCTTTAATGAATGGAATTTCGACAAAATGTATATTTTGCGATGGATCTCATAGTAGCGAAGATTGTTTCAAAGCGCAAAAGATGTCATGGAGCGCGAACAAGAGCCTGTTATCAGAAAATAGAGCATGTTTTTTCTGCCTAAAAAGAAGACATCAAAGCAAAAACTGTAAAGAACGATTAAGATGTGCTATATGTTTACGACGGCACGTCATTTTAATGTGTCCTGATTTGCCAATCAACAAAAGAAATTCAGATTTTACGCCTGGAAAGAATAAATCAAATGAAAAGTTAGTATCGGTGGAAGAATCTTTATCTAATCATTCTGACAGACACTTCTTCCTACAAACACTAAGAGTCAAGATGTATAATGGCCAGTGTAAAAGAGATGTACGTGTTGTAATTGATAGTGGATCTCAAAGATCTTATGTACTAGACTCGACGGCAAAATAAATGGGATATACTGCTAAAAGTAGTCAAAACATTATTCACGCACTTTTTGGAGGTTCCAAAACAGTTGAACAAACTCATTTATGTTATGATGTAAGACTTGCCAGTTTAGATGGAAAATATTGCTGTAGATTTGAAACCCTGGGCCAACCTGTTATCTGTCAGAATATTTCACCTGTTTATAGTGGTATTTGGATGAGCGAGTTGAAGCGGATGAATATTGACATTACAGATATTCATGCCTGCGATCCGATTGAAATATTAATTGGAGCGGATGTTGCAGGTAAGCTAATTACAGGCCGACATACAATTTTGGAATGTGGATTAGTTGCTGTACAAACACTATTAGGGTGGACTCTACAAGGTAAAATTCCGCTTAAATCATCACGTTTACGTTCCAACACCACAATGATGGCTACTTACTTATTGACAAATGATACTTCGTTGACCAATTTATGGAAGTTGGATGTTTTGGGAATCAGTGATTTCATGGTAAAACAATCTCGACATGAAGCTGAAGCAGCAGCGAAAGAGCATTTCATTCGCACCATAGTCATCAATTCTGAAGGGCGATATGAAGTGCAATTACCATGGTAAGCAGACCATGCACCTCTGCTAAGCAATTACAAGATCGCATTAAAACGCTTGGATTCTGTTATATACAAATTAAATCGAGAAAGATTATATGAAGCATATGAGCAAGTTTTTAAGGAATGGCTTCAGGAGGGAATAATCGAAGAAGTTCAAGAAAATGAAAACAATTCTGCAGTTCATTATCTTTCACATCATGCTGTCATCAAAGCCAGCAGCGCGACTACCAAAATCAGACCAGTCTTCGACGCATCGGCTCATAATAAAAATGAAGCTTCATTAAATAATTGTTTAGAGAAAGGACCGAATCTGATTGAATTGATACCCGCGATTATTACTCGTTTTTGAATCCACAAGATAGGAGTGGTATCCGATATTCGTAAAGCTTTCTTGATGATTAGCTTACATGAAAAAGAACGGGATTTTTTAAGATTTCTTTGGAGAAACAAATATAACACTGTTCAAGTATATCGGCACCGAAGGGTTGTGTTTGGGGTATGTTGTAGTCCATTTTTATTAGGAGCAACAATCCAGTATCACCTGCAAATAACTAAAAACAAATATAATTCTATTAATGACAGTCAATATTCTGACAGTACGTTCGATAAACTAATGACTGGCTTTTATGTAGATAATTGCGTCACCAGTGTTGAAGATGAGATTGCACTAGAAAAATTTATCCGAGAAGCAAGTCAGATAATGGACGAAGGAAAGTTTGATCTAAGAGGTTGGGAATATACATCACGAGATCTTTCGGAAGATGTAGTTTCTACGCCAGTACTAGGTTTACTATGGGATAGGAGAAACGACTCATTAATGATAAACAAGGATCATCAAAAATCTTTTTGCTGTGAAAAAATTACAAAACGAATTATTTTGTCACAAGCTCAACGATTATTCAACCCTATTGGTTTTACGTGTCCGATAACCTTGTGGCCAAAATTGTTATTACAAAAAACCTGGATAAATAAATTAGGTTGGGATGAAGAAGTCGAACAAGACATTAAAAACCAATTCATCAAATGACATGATGAATTGTCTTTTTTTGGAAAATGTTAAAATACCTAGATGGCTAAATTGCTGTGACAATGAAGAACAACACTGGAACGTGCATACATTTTGTGATGCTAGCCAAACCGCGTATGCAGCAGTGATATTTTTAAGAATTTCCTCTAAAAATGGTATCCGCGTACATTTATTGCAGGTATATAGTAAAAGCTCGCGTAGCACCGATTACGAAGATGACAGTTCCCCGTTTAAAACTACTAGCAGCAACTATTGGAACAAGATTGTATACTGGAATAAAAGATGTATTAGGTGACAATAAAATTGCTGATAGCTATTTTTGGAGTGACTCTACTACCGTTTTATCATGGATTCAACGAGAAGAAAAATGGAATATTTTTGTATGGAATAGAATCCAAGAAATTCGTTCTTCAACCAAAAAAGAATATTGGCGTCATGTTCCTGGTACTTTAAATCCTGCGGATCTTCCATCGCGTGGTTGTACTGCGAAATATCTTGCAACATCGAAATGGTGGGAGGGTCCAAATTGGTTATATGACTCCCCAGAAAATTGGCCGAAGTCTGAAATATATTCGGTAAATGAAGAAGAAATTAATTTAGAAAAGAAAAAAGGAGTGATTTCTTCTATGATGATAATTGAATCAAATCCATGGTACGGATATTACTTCTCTCGTTATCAAAAAATCGTACGTCTTTTGGGTTGGATATTACGTTTTATTTACAATAGTAGAAATACCACACAAACGATAAAGGGTGAACTTTCAACACAAGAAATTGAAACTGCTGAGCAAATGGTCATTCGATTGATTCAGAAAGAGTCCTTCAGTGGCGTGGAAGATAAAACAATCACATCACTCTGCCCATTTAAAGATACAGAAGGTTTAATCCGACTTCGAACGAAAATATCTAATAGGAGAGATGCAGAAGATTTTTGTCATCCATTTGTGTTACCCGCTCATCATTCAGTGGTAAAGAAACTGATATATGAAATACATATCAAGTCATGTCATGTGGGCGTCCAGGGAACAATAAGTTTACTAAGAGAAAGATACTGGATTCTTGGTGGAAGAAGAGCAATTAAAAGTGTGCTCAAAAATTGTATCTCATGCAGGAAACAGAACTCAGAACATCTACAAGTACAGGTTCCAGTATTACCGTATGATAGAGTTAGAGATGCGTTGATATTTTAAGTTGTTGGTGTTGACTTTGCTGGCCCTGTATACTTACGAAACAATCAAAAGGCATGGATTTGTCTTTTTACTTGTGCTGTATATCGTGCAGTGCATTTAGAGCTCACAATGTCGCTTTCTACAGACAGTTTTTTACAAACATTCCGTCGTTTTGTATCCAGACGTGGTAGACCAAGGATTGTGTATGGCGACAATGGAACTAATTTTATTGGTGCTAATAATGCATTTTCTCAAATCAATTGGGAAATCATTGCTACGTATAGCACAACACAGAAAATAATATGGAAATTTAATCCACCTTCAGCAGCATGGTGGGGCGGATGGTGGGAGAGGATGGTGAGACTTGTGAAGCAACTACTACGAAAGGTATTGGGAAGAGCTTCTTTGAATTATGAAGAATTTTTTACCGTTCTTTGTTATTGTGAATCGGAAATCAATTCGCGACCACTTACATACGTCTCTGACGAAGCGACAGATTTGGTTTGTAATACTCCGGCGATGTTTCTACGAGACCTACCGGAGATGGGAGTACCGGAGTGCGACGAGATTGAAGCAAGTAGTTTTTGTCGCAGAATTCAGTATCGTCAGAAAATCCGTGAAGATTTACGTCGTCGTTTCAGGAACGAATATTTAGGTCAACTAAAACAAGTACGTGGAAAGAAAACTACACGAGCAATTTCCATTGGCGAAATTTTTCTCATCGGTAACGACAATGTCAAGAGAATTGGATGGCCACTAGGACGAGTTGTAGAATTACTGCCAGGAAAAGATGGAAAGGTGCGTCTGGTACGCCTAGCTACAGCCAAAGGTCAACTATTGAGACCTGTACAACGGCTTTTTCCTTTAGAATGTGAAGGAGAAGTAATTACAGATGATATATCCAACAAATGCGTCCGCGATGAAATAGTTAAACGTTCCAAGTGCAAAGACAATAAAAATGATGTATGTAGTGGTGATGTACCAACCTGTGACGTGAAGATGTCACGCAGCGGTCGTATTATAAAACCACCAATGCGATATCCAATGTAAACATCAACATGTGTCTCCAGTTTCAAAATGAATTTTTATTGAATTATTCATTGTTTAAATTCATATTTCAAGGTGGGAGAATGTTGGAGGCAACTGCCGTTTTAATTATTGTTTAATGTTTAACAAAGTTAGATCTAGGTCGTATATGTAGAAAAAAAAGAGAGTTGCAGAAATAAATAAAATATAGACAATATATTATTTGAATTCATGGTCCTAGTTCTATTTTGAGTTTGGTATTATTATAGTATATTCATATTATCTGAATCTGCAGTGCTAGGTATTACAATGGGTAGTTGTTTTGACCGAGACACAACATTTAGTTTTATAAATAATGCATATGTCTTTATCTTATAAGATAGTAAAATGTAGGTAAAAAAGTACTATCAGTGTATGTTGACATCCACTATCGTGGACCCCCAAATTTTTTTTTCGCTGGATGTCATACACCCCTGGGGGTCGATATAGACCACTTTGGGAATCACTGGTGTAAATTAATGCTAGTTAATATGCTTATATTACCTTAAACCTGCGCTTAGTAGTCCTGTGACAAAAATTCCCATAAAACCTGGTACATGTTCAAATAAGCTTATTGCGAAATGGGGTAAGATTTTGTTCGGATCTTCTATTACCTGTAAATTAAATATTATAGCTATATATAATATATATAATATATATATATATATATATATATATATATATATATATATATATATATATATATATATATATATATATATATATATATATATATATATATATATATATATATATATATATATATATATACTACTATGGTCATTACCGCTTCCGCAGGTGAAAGTGAAAAATGGTAAATGCAAAAGAAAGCCTGATTTTATATAAAAAGAGAAAATAAAAGGGGAAATAAATGAATGATTAATAACTAACAAAATTTATAAAAATGGATCAATTGAGTTTTAGCTTAAATAAAGCCTAAAGAAAAAAAATACATTCACATGTGTGAAAGAACATTGCACGGCTGGGATGTGCAGACACCCGTCAAGAACTGAGGTCTTTTATAGAAACCACAGCCCCTGCTGATTTAGAGTGTGGAGAAAACAGAAAAGAAATGATAATTGAAGTATTAACATTTACGGAACGAAAAGTAAAGCAGAGAACTCTTTCAGATTTGCGTAAACAAATCAGCTACCCGGAGAAATGAGAGCACTTTACCAATACTTGTTGTATTATTGCATTATCGCATGGGACCCTCAATACCAGCATTGCGACGATGCAAATTGTAACTAGGACACTGCTCGAAAATATGTTCGAGAGAGCCTTGTGTTACAAGTGGAGCAGAGCGGTGGTTGTTCCCCTAGTTACAGATGCAAGTGTGTGAGACATGTATGGCCTATTTTCAGACGAGAGATGACCACTTGCTCACACCTTGTTAAGCGGAGCGGTGCCATCTACCGCTCCACTGACACTTTTACACTGCGCAATTTACCAGGAGATGTATTCCACTCCTCCTGCCATAACTTGAGACAATGCACAGCAACAGACTTCAACACATCATCCGCGCGCAAGGGATGGCGCACAATGTAGTTGCCGTTGGCTGCTCCAAGAGCAGCTCGGTCAGCACAGTGATTACCGGGTATCCCAGCATGTCCTAGTATCCACATAAGTACGACATCTCTCTCTAGCTCCCGTAATCTATCGATTTCTTCGCGGATGCTCAAAACGGTTGGATCTGTGGAGAATCTGCTACCGATGCCTAAAGGAATCGGTGTAAATGAGCAGGTGACGTCGCTCATCGATAGCTTGACGGGAGTGTCGAAGACTGTAGAGAATACCATATAGCTCAGCAGCGTACACTGAGCATTTGGGTGACAGTGTGAACGACTGGGATACGCCGTCAGTCACGAAAGCGCAGCCTGTACCGGAATCTGTCTTGGAGCCATCAGTATATGTGTGTTGGAAGCCTGTATACTGTTGCAGTTGAATGAAGAATTCAATCAAGTATATGGCGTTAGGAGTAGAATCTTTTGGCAAGTTGGTCAGCTCTAGGTTTATTGTTAAAGTAAGAGATGCCCATGGAGGGTTGTTGGTTAAAATTCTCGATAAAACAGTTCCTTGGTTGTCAATGATGGTATTTAACAACCTTGGAAGTTTCAATGCAAGCGGATAGAGAGAAGTTGCACTATTGATACATAGACGATTCAATAATGGATTAATGAAAAATGTGGGATGGTTTATATGTTGCGTGAGCGAAAGAACTTTGCAGACGTACCTCAAACCAAGTTTCATATACCTTATGTAAAGTGCCGATACACAGTGAAGGCTTGGAATTGGGGTAGTCCTGAACGCACCGGTGACTGCTCGAATGCCAGCATTCCGCACGCTTTCTAGCTTCTTCAAGTGTACACAATGATAGCACAGAAGTCTATCCTGGATAGAACCAGACTGAGAGTCCCTATCGGCTCCCCATTTTGTGGAAGCAATACACTTGATAGCATTTAATGACATTCGGCATTGCGCAGAAACACTGTTGATTTGTCTCAGCCATAATAGACGACGGTCGAAAATTATGCCCAAAAACTTCACCTCATCCACTATCCGTACTGGTCTATCGTAAAGCGATACAACACGACAGTTGTGTGCTTTACGTAGTCGTCACAAGTCGATAGCACAGGTTTTATCTACAGAGAAACGAAAACCACGGGCGGATGCAGCCAAAGAAACTATGTCAACAGCCTGCTGTAATCTCTCCTGACAGAGGACAAGAGATTTGGATCAAGTGAAGATCGTGAGGTCATCTACATACAGACAATATTCAACAGTATTCGGCAGGTTGGACACAATGTCATTGCAATCAGAATAGTGTTACACTAATGGAGGAGCCTTGGGAATTCCGTTTTGCAACGGTCGTAAAGAAGAGAATGTTTGTCCAACTCGAACTCTAAATGAACGGTTCGAAAGAATATTTTCTACGAATTGAGGCAGATCGCCTCGTAGACCCCAGTTGTGCAATTTTCGTAGAATTCCGTATCTCCAGGTCATGTCAAAAGCTTTCTCTAAATCAAAAAACATTGCGACCAGATGGTTGCGCTTTAAGATGCTAGATTGAATAGCGTTCGTCAGATACACATGCAGGTCAGTAGTGGAGTGGTGCTGACGAGATCCACATTGATGTTAGTTGATGAGATCGCGGGATTCTAGAAACCAGTTGGGTCGATAATTGATCATGCGTTCATTTAACTATGACAGATGACATGTCAATGATATTGGACGGTAGCTTGATGCAGAAGACACGTCTTTGCCCTTCTTGTGTATCGCCACAGTTATCGCCTCGCGACAAATGTCAGGATAGACATTTTCAACCCAAAGCCGGTTGAGAAATGCCACTATTCTGAGTTTAAATAGGGTGGGTAAATGACGATACATTTCGTAAGCAATATCATCATACCCAACAGAAGTATTGGCTGTATGACCCAGTGCAAATTCAAATTCTGCTAGAGTGAATATTGAATTATAATTCTCAGAATTATCATACTCAAAGTTTAGAAGAACCTCTTCAGCCGCTTTTGAGCGTAGAAAATGGAGCGAATAATTATCCGAATGACTAACGGACTCAAACTGGTTTGCTAGAATATCACAAATATCATGTCTGACAGTGTGTACCTGACCATTGACCAGGAGCATTGGAATATGGGAATTTATCTTGTAACTGTTCCTATACTTGATTTTTTTCCAAAGCAGAGTTTGGTCAAAATTAGTACCAATAGAAGAAATAAATCCGCGCCAAGACTCAGTTTTAGACTTAAGAATTAAACGACTGGATTGCGCACGGGCTTTTCTGAAAGCAATTTGGTATAAAAGTGTCGGATTTCTCCGGTACACTTTTAGTGTGCGCTTTATAGAACGTATAACGGAAGCAACGTGTTCATTCCACCAAGGAACAGACTTCTTTCTGAGAAAACCAAGGATTTCGGAATTGATAACGAAGCGGAATGCAGAGTAGAATCGTTTATATGTTGCAGCACGATATTTAAATCTGGTGACGGTTCGGGAAGTATAAGGTTGTTGGCGAAAGATTGCCAATCGGCCAGATCAAATAACCATCTTCGTGCTGTTTGTTGTATAACAGAAACAGTATTTGAAAGAAACGACACAAGAATGGGAAAATGGTCACTGTAATGGGCATCGTCAACTACCTGCCACTGAAGATGGGCAGCTAGAGTAGGGCTAGAAAAAGACAAGTCGATTGCCGAAAAACTTCTTGATCTCATGTTCATGAACGTGGCTGAGCCAGTGTTGAGAAGCGTGACATCATTGTTGTCCAAGAAGCTTTCGACCATTCGACTGTGGGCGTCTGTGCTTACAGAACCCCAGAGTATATTATGAGAATTAAAGTCTCCGACAAGGATGTTAGCAGTTGGAAGCTGCCGTACTAAGTCCTCGAGATCATTTACGTTCCAGTTGCCATCTGGGAGGTAGACGTTGCAAATTGTAATTTTCCGAGGTAAGAATACCTGGCATGCAAGTGCTTGTAACCTTGTTGTAATGTTACATTCTTTGTGTGGAATAGAAGAATCTAGTACAATTGCAACGCCACCATGAGCACGGGCAACAGGGTCAACATCTCTGCGGAAGATTCTATATCCCCGCATGTTGAAAACTTCGAGAGGGTTTAAATGACTCTCTTGGATGCATATTACTTTGAGGTTATGATCAGCCATTAATAGATTTAACTCAGCTAGGTGTTTGACGATTCCATTACAGTTCCATTGAATGATAAATGGATTAGACATAAAAATGAGGAGAAAAATATGAAAGAGAAAAAAAAAATAAAAAAAAAGGTTTTTTTTTCTTAATTAAAAGTCAGAAAAAAAGACTGACTTTTCAGGACAACTCGGAAAGAGTTACGTTTTCGAGTTCCTCGGTTTGCTCTTAGCCCATCCACGTCTGTCTTTGGGCTTTCGGGCAATTTTGATAGTCTCATTCTCAATTGACATAGCGCTTGACTCTGAGTCTGATAACGAAATATTTGTGTCTTGTCCTGATAGAACAGGAGCAGGAGATGGCATGACAATAATTTTTAGAGATTGCGATGTACCTGGCAGAACAGGTATTGGTACAGTAGGTGGTGGCAGTTTTGCAGATGAGCATGTGGGTTTTGTTGCGGAAGACAATGCTGCGCTCATAATGGCGCCTAAGTTGATGGTGATAGCCTCTGTAATCAATTTTTTTATTGCTGCGATATCGTTTACAGATGGGTGTTGCAGGTCTAGTTGCAGCGACTTTTGCGAAGCTTAGCCCAGGAGCTGGGGTGTTTAAGCGCATAAAAGCTCTAGCTTCTGTGTAACTACAGTTATTCAAAGTTTTGTATTTTACAATAGCATACTCCTCTTTGAATTTAGGACAGTTTCTCGACAAAGCGAGATGGCTCTCTCCACAATTCACGCATTTCACCGGATCAGTGCATCGCTCTTCTTCCTGCGGGGCTTTGCCGCAAATGCAGACTTTCTTTTCCTTACAGAATTTTGCAGAATGCCCAAACTTTTGACAGTTGAAGCACCGCATTGGACTTGGAAAGTATGGCCTGACAGGCAAACTGTGCATGACCATACGAATTTTTTCTGGCAATTTATGTAGTGAGAACAAAACTATTATGGACGCAGTGTCTCCCACTACACCATTGACCTTGCGGGTGATCCGCCTGACCTCAGAAACACCTTGGGGTTTTAATTCAGAACAAAGTTCATCGGTGGTGCCGTTTAAGAAATCACGGCAAGTAATTACACCCTTTACAGTATTGAGGGTCGAATGTGAGGAAACGTCCACAGGAAAACCAGAGAACATGGTAATTTGTAAAAGCCGAGCAGCTTGTTTCGCAGATTTAGTTTCTACTAACAAACCTTCCTTGATTTTTTTTTAGTGGCCAACGAGACCGTACATTTTTTTAGATATTAAAAATGGACTGATCTTGAAGAAGTCTGTTCCATCTTTATTTTTAATGACCTGGAACCGGGGACTGGAATCCACCATCAACTGGCTTATTATTTTCTGCTTCTTCGCAGGATTATAAGACACGGAGGGGTTAACCCCTCCGTCGAACACCCCGTCCGCCAACGCGGACAATTAAAAATAAAAAATTTTGAAGAACCCATCTGTTTTACGAAAACGTAGCCAAAACTACGAAGAAAAAATCGAAATCTGAATAATTTCAGACGAAAATCGACCGAAACGACACAATAAACTACAAAACAAACACAACCGAACGAGAAAAAACCACCATATATATAGGGTAAGGTTGCTCAAGTCGTACCAATGCTTAAATCGTACCACTTGAGTTCTGACCGAACTGCGCAGACAACCGCGCATACAACCAAATTGAAATATATATCTGAGTCAACCAAATGTTTTAAGTGTCATTTTCTGCTATAAAAGTGGTTTGTTATAAATCTTCGCATAAAGTTAGTTTTTTTTCAATTTTTTTATAATGTTCTGCATATGTTTGGAAGTAAATATTGCAAATTAATTTTCGATAAAATTATGTTATTTATTAAATATAAATTCAGAAGAATATATATATAATCGTTTGGTCAAAACGAGATTGTATTGATTTTATTCAATATTTGATTATGTTTATTTTTAATGTTAACTTGTGCAGTGTCTTAAGTCGTACCGATATGAGGTTCCTATATCGTACTGTAATGAAAATGTAAGATATGCGACAAATAAAAAAAATTCAGTAGTTAATAAAAAGACATGGCATTAAAAATTAAAAAGAAGAAAAGTAATTGGTTTTGTTTTATTTGTGGAGAAGATCGAGAGGAAACATGATAAATTGCTTGAAATGAAAATTATGTGCTCACGATTTATGCGCTGGAATTGATAAAAGAACAAAAAAATTATAAATGTGATGTTTGATTATGTATCTTATAAACTGATTAATTAAAAATAAATTTTCATTCATTTGTTGCTTAATTTAATCCTTAGGTACGACTTAGGCTATAGGTGATACGACATAGGAAACCGGTTTCTTTAGTCGTACCGATGCACAGTGGTCCGAAACTACAAAAAGTGTGACAAAAGTCTAAGAATTTTTCGAGAGTATTGAAATTCAGCAGACGTAAGTTATTGTGGTTGTTGATTATAATTTTGATATTTTTTTGGGAAAAAAAATGGCGGATCTAATATGGCGGACATGTAAGTGAAAAAAGTATATAACTTCTTTAAAAAAATAGGTATTAGGGTGTATTAAGGTTCGCTTATTTAGAATTTGATATAAAGAAGCAGTTATTTAACCTGAATGAAATTGCGTAGGTAAATTTATAAGCATTTGTGTTAAACGATATCAAAGTTTCTGCAAATTTATAATCTTTTTTCTAACCTGCAGATCGCTTTTACACTAAATATATTTCTAAGAATAAATATTAAATGCCCAACATCAAATTATTTAAGTCTGTTTTGTTAAACAATTGACAGGCGCAGGTGATACGATTTATGTAAAAATATATATAATAAGCAGAAATTTATTTTGAAGCCAGTACTCTTTTTGGTAAAAAATTCAAACAAAAGTTGTGCCAGTTGACTAGAGTAAACAGGCATTTCCGGTCTATATATTTTATTCAAAAATAGGAGGTGCACATGCGAGGCATATACGAATCTTAAGGGGGATTTCCGGTTCAATTGACCTAAACTTTGGATTTTTTTTCCAGGGAACTGGTAAGAGTTAATGACCTGGGTTTTTTGTCAAATCTTAATTCATTCTTGTTCTACAACTGGGAATTTTTTCAAGACCAAAAATCCAAAATGGCGTCCAATATGGCGGCTGCCCGGCGGTTACTTCCCAAAACTGCGAGCAGCCTAGAGGTCGCAAATCGTCACCTAGAAAAAAAATCAGCTCAGTTTCTTGAAGAGTATAGTTCAGCAAATAGAATGAACTAGAATCTTTGAAAAATCTCAAAATTTGACAAAATGGCGGGCATTTGAAAAAAAAGTCGTTTTTTTCGGTCGATTTTTTGACTTTGACAGGCTGTGAAAAATCGAAAATTGCACATTTCTCCTTGAGTCTAGTTCATTCCATGAAGAAAAGTGTTTTCAATAAGGGAAGCAAAGAACGAAGTCAATTGGTTGAACCGTTAAAAAGCTAGAGTGCTCGCAGTTTTGAAAAATGTAGTTTCGAGAAAAACGCGTTTAAAGTTTGCGAAACATTTTTTCTGTGTAATTCAAAGTATTCGGCGGAAAATTCGCAAACAATAGTCAATATCTAGGTTTTCCGGGTCGCTGAATACGAATCTGAGGTCAAATTTGAAAAATTCAAAATGGCGAATCCAATATGGCGGACCAAAAAACTCATACTCATCAAAATTTATGAAATTCGAGATTCAAGGATTTTTGGGGTCGCTGAATACGAATCAGTGGTCAGATTTGGAATTGTTAACTAACATTTAATCAGCAATTCCAGCGCCATAAAAGATTACTTCATCCTCGTAATCCTCCATTTCCGCATTGCGCTGACTGGCGGTGATGGCTGCTCTCGCACCGCTACTAATTCGTTGAATATTATATCGAAATATCCTTTTACCGACATATTCTAGACAAGTTTAGCTTTGGTTTCATGCAAAAAAAAAAAATCGATTTTTTGAAAATATTGAACCGGAAATCCCCCTTAAGTTTAAACTTTTAAAATTTTACCTTTAGTCGTTTAGGCTGTAGAACGCATACACACACACACACACACATACACACACACACACATAGACAGACGTCATTCCAAAAATAGTTTCAATCGATTCAGGGAAGGTCAAAACGTATATTTCCGTTGAAATCTCGAGATTAGAAGTATAAGAAAGTAAAAATTCCCATATATACGAGAAAAAAAGAGAAATTTGGATTTTTTTTTTAATTCTCCCCGAGGGAAAAGGTCTTAAAATTATAATCCATCAAGAATTTTCACTTTATCTTTTCCAGGAAGCTTCAAAAATATACGACAGTCTAAAAAACAACTTTTAGAAGACGTCATCTGCCGCCGCCTGGATGAATCAGAATTGGCTAAAAATATTTTTTTTTTATAAGTTGTATAAAAATGTGCAAAAAATTTTTTTTTAATAACTGCAATAGGTTCTCAAAAAAAATTTTAAAACGTGAATTATTTTTCGATTTAGTACGTAAAGATCCTCATAAACGATTATCTTGTAAAATAAACCTCGTATCCATGTTTGCGGCACGAAAAGGCAGGTAATCTTTACAATAATAGTTAAAGAATACTCCAAGCTATATTATTATTACTTTCATATCACAGGATCTCAGGGGATCACAACTTTTTTTTAAATTAAGTAAAAAACTGTTTATGTTTACTTTTGTCTTCACTACCATTTTAAACGTTATTGTTTATATATGGCAGATATAAATATTGGGCAATGTTATGTATGTAAATGATCAACATACCACCAGGAATGTCCATCACAAAACCGAATTGCAAATTAAAAACAAGATAAAAAGTTATGAACACTTGACGATATGTCAATAAACGATGCACCTAGTGCGTATAAAATTTCTAGTGTAACCGGTTACTTTGCGATGACGTATAGCTAATGTATTAAGATTTTTGGCGATTTTTTTTTCTCTATTGTATACAATAGCTCCTTCCTAACGATATCCCATAGTACTACATTTAAAATTACGACTTACATTTTTCGACTTTTGTCACACTTTTTGTAGTTTCGGACCACTGTGCGATGTAACTATTTAAAGATTTAGTTTATTTTACATGAAAGAATATAGATTTTTTATTTTCTTTATAATAAAGAACTACAATATTAGTACAGGTTGTAAGCAACACATTTTATTTTTATTTATTTGATCAATCCTAGGTTTTATACGCTAAAAGGTACGACTTGAGCAACCTTACCCTATATATATATATATATATATATATATATATATATATATATATATATATATATATATATATATTTATATATATATATATACATATATATATATATATATACATATATATATATATATATATATATATATATATATATATATATATATACATATATATATATATATATATATATATATATATATATATATATATATATATATATATATATATATAAATATATATATATATATATGTATATATATATATATATATACATATATATATATATATATATATATATATATATATATATATATATATATATATAAATATATATATATATATATATATATATATATATATATATATATATATATATATATATATATATATAGATATATATATATATATATATATATATATATATATATATATATATATATATATATATATATATATATATATATATATATAAATTGCTTGCCTCATAAGTAATAATTAAGCTAATGTCATTAATATGATTATTAACAAGTTCTATTTATAATTGACTGTACTTACTTGATTTTTAATGGGATCACAATCATAATAATTTGCAAACATGATCAATCCAATTAGGCACAAAGTAAAATCAGTAATTAGTATTCCAAATCCAGCAATCATGACGCTTCTACAAATCATACGAGTAGTCAGGTACGCAAACGTTAACAATTAAGGGGTTAGGCTACCCTAGAGATATCAAGATTAGCAAAGAATTTTTTTTTTGCTAAATCTTTTCTTTTGTATCTTCAAAATAATATGCTAACATTTTATGCCCCGGAAAACTCTGAAAGACCCTGAATTTCGAATATGGCTCGAGCGCAATATCTCGAAACAACAATTTTCAAATTTACCGGGCCGATAACTCGGGCAAATCTTTACCGATTAATTTAAAAATTTAACTATATATTTAAAATTCTTTTCTAAATAGAAATTCGTAATATTTTTTAATTATGTTGCATGGTTCAATTGTTATTATCAATTTTAGGGCGATTTTTTAGCGATTTTCGACAGTTTTTTTTTGCAAGCCATTTCTGCAAAAATCATTATAAGAAAATAATCGTACGTACTTCTCTAGCTGTTTGGATATAAAATCGAAATTTGTTTAGTTCATGATTGTAATTTTAAAAATGCAGGAGATATTGGTCCGGCCGCAAAGTACTGAGAAAAAGAGGCGTCACTGGAAAATACTGGGAAGCCGCCATTTTGTTCCTCAGTGCTCGTAAAAAAATTTAAAAACCCTGCTCAATATGCATATAATAAAGTCCTTTTTACCAAGTTTTGATCTATTGTATAGTATTGCTGGAAAATATTCATAAATGTTGCCTATTTTTCCGGCTCTAGCGTAGCCTAACCCCTTTATGTAACAAAGCAATCCATGATTTGAAATAGTAATTTAATCAGCTGATTTAGGCCGTATAAAAATATAATTTATAAATATGCCGCTTTAAAATATTTCTCTCCGGTGTGACTGCTCTTTGAAATATCATTTCCACTGCAACTTTATTAACAATACAATAACTATGATAAGTTTCATAAAAGTATCCAATTAAATAAAACAAAAGTTTTATTTAGCCACTGTTAAGGCGATGCTCAGATTTTTTAAAACAAAAAATCGATTTTCTTTTCAATAATTTCATTCAGAAACATATTAAAAATATGTAAAAAAAATTTTAAGTAAATTTCTAAACCATTTCAGAGATATTTACATTACAAGTAGTAACCGGATTATAAATACTTGTTATTTGACACTAAAAATAGCCACTGTTAAGGCGATGCTCAGATTTTTTAAAACGAAAAATCGATTTTCTTTTCAATAATTTCATTCAGAAACATATTAAAAAGATGTAAAAAAAAGTTTAAGTAAATTTCTAAACCATTTCAGAGATATTTACATTACAAGTAGTAACCGGATTATAAATACTTGTTATTTGACACTAAAAATAAACTTTAAACACGTTTTTCTCGAAACTACATTTTTAAAAACGGTGTGCACTCAAAAAACAATTAAGCTATTGACTCAAATCTTTTTTATTTTACTAAATGACTTATTACGCGGAACTCAAACCGCCATTTTGACATAAACACAAATTTGTTCCATTTTTATTTAATCCGAAAGGTCCAATTTTGTGTAAACTTTTCTTAAACTGTCACTATTTTCTAGGTTTTTTAATTTTTTACATTTTATTAGTTTTCGAACTAGGCTATTTTGTTCTCCATAAAACCATGTTAGATTTTTTTGTTTCAGACATCCTGGACTGGAGTTATCGTGCACACTGCAAAACAGCACATCTCCGGGGCTCTACTTTGACACCTTCTATATAAGTAAACATGCATAAAAATAAGAAATTAAATTTTGTACACTGCATGAGCTATTTAAATTTTATATCTAATAAAATAAGAGAGAAAATTTTTTTTAAAAATTGTCATTTATTTGAAACATTGAAACATCGCCTTAAATAAAATAATACGTACTGATCAAATTATCATTTTAAATCTGGAATTCTAATGAAATATTATATACATTCGTGCTTGCTTTAAATTCGGACAAGCTAAAATCCTTTGAAGTGCACTTATAGTGCAAGAACGATTAGCTGCTTGAGTAAATCCCATTCCAATCATACACGACCAGAAAGATAGTCGTTCTAAAGGATTTGGATTGAAACTAGAACACAAAATCAAAAATAAAATTTATCTAGGCGTCATTTATGTAGCAGTGCCATTTGTATGTGTATATATACATATATATATATATATATATATATATATATATATATATATATATATATATATATATATATATATATATATTATATATATATATATATATATATATATATATATATATATATATATATATATATATGTATATATATATATATATATATATATATATATATATATATATAAATATATATATATATATATATATATATATATAAATATATATATATATATATATATATATATATATATAAATACATATATATATATTATGTTTCTTATTAAGTATAAATTCAGAAGAATATATATAATCGTTTGGTCGAAACGAGATTGTATTATTTTATTCAATATTTGATTATGTTTATTTTTAATGTTAACTTGTGCCGGGTCTTAAGTCGTACCCATATGAGATTCCTATATCGTACTGTAATGAAAATGTAAAAAATGCAACAAATAAAAGAAATGCAGTAATTAATAAAAAGGATTGGTATTAAAAATTAAAAAGATGAAAAATAATTCGTTTTGTTTTATTTATGGAGTAGATCGAGAGGAAACATGATAAATTGCTTGAAATGAAAATTATGTGCTCACGATTTATGCGCTGGAGTTGATAAAAGATCAAAAAATATATATATGTGATGTTTGATTATGTATCTAATAAACTAATTAATAAAAAATAATTTTTCATTCATTTGTTGCTTAATTTAATCCTTAGGTACGATTTAGGCTATAGGTGATACGACTTAGGAAACCGGTTGCTTTAGTCGTACCGATGTAACTTTTTAAAGATTTAGTTTATTTTACGTGAAAGAATATAGATTTTTTATTTTCTTTATAATAAATAACTACAATATTAGTGCAGGTAGTGAACAACACATTTTATTTTTATTTATTTGATCAATCGTATGTTTTATACGCTTTTTCCTTTATTGGGTACGACTTGAGCAACCTTACCCTACATATATATATATATATATATATATATATATATATATATATATATATATATATATATATATACATATATATATATATATATATATATATATATATATGTATATATATATATATATTCATGACAACAGCGATGTGCAGATATATAAATATAAATAAAAACAAAATATGTAATAAATCCTCATTTTTTCTGACTGTTGTAATATTCTAATAAATATATAAATATCCTATATAAATATCCCAGTAGGTTATGGGCCCAGGTAGGCAATAACTGTAATTATTAATATTTATTGGAAATCGGTTGATTCAAATAAAGTAAATATGGCTTACGACAGTACAAAAATGAACATTTCGGTACTTAATGGTGGAAATTACGTGTACTGGAAGACAAAATTACGTGCTATTTTGATACGTGACGATTTGTGGGATGTCGTAAATGAATTGAAACCGGAGGAATTAAGTGATGCATGGAAGAAATGCAATAATAGGGCAATGGCGTATATTACGCTAAGTGTTGATGACAATCAGCTGGTACACATCACACATTTTAATTATGCTTACGATATGTGGCAGGCACTATCGAAGAAATATGAACGTTCAACTTTTGGCAGCAGACTAACTTGCGGCGAAAATTGTATAGCATACACTATCGTAGCGGTTCCATGAGCAACCACATTGACTCCATTATGGAGATAGTTGGACTATTGCGTGGGTCTGGAAAGTCACTCGAAGACGAGGAAGTCGTTGCAGTATTACTGGTAAGTCTTCCTGAATCGTATTCGGGACTTGTAACAGCACTAGAGGGTCGCGATGAAGCAGACCTGACTGTTGAATATGTCACCGGTAAAATATTGGATGAATACCAACGGCGCATGGAGAATTGCGAATCCAACCAAGGAGGAGTTGAAGCGGCGCTTCAATCAGCAGCCATAGCTACTAGGAAGAATAGTCAAGGTCATCAACATGGTAACAACAAGAAAGGAGGAAAGAACAGCAACAAGGAAATGCGGACATGTTTCTTTTGTAACAAACAAGGACATCTCAAAGTAAATTGTTATTATTACAAGAAGTCATTGCAGCAGCAAACGACAGGATCAGAATCAGCAAAATCTTCAATCGAAGATAGAAAAAATGCGGCTCATAATCACATCACTTTCGAGGTAAGAGATGGAGTTCGCATGGTGGACACTGAAGGTTGGTTCGGCGTATTCAAAATATAAAACTTAAAGATGTATTATATGTTCCACAACTTGATGGGGTTTGCTTTCAGTTCGACGAATAACTCAACATGGTTACCGAGTTGTATTTGAGCATGATACTTGTACTTTCTATCAGGATCAACAGGTCATTGCAAGGACGAACACTGACGGAAGTTTGTTTAAGCTGGAAGCAACAGCTCGTGTTGTAAATGAAACAGCATGTCTTCACTAATGGCACCGCTGGTTAGGTCACAGAGACACTACAGCAATTAAACGTCTGGTTAAAGAAGATCTTGCCACTGGAATAAAAATGAAAACATGTTGCGACGAGATTATCTGCGAAGATTGTATTAAAGGTAAATTATCTCAAATAAAATTTCCTACTAGCAAGAATAGAGAAAAGGAACCGATGCGGCTTATACATTCCGATTTGTGTGGACCGATGCAGACAGCTACTCCAAGTGGTAATCGATATTTCCTAACAATTATTGACGACTTCTCACGATTTACAGTGGTGCGACTTGTTAAATCAAAGGATCAAGTATCGGAAGGTATACAAGATTACGTCTCAGCAATGGAGACTAGATTCGGCCGAAAACCTACCGCTCTACGCACAGATAATGGTAAGGAGTATATTACACATGAGTTGCAGAATTACCTACGAAAGAAAGGAATTCAGCAACAACTCACGGTCGTCTACACTCCACAACAAAATGGTGTGGCCGAACGGAAAAATAGATCCTTAACCGAATCAGCCAAATGTATGTTGCTCGATGCTGGACTAGATAATCGTTTTTGGGGTGAAGCAATTTTAACCGCGGCTTACTTGCAAAACCGAACACCGAGCTGTAGCATTGAGAAGACTCCTATTGAATTATTCACAGGCGTGAAACCTGATATAAGTCATATCAGGGTATTTGGTTCAAAGATATTTTCTTTAATATCAAAGCAAAAGAGAAGAAAATGGGACGACAAAGCTGAAGTAGGTGATTTAGTTGGCTATGATGGTAACACCAAGGGTTACCGTATTCTAGATCCAAAAACAAATCGGGTGTGGATTAGTCGATCAGTACGAATCATCGAGAGCGATGTAAAGAAACAAATTTCAAATCAAAGTCTAGAACAGAAAGATATGAGAAATATCGAACCAGAAGGGGTAATTTCTGTTGAAATGAAGACGATGAATGAGGATAATGTATATTCGGAAGACGATGAATTGGAAAACAGCACCAATGAGGAACATGAAGCTCACTCAACTGATCAATTACAATCAGTTACAAACCGTTCCTCACAACGCGCAAATAAAGGTGTGCCACCAAAGCGGCTGGTTTACAAAGTATATACAATTCTCAAAAAGGAACCAAGTACATGGAATGAAGTACTTGAGCTACCACTTCGAGAACGTCAAAAATGGATAAAAGCTGCAGAAGAGGAAATACGATCTCTTCACAAACATCAGGTATGGAAATTAACTGATCTATTTCCAGGAAAGAAGACTATCACATGCAAATGGATTTTCAAGGCGAAGGTAGATGGCGAAGGTCGAATTTACATGCACAAAGCTCGTTTGGTCTCAAGAGGTTTCTCTCAGCGCTACGGAGAGGATTATGACGAAACTTTTGCTCCCGTAGTAAAGCATGAGACCGTTAGAGTTCTACTCGTAATAGCAGCACAGAAGAATTTACACGTGCGCCAAATGGATGTGAAAAGTGCATATCTGAATGGTGATCTCAACGAGGAGATTTATATGGAACAACCACCTGGTTTTGAGCAACCTGGACACGAAAACAAGGTATTGAGGCTACAAAAGAGTCTCTATGGTCTCAAACAATCGGCACGAGAATGGAATAAGAAAGCTACAGAGGCGTTGGATCAGTTGGGATTTAAACGCGGAAATGCCGATCCATGTTTGTTTTCCAGGAAGGAAAGGATTCACTTATGTTTTGTTATATGTCGATGATTTGTTGGTAGCGGGTGCATCAGCGGAGATAACAAAGCAAGTAAGTACTGAACTAAATCATTATTTTGACATCAAAGATTTGGGAGATGTGAGTCATTACCTTAGCATTCAAATTGAACGCGAGGAAGACGGATCATTTCTACTTAATAAAAAGGAAAAATTGCTAGGATGTTAGAGGACCATGCTCTAATTGAAACAAAACCGATAGCGACTCTTATGGAAACTGGTTACTTGGCTTCAAAGACAGACGACAGCCAGAAACTATCGAACAATATCAGGTACAGACAAGCTATCGGATCGCTATTATATATTGCTACGGTGTCTAGGCCGGATATTGCGGTAGCTGTAAGTTTATTGAGCAGATGCGTGGAAGCACCAACAGAACGCGATTGGAAAGCTGTCAAGCGAATAATGCGTTATCTTGCGTCAACAATTGACAAGAAATTAAGACTTTGTTCAAGTGGGAACCCAGTACTTGAATGTTTTGTTGACGCTGACTGGGCTGGAGACAGAAAGGACAGAAAATCTACAAGCGGGTACGTTTATCTAATAGGAAAAAGTACAGTGGCGTGGTCAAGCCGGAAACAAACTTCCGTGGCAATGTCATCCACGGAGGCGGAATACATCGCTGCGTTGCATGGAAGTAAGGAGTTACTATGGCTACGAGAACTATTGGCAGACATGGGTTTTCCTGCAACAACACCAACTATTATTTACGAGGACAATCAAGGGTGTATTCGACTCATAGAATCGGATAGATGCGGGGCGCGCACCAAACACATTGATATTTGTCATCATCAACAAAGAGATTTGCGGAAAAAGGGTGTGATAGATGTACAATATTGCCCAACTGATAGGATGCTAGTAGATTTGCTAACAAAACCTTTGGCAAAAGAACCATTTCTTAAATTCACTGGACTACTGGGACTGCAGTAAGAAATAGTACGAGAGGAAGAACACGCTGAAGCGAGAAGGGGTGTTGGAGAGAAGAGCGCTCACAGCATGTTTTAAAACAGCGTGATCGAGTTGGCTTTTCATGACAACAGCGATGTGCAGATATATAAATATAAATAATAACAAAATATGTAATAAATCCTCATTTTTTCTGACTGTTGTAATATTCTAATAAATATATAAATATCCTATATAAATATCCCAATAGTTTTGTAGACTTACAACGAACGAACTGAGAACAATCAACTCATATTTCTAATGTTACGTGCTATTTATGCTGTTTCTTGTTTTATGGATATATACCAAGATTTAGCTGATGCTGCAGGTTGTAACTTTTAATATATGTAAAATAACTTCAAGGCCTTATATAATTCCTCCATTCTAAAATTTTACAATAATTATAAGATGTTATTCTATTGTTTCTAATATAATTTCGTTTGATTTGTGTTTTAACCCATTAACGCCGACGCGACCAAAACTTTCCACGACTTTGCTTTGATGAGGTTTTCCCGCCAAATCGAATTCAAAACCTGTTTTCTCATAGGTAATTTTCTCAATTTTACAATTTTGGGGTTATATTCCACTTACAACCCCACCCCGAGCGTGTACAGGGGTGTAAAATGGTGCAAAACCGAAAAAATTGCTTTCTCAGCGGCCAAAACGTTCCACTACTTTTTGATAGATTGCGTTTATGACAAATTTGAATTTGGGAATGTTTGTCACATATAAAAAAAAAAACATGTTTCCAGGGATTTTTATAATTTTCCCTTTCACCCCTTTGCCGGGGTATTTAGGAGGTAAAAATGGATAATCGGCTACATGGAATGAAAACTTTCTTTTGCCACGAACTAAAAACCAATAGATTACTTATGATGTCCATGAAGGGTTATACATTAACATTTACTACTATTTGTAGAACATATTGTAATAATTTGTAAGTTTTTTTTAGTGGATGAATAATTTTGTGAGCCACTGTACATAGTGTTATATATTTACATTTACATAGTGTTGTACATTTACATAGTATAAATGTATAACATTATGTAAATGGTCATGGACATCATAAGTAATCCATTGGATTTAAATTTCTTGACAAAATAAAGTTTTTCGTTCCATGTAGCCGATTATCCATTTTTACCCCCTATATACCCCCGGCAAAGGGGTGAAGGAGAAAAATAATAAAAATCCCTGGAAACATGTTTTTTTTAACGCAATCTATCAAAAAGTAGTGGAACGTTTTGGCCGCTGAGAAAGCACCACTGTACACGCTCGGGGTGGGGTTGTAGGTGGAATATTACCCTAAAATCGTAAAATTGAGAAAATTTCCTATAAGAAAATAGGTTTTGCATTCGAATTAGCTGGAAACCCTCGTCAAAGCAATGTCGTGGAAAGTTTTGGCCGCGTCGGCGTTAATGGGTTAATGTGTTCTCTTTTCGTTTCCATAAGTTTTTACATTTATTCTTATATTTAGAACATAACATTAACATTATGATAATTACAATGATGCAATATAATATGTAAGAATGATGGTTATTATTTATTTGTGATTCTTCTATTGGTGGAGCATTTTTGATTTTTATATCAACTGGTTTTATTTCTTTTAGTTTAGATTAATCTGAATTTGTTGTTCGTTGGGACTTATAATTATTAAGTCGTTCGTATTTTCTATTTGTTCCAAAGTGTTTTCTAATTTTATGTCATGATATAAACAACCATCGTTCTTTTGGTTACTTACAATATTCCTAATACATTTATTAATTTTAATATATCGACTATAACAATAGTGTAAATTACTTATTGGAATACAGTTATCAGTAATATATTTATTTCCATTACCTAGGTAGTATATACTTTGTTTTTCATCAAGCATAATAAGGGAATTATTTTTGTAGACGAGAATAGGGGTAAATTGGTATAAAGGATAAGTATTTAAAGTGCAAATAGGAATATTTATTATGTAGTGTATTTGATCTCTGTCATTTCTACAAAATGTTTCAATAATTTCATTGAAAAGCCAAATATCTTTATTTTGTGTTATTATTTTCTTAGACGCAGTATAAGAAAGTATTGTAATCATGACAAATTTCGAACTCGAGATTTTAACGGAAATATACGATTTGACCTTCCCTGAATCGAATCCGACTATTTTTGGAATGACGTCCGTCTGTGTGTGTGTGTGTGTGTTTCTGTGTGTGTGTGTGTATGTGAGCGCTCTACAGCCCAAACGGCTAAAGAGAAAATTATGAAATTTTTAACTTAAGATTTGTATGTACCTGGCACGAAAACCTCCTATTTTTGAAAACCATATTCCGACCGGAAGTGCATGTTTACTCTAGTCATGTTTTGCAGTTTCTGCAATTACTCAAAAACGGTTGCAGTTACATAAAAATTGTTACAGTAAAAATTATAGATATCAACATCTTGTACAACTTTTATTTGAAACTTTTTTTCTCAAACGGTTCCGGAAACAAGAAAATGACTCTTGAAATTTCTTCATATTACATTTAATTTTACATAAATCGTATCATCTGCGCCTGTCAATTGCTTATCAAAAAAAAACAAAACAGACTTAAATAGTTTAAAATTTGAAATTTTATATTTATTCAAAGAAATATATTTAGCGCAAAAATGTTCCAAAAGTCAGAACAAATATTATAAATTAGAAAATATTGAAACTACGATGTGGTTTAACCCATATGCGGATAAGAAAGTTCGGTGCATGACACTGCAGATATTTTGTTGTAGGGTATTAGGACTTATGATGCTGGTGTGTAATTATCTTAGGCTACAGAATTTTAGGCTAACTTCGATTTGTTTGCATAAGTCGTTCATGTTTTGTAAAAAGAATATTTATTTTTACTTTCTTATACGCAGTATAAGTAAGTATTGTAATCATGAAAAATTTCGATGTCGAGATTTTAACGGAAATATACGTTTTGACCTTCCCTGAAACGATTCCAACTATTTTTGGAATGACGTCCGTGTGTGTGTGTGTGTGTGTGTGTGTGTGTGTGTGTATGTGAGCGCTCTACAGCCCAAACGGCCTAAGGGAAAATTATGACATTTTAAACTTAGGATTTGTATGTGCCTGGCACAAAAACCTCCTATTTTTGAAAACCATATTCCAACCGGAAGTGCATGTTTACTTTAGTCATTTTTTGCAGTTTCTGCAATTACTCAAAAACGGTTGCAGTTACGGAAAAATTGTTATAATAAAAATTATAAATATCAGCATGTTGTACAACTTTTATTTGAAACTTTTTTTCTCAAACGGTTCCGAAAACAAGAAAATGGCTCTTGAAATTTCTTCATATTACATTTAATTTTACATAAATCGTATCATCTGCGCCTGTCAATTGGTTATCAAAAAAAAAACAAAACAGACTTAAATAATTTGAAGATTATTCAAAGATATATATTTAGCGTAAGTGTTCCAAAGGTCAGAACAAATATTATAAATTAGAAAAATAATGGAACTTCGATATGGCTTAACCCATAAGCGTATAAGAAAGTTCGGTGCATGCCACTGCAGATGTTTCTAATTTGTAATATGTTTTCTAACCTTTAGATCGCTTTTACAGTAAATATATTTCTTAGAATAAATATAAAACGTCAAACTTCAAATTATTTATGTCTATTTTGTTAAACAAAAGTTTCTTTAAGAAGAGAAACAATATTAAATTTAAATCTAATAATAAAACTTCATCTATGAAGTGCTATCGTTGTGGAAGAGTAGGATACATTAAAAGAAAATGTTATTAGTATTAAAAAGGTAAACATTTAATAATAATAAAAATATTGAAGAGTTCGAACTGTTCAATTAACAAAACAAGCATCAACGAGTCTTATAGTTTTGCTTTTATGGTTGGTGAACATAAGTATATGCATTAACGAATTAAAATAAAATTTAACTTTGATTCGGATGCATCAGATCATAACATTAATATAACGGACGTAAGACAAAAGTTTGTGAATTTACAACCACCAGAAAAAATTTCAGTAGCGAAAAATAACATCTTCATTGAAACGACGAAGAAGGGCGCATTGAACGTGGTCAGCAACATCGGAATTCAAGGAGTGCTGAAGAATGTATTGTATTGTGCAAATATTCCATACAAATTGATATCTATATCGAGGATGCAAAATTCTTGACTAACAGTAACTTTCGATGAGAGTGATGTGAAAATTAACAAAGGTGGTAAGACTGTTAGCCCTTGAACAATTTAATTGCAGTTGAAATATTAGTAATCACTTAATTATGAAATTTGGCATCAAAGATTAGTTCATATAGGTAGAAACAAATTCTTAAAATTAAAGAATAAGCAAATGGTTAAAGATACAGGGCTAATAAATCAGGTTACAGCAAATGATGGTGTAATGAATACTGCTTAGTCATATGTTTATTAATTATTAATCAATTTATTTCTCTCTCGACAATACACATCTGCTCGCCACCATCTTACATTACGAAACTGTCGCTACATAGTTGCCAACCTGCTTACTTACTAATGTACACAATGTCGCCAACTTACTTAACATACATTACAGATGGTATATGCGAAGCATGTATAAATGGTAAGCAAACACGATTACCATTGAATAAATGTAAGGCAAAAATGATCCGACACGACCATTGCTTATTGTTCATTCTGATGTTTGTGGGCCGATCACTCCTCCTACAATGGATAGTAAAATCTATTTTGTTGTTTATGTAGATGAGTATACTTACTATTGTGTTACATGTTTAATTTCCTAAAAGTCAAACGTCTACTCAGCTTTTAAAGACATTGGTCCGTAGCACGCACAAGCTACTAAAGTTCTGTATTTGGGGCTACTAGCTAATATCATGGTAACGCCTAATACACACCTTAATAACTTCCATAGCACGGACAGTTGATTAGCGATGTATTAGCTGCGTTCTATGCTTTAGATAGGGACTACTCGTCGATTGTCCACACTCTTATATATCTACTCACTCTACTCAAAACCAGCTAGGACCATGTTTAGCGTTGTATTAGCATTCAAAAATGGCGAATGCTATACGCGATATTCGCGAATTGCGTGAAGACTTGGCAATTATTAGGCCAAAAAGACGTATATTTATATATAGAAACCGAAGAAACTCATTTGATTTATTGTCAGAAAAAGAATTACGTCGCAGATATCGTTTACAAGCAAATAGAACAACTATTTCATCTACACTACAGGTGTTAACTACTTTGTGATATTTTGCAAAAGTTTTATATCAAGAAAATAACGGTAAGTTTTTAAGTGAAATTCAAAATTAGCGGCATAAATTATAGGTGTGCGCGTCTCCACATTTATTTACGACTGTGCAGTGCAATGAAGAGAATGAAGTGTGCAGTCTGTCTATGGCTGCTATGCTTTTCTGCTTCGTACTTTATCATTAATACAATCTATAAATATATTTGGTAATCGCTCTAAAAAACGTTTTGCTGTATCATTAAATTATTTAAATGTTAAGCCGATCTAATACTAACTTCCGAAACATAATGTTCAGGGTTTGATGGAATGGGAAGCCAAGGTTTTTGTTATTACTCAGACAGTTATATTAAATGTTTTTTATTTCACAACAGAACAGGAAAAGATAATTGTCAAAAAAATACATGTAATGTAAAACTAAACAAAAGATGATTAGTATATATAATATTATTTTTGTTGTCAAGTCAACCTCCAAAAATAATGTTAACAAATTTAAATAATTAATCAAAACACTCCTCCTTTATTATTTTACATCGTAGCATGCTAAACACCTTTCGATTCAAGGGTTTTGTGAGTATGTCGGCCAACTGTTCAGAACTAGATACATGTTTGAGATCTACAGTTTTGCCGATGTGTTCCTTGATGAACTTACGTGGAATCTCCACGTGTTTCTTTCCTTTTGTTGTTTTTCCTTCGTGTGTGCTTTGCAGCATATGAATGGCTGATTGGTTGTCTACGAAAAGGGTGATTGGCTGATCAGTCTCGAGTATTCCTAGTTCGCGTCCAATTCTCTTTAGCCAGCAGATTTCATCTATTGACGATAAATTTAGAAAAATAAAAACACCATTTGAATGGTAGCATAATAAGAAGAACTGTCTATATGCATAATAAAACTAGTAAATCAAAATTTGATGAAAGATAATCTAAAGGATTATACTAATAGGGTATGAATCAAATGGGTATAAAGTGTGGGATGTGGAATCTGAATAATGTGTTACAGTTAGGAATGTTGTTGTGGATGAAATAAATTTTCTGAAAGTAAGGCCTATAGTAAATATGAAATGGATGGTTCTAAAAACGCATGTGATGAAATTGATATTTCTGAACTATAGAAAAATCAGAAGTTGAATCAAATAAATCTTATTAAGACAAATTAGATAATAAGAAAAAACATCATGCGCAGAATTTTCTTATCCGCTATTGGGTTAGATCATAACACATTTTTATTATTTTTCTAATTAATAATATTTTACTAACCTTTGGAATCCTTTTTCAAAATATATTTTTCTTAGAATAAATATTAAATGTCAACCTCCAAATATTTAAGTTTTTTTGTTTTTCTGTTAAACAGTTGATCCGATTTATGTGAAAAACCACAAATTTCAATGGTCATTTTCTTGTTTCCGGTACCTTATTTGAAAAAAAGGTTAAAATGAAGATTGTTTAAATTGCTAATTTCTATAATTTTCATTTGAACAATGTAAAGGTAAACTTTTTTGGGTAATTGCAGAAACCGCAAAAACTGACTAAAATAAACATGCACTTCCGGTTTGAACATTGTTTTCAAAAAGAAGGTTTTCTTGCCAGCCATTTGGGATGTAGAGCGCTCACATACACACACACAAAGTCACACACAACACACACACACACACACACACACTCACACACTCACACACTCACACACTCACACACTCACACACTCACACACTCACACACTCACACACTCACACACTCACACACTCACACACTCACACACTCACATACTCACACACTCACACACTCACACACTCACACACTCACACACTCACACACTCACACACTCACACACTCACACACTCACACACTCACACACTCACACACTCACACACTCACACACTCACACACTCACACACTCACACACTCACACACTCACACACTCACACACTCACACACTCACACACTCACACACTCACACACTCACACACTCACACACTCACACACTCACACACTCACACACTCACACACTCACACACTCACACACTCACACACTCACACACTCACACACTCACACACTCACACACTCACACACTCACACACTCACACACTCACACACACACACACACACACACACACAGACGTTATTCCAAAAATAGACAAACTCGATTCAGGGAAGGTCAAAACGTATATTCCCGTTAAAATCTCGAGATCAAAATTATTCATGATTCAAATATTTATTTATATGGCGTATAAGATAGTAATAATAGTCAACAGGTGAACCTTTATCTCAAAGTAATAAAATAAAGCAAATATTTTCTGACCTAAGGGGGAACAACACTGTGACGGTTTCATAACAGTAGTGTATAACTAGCGGTTCTTACCCTAAAAAACCTGAACGTACCCCGTTTTTCGCTAAAAAACCCGTGAAAATGCCCATAAAAGAGTACTTTTGCCGCGAAAAACCATGAAAATGCCCATAAAAGAGTACTTTTGCCCTATTTTTAGTAAAATGTACAAAAAGTGTAAATTGACAAACCTGAACGTATTAACAAATTTTTTCCCTAATAAATGGAGAATAAAAACGAATTAGCGAGTATGCTAAATAGTAGTAATTCACAATTTAGAAAATTGTCAGAGTAGGAGAATAAAACGTATAAAATCGAATTTTTTGAGGTAATTGAAGGAAAGTTTGGTGAGCAAATAATAGTTGGTATAGAGAATATTAAAGTATCATTACCTGAACGGTATAATAGATTTATACCAAGTATTGAAGAGTTGAACCGTAATCCTCCTAGTTTAAAATATAACGGTAAGAAGAAAATAGGTACTAGAGAGATGCATGATATAGAATTTGTTTAAAAATATAAAAAAAATAAAAAAAATAAGTAAAAAATAAAAAAATTAATATTGAATAAATAAAGTACATAAAACATAAACAAAGTACTTAAAACATAAATAAAGTACATAAAACATAAACTAGACATAAATAAAATACATAAAACATAAACTAGACATAAATAAAGTACATAAAACATACACTAGACATAAATAAAGTGCATAAAACATAAATAAAGTACATAAAACACAAACTAGACATGAATAAAGTACATAAAACATAAACTAGACATAAATAAAGTACATAAAACATAAGCTAGACATAAATAAAGTACATAAAACATAAACATAAAACATGAATCATAAATTAATATAATTTTTTCTTAAATAAATGTATGATAAGAGCTATGAGAAGTTAGTAAAACAATTTAATATCTCTAAGAAAAAAACAATAGATGCTTTAAAATTATATAATCAGAGTGAGGTTGATAAAATTGAAGCTTTAGAGAAACAATATAAACCTATAATTAAAGTTTTGAATAAACAAGAAAAAGCCATAAAAGAAACAACAAATGCTATTACTGATGCAAGTATATCAAGAAATGCAATGGTACACTGGCGAAATCCTGTAGCATCATCAACTTTAAATGATTCATATGGAGGCTATGAAGAAACAATAGTACCAATGCCAAAACAAAGAGTAGTTCTACCAGGTGAAATGGCTGTTGTTAATTCCATAGAAGATGCATATTTAAATCGACAACAAGATGAGAGAGACACAACTTACGGAATTAGTCATAAAACTGAACGTGGTTATAGAATGGGGCAAAAGATGAATAAAACGAGAGATTTGTTATTTAATGGTTATAAAATAGATTTCGATGAAGATCATATTATATTATACAACAACACTGAACAACAAAATAAGAAATATCCAAAAAATGAGAATATATTGACTTTCTTAACATTGAAACAACCACCTTACGAAGATTGGAATAAATTTAAAAATGCACATGTAGCTGACTATAAAAATTATAGAGAAATTTTATTTATGACAAGGGCATTGCATATGTATGATCAACCTACACGTCAGATAAGGTCTAGTTCAGATAAATATAAACAACTAATAGCACCTATGTGGCAAGATTACAATAACTTTAGAGATGTACCTATATATACATCGTCACCAAAGATCAAGCAACAAGCTGAATTTGATAAAAATAGACCTATACCATCAACGTCATCTGGGAAAGGTTTATTTAAAAAATATAATACAAAAGAAAAAGAATATGTGTATTGGGATGATCCTAAAGAATTACAAGATCGCTTAGATTATCTAAAAGCGGAAAAACTAGCTGGTAACGATAACGTTCAAAATGAAATAATATATATAGAGGAGGAATTACATGAGAGGTATGGTAGCGGTATTAATTTTTTTACTCTTAAATGGTACTAAATAAATTTGGAGATAGTGATGAATATCTAGAAAATAATAATGTTAAAGGTGTTCCTGGAATAGGGTTTAAGTTAACAGATGATGGTCATTATGATATACAAAACAAGAAATTATGTAATGTGGGAATGGCTGAAAATGTGAATGATGCATGTAAAAAATATTATGTTGACCAATTAGTATTAGATAGTATGATAAAAATTGAAACTGACATAAAAATTAAAACATATGATATGGGTAAATTAATTAATGAAAATACGAAGTCTTTGATAAATCAGAGACTTACCGCCATTTTTAGAGAATTGGATAATCATATTAAAAATCAATTTAAACGGCTGTCAATACCAATTCAATTACGATATAACAAATTTGATGAAGACGGTTTCTATATACGTGAATATAGTATATCTAATGATACTATTTATCGTCTACCATTTAACATAAAAATTGAAAAGTTAACAATATTCCCAGAAGGTGCATGCAGTGAAATACATGTTAATGATAGAGTATTTAAAATATTACCGGATGGCTTCGAGTTGCAAAAACGTGAAAAACTTAGATTTAAACAATTTATAAGTACTGATAATGTTTCATGGGCCAATATAAGTGTTGAATTAATTATTACGCATCAGTAGATTTCTTATGTAAAAATTTTTTTTTTTTTTATTATTATTATTATTAAATTTACAACTAGCCTATTTTTGGCCAACCAGTAAATGTGATACATGTTTAATGGCATGTAAGAAGGTGTCACCCATTGGTGTTCCTTCGTAATACATTATATTCTATGATATCAGAGTACATTTGTCTGTTTAGTTTGAACTTAATTCTAGGGGTTTTCTTCTATTTAATCTTCTGGTTTCATCTCCATTGTATAAGAGCTTCACTGCCAATTCGTTGGGGTGATTGTTTAGTCTTTTCTCGTATTTTGTAGCGAGTATTTGTATTTGTTCATTTACATATTTAATTTTGAGGTCAGTGTGTAATGTTTCATTACTGACGTACCAGGGTGCGTTTGTGATGATACGAAGTGTTTTGTTTTGCAGTCGCTGTATTAAATTTATGTTTGACTGCTTCGCTCAGCCCCACAATTGGATGCCGTATGTCCAAATTGGTACCAATATGGTTTTGTATATCAGTATTTTACTTTCTAATGACAGTTGAGACTTGCGACCAATTAACCAGTACATTTTAGTAATTTTTATGTCTAATTGTTTCCTTTTTGTGGATAGATGTTTTCTCCAGGTTAGGCCTTTGTCCAGGTGCATCCCTAGATATGTAACTTCTGTTTTCACAGGTAGAGCTTGGTTGTTTAATGTTACTTCTGGACATGTGGTGTGTCTTTTGGTAAATGTAATTTGTGCTGATTTGGTTTCATTTATTTTAATTCTCCATTTTTTTGCCCACGTTTGCATTTTGTTAAGGGATTGTTGTAGGAGTCTTGAGGCTTCCGCTGGATCTTCGTGTGATGCGAGGAAAGCAGTATCATCCGCATAGGTTGCTGTAATTATGTTTTCTTTACTCGGCAGATCAGAAGTGTATAGTTGGTAGAGCACGGGACCTATGACGCTTCCTTGCGGCACTCCAGCATTTACGCGATAGTGTTTCGAGTAAGTTCCTTCGTCGTTTATCTGGAAATACCTGTCTGTCACATATGATTTGATGAGTAGATAGTATTGATGGGGAAGCTTAAGTTTGACTTTGTATAGGAGCCCAGTATTCCATACTCGATCAAAAGCTTGGCTGATATCTAGGAAGGCAGCTGAGCAAAACTTTTGTTCTTCAAAGCAGCATTCAATTTCTTTAACTACCCTGTGTATCTGCTCTGTAGTTGAATGTTGATTCCTAAATCCGAATTGATGATCTGGGATTAAATCGTTGTCTTCCATTAGAGGTTTTAGGCGTTTAAGTATTAATTTCTCTAGGAGCTTTGATAGGACAGGGAGTAAGGATATTGGTCTGTAGGAAGGTATTTCGTGGATCGGTTTACCAGGTTTGGGTAGCATTATGATTTGAGCAAATTTCCATTGCACTGGGAAATATTGAATTCTAATGACTGAGTTGTATATTTGAGTTATTGCAACTACTGCTTTCTTTGGAAGCTGTTTCAGTATAGTAGCGGTAATTAGATCGTATTCAGGAGCTTTCTTGCTATTTAAAAACTTAATTTCTTCGCTGAGTTCTCCAACTGAGAAGTGTTTTATTGGTGGAGATAATTGCAGGGGAGCATTCAAATATGTTAACAGGTCATTTTCTTCTTCTATCGTTGATTGAGATGGGTTTGGTTTGAAGGTATTAGCTAGGTGTTGAGCAAATAGTTCCGCTTTATCATCATTGGATCTAGCCCATGATCCATTATCTCCACGCAGTGGAGGGATTGCTTGTATAGGTCTCTTGATTTTTTTTGTGGCTTTCCATAATGAGTATTCGTTTTGAGGATGAGGTGTCAAATTTTTGATGTAATTTTGGAATGAATCATTTTTAATTGTGTACAGTAGTCTTTTTCTTTCTTTACTTATCTTGTTCAATATATTTTTGTCACTTGGATGTCTTGTATATTGCCATTTTCTTCTGGCCTTTCTTTTTTCAGAGATTTTGTCCCTGATGTATTTTGGGTAGTTTGTGATTGTATTGTTGTTTGGTTTCATTGCGGGTGTTGATTTCCAGGCTGCTTCTTGTATGAGCGTAGTTATTTCGTTAACTGCGGAGTCTATGTCATCTTCTGATTTTAGTGGAATTTTGAGGTTTATGCTTTCATTTAGGTATTTTCTGAATGACAACCAATCGGTCCTTTTGTTGTAAAGGGTAGTTTTTTGTTCCTTGTGAATTATTGTTGAACTAATTGTTAATATACTTGGCGAGTGATCTGATGATAAGTCAAAGCATTCAGTTATGTCGACGTAATTCGAAGACATTCCTTTTGTTACAAAAAGGTCAAGCAGGTCTGGAATTTTTGATGTATCTGTAGGCCAGTATGTCGGTTTGCCGGTACTTATGGGTTCATAGCCTTTGTCCACCATTGCCAGCTGAAGTTGCCTACCTTTTGGATTAATCAGTCTAGATCCCCATCTAGGATGTTTGGCATTGTAGTCGCCGCCTGCTACAAATCTGCTTCCTAATATTTGGAAATATTCTTCGAAGTCTGTTTTCTTTACTATATGCCTCGGAGGACAATAGACTGCAGCTACCACTAACGAGCCGTTTGCTTCTTGAATTTTAATGTTAGTTGCTTGTAGGTGTTCCTTTTCGTAGTTTTCTATTTCATAGTGCTTTATTTTGTCGCTTACGAGTACTGCAGTTCCTCCATGGGCAGTGCCATCCGGATGGTTTGTGTAATATGTTTTGTATTTGTGTATTTTGAAATGGCTTCTGTTTGTGAAATGTGTTTCTGATACCAGTAGGATATCAATTTTTTGTTGGCTTAGAAATGCTTCTGTTTCTATCTTGTGTTGTGTTAGTCCATTGGCATTCCACTGTGCAATTCGTAGACTATCCATTACTATAATTTTTTATTAGCGTGGAGAGCATATTAATCATCATGCTGTTTTGGTTCATTAGCTGGTTAAACATAGATTTAAATTCGCGGAGGAAGTGGGCTAGGGATATGTCTTCGATGTTATTCATTGTGTTATCGTTAGAATGATTGGTGGTTGCTTGAGCATAGGTTCTGTCGACGTTGGTTGTTTTACTTTGCCTAGAGAATTCTGTAGTACCCTCTTTGGGGTAGGAATATGTTTGTTTCTTTGGTGGATGGGTCAGTTTTCCTCGAGTTTTTTGAAGTTCTCGATAAATTGAGCAACCTTTGTAGTTAGCCGGGTGGGGTCCTTCACATAATATGCATTTTGCTTCTGTGTCCTTGGTTTTTTTACAGTCACTGGTCGGGTGGTTGCCTGCGCATTTGACGCAGTAGTAGGGTTTGTTACAGTATGCTTTTGTGTGCCCATATTCCTGGCACCTATTGCACTGCGGTATTTCTTTTTTTTGCCGTGGTGCTTCTACTAGAATTTTAGTACTCAGTAGGAGGTCTATTTTGTATATTTCCTTGTTGTTCGGATTTGGCTCTTGATCTATGAAAAATAGCGGCAATGGTTCCTTTGTTTTCCAGCTTCTTATATTCGTTACATTACGGATTTTAAATCCTAATTTTTCTAGGGCGTCTTTTATGTCTTGTGTTGGAACCGACTGATGTATGTTTTTGATTACCACCCGATAAGATCTTTCTTCTCTGGCCTGGTAAGTATGGTATGCAATTTGATTTTGCTTTTGGAGGTGGATGAGTTTGCGGTATGCCTCTGAGGTGCTGGTGTTTACTTTGACTGTATTATTTGATAGTGTTCTACAGGTAAATTCCGTGTTTTGAAGAACGGTTTCAATGGCTAGCACCATAGTAGGGTAATTTACGACATCTTGTATGAACGTGGGGGGTGGCTTGTGTTCTGGAGATGTTATGTCCGTGATTTCCTGGGAGTTTCCTGGTACAGGTGTTTCATTTTCTAATGGTGAAAATCTGTTTAATTGTAGTAATCTAGTATTGTTGTCGGTGTTAGGATTTGTGTTGGACCTTTTGCTGGTCTGTTAGGTCTGAGTTCTAGCATCTTCACTTTTTCTTTTTTGCGTTCACTTCTTATTGATAACTTGCCATGTACAGCATGCATCATCATAGCTTTGATGATGGTTATTATATGTTGTAGAAATAGGTGGTATGGATGTTGGTGTATGTGTACCAAGTATGTTTGGTTGATATGTGGGGCTTGTTTGCATAGGTGAAGTAATAGAGGTTGTCAGGTATTTAGTTGTTATACATGTTGTCGGATGAGTATATATTGTTGTTGTTGTGGTTGTTGTTGTTGCTCTTACTGTGATTGCAGGTACGGGATTTCCGTCTGCAAATCCACCACTTGTCTCCGGCATTATTTTATCGCTTTTAATTGTTTGATTTAGTGTTGTTTTAATGTATGTTTTTTTTAAGATTATGTATTCTGTTTATTTTATTATGGTTAAATATTACCGCACAAAGTGGTTAGATATGCTCCGCTCAGAATAGACGAACACGTCTGTTCAGCTTGCTAGCTTGGACGAGACTATGTAATAAATGAGTGAGTATTGTGTTAAATGTAAGACAAAGACAGGTACTAAGAATGTGACTAGAACAACATCTAAAAAAGGTCAGCCAATGTTAAAAGGGAAATGTGTAGTTTGTAATACAAATAAATGTTCATTTATAAAAAAAAAATAGGTGATGGTATTAAAGAAGATATCGCGGATGAAATACATAAACCATTAAGGCGTAATTTTCAAAGACGTAAAGTTTTAACAATAGCAATTGATGATTTATGGCAGGCTGATTTAGTTGAAATGATTACAAATCAGGATAAAGGATATAAACATATTTTGACAGTTATTGATGTATTTTCTAAATTTGCATGGGCTATTCCAATTAAAAATAAAACTGGAGAAAGTGTATCTACAGCGTTTAAATCGATTATAACTAACCGCAGTCCAACACATCTACAAACTGACCGTGGACTTGAATTTTATAATAAAATCTTTCAGCAATTAATGTATGACAATAAAATAATCATTATTCAACATACTCTGAAGTAAAAGCATCTGTTACTGAACGATTTAACAGGACACTTAAAGAAAAAATGTGGAAGCGATTCACTGTAAACGGTAATTACAAATTGTTCGATTTGCTACCTCAATTAGTAGAAGAATATAACAATACTATACATAGCACAATTAAAATGACACTTGTACAAGGTTCAATGAAAGAAAATGAGAAATCTTTAAAAAAATTTTTGCTCAAACACTACCTACTAAACCTCCCAAGTTTAAAATAAATGACAAAGTAAGAATATCAAGGTATAAAACTATTTTTGCGAAAGGTTATACACCAAATTGGTCGAATGAAATATTTACCGTTTGTAAAATAATATATTCTGACCCTATAACATATCATATTAAGGACTATAAAAATAAATTAATAGAAGGTTGTTTCTATGAACAAGAAATGAGTAAAACAAAGTACCCGAATGTTTTCCTAGTAGAGAAAGTAATAAGACGTAAAGGTAATAAAGTGTTTGTTAAATGGTTAGGTTTTGATAACACTCATAATACATGGATAGAGAAAGATGCTGTAATAAATTAACAAATTTATTTTGTTATAAATGGATGGTCCAGATTATTTTATGTGTAGAGAATGTTTAGAGTGTGCATTTAGAAGAAATGATAAAATACCTTCTTGTGACAATTGTGGGTTCTATATAATAACTAAATCAAATAAAAAATATTTTAAATAAAATAATATCAAATATTTCATAAAATTACTACGTGAACATAAAGAGACGGTTAATCCAAATCACAATGTATATGGTTTTAATGCAAATGATCAACAAATGTTAGTTGAAAAATATACATATTTTCTTTCTTATATGTGTAAGTCAGTTCCAGATAGATCTATAAGTCATAAATATTATATTTGTAAATTATTGGACGAACCGCTCACACAGCATAGAAAACTTGAATATGACGTTTTATGGAAAGACTTTCTAGATTATTACGCTAATAGAGAAATAAAGGAAGCAATAAATATTGATGATTATATTGTTAAAGAAGATCTAAGAAAAGTAAAATTAAAGACTTTAACTAATACGGATTTTTTTTATTAATAAATGACAAAAATTTGTAGTGTTTGCAATATTAGTAAAGACGTTAATAATTTTCATAAAAATAAAGAGGAATATAATGCAAGATGCAAAACATGTATGAGTAATTATTATTTCACAAATAAAAATAAACTTAGAGAAAAAGTGGAATGTGAATGTGGAAGATTTGTTGTAAAATCATATCTTCGTATTCATAAGTCTAAAAATATACATTTACGAAATTACTAACAATTTTTTTTTGTTATTAATGGAGATCAACACAATTAAAGAATTACGACAGATGTGTAAACAAAATGGTATTAAAGGTTATTATAGAATGAATAAACCTGAATTAATATTTCATTTACATAGATTCCCGTTTGAAGATGATTTATTTAGTGCACCTAAGCCTATCAGAATTACAAAAGTAAAATGTGAAGGTTGTAGTACATATTATGATCCAGAAAAACGTGCAGAACATTTAAGAAGTAATAAACATTTATTTAAACAAAATTCTAGAATTGTAGAGGTTGAAACTGCATTTCAAAATAGGTTGGCCACATATCATATAAATAATAATACTAACATAAGAGACCCTTCAATATTTCTTGCCTCTATTAAATATACTTTATTAAATAAAATACAAGAAAAGTTGGTTGATAATAACCTTAAGGTAAACTTGAAATTATTTTGTAATTATAAGCAGCTTGACATTGAATCTGAAATTATTGAAGAACAAAATTTTAAAACACGCAATGTAGCCATTTTTGATAGTACAGACCTAGAAGAATACTATGCTGAAGCAGAAGAAAAATTACTTGCTGAAGTGGAGGAATTTGAAAGAAAGGGATCCGGTTGGGTTTTATATAGTGTAAATTCTATAGAGCTGCGAATTAATACCTATGTTCCATTACGTGGATCTTCTTATGTGGCACTACCAAAATACAAGACAAGAAAGCAGTTGTAAATGTGGAAAATAACGACGACAGGTGTTTTATGTGGTCATTATTATCATTCTTACATCCAGTAGATATACATACTTGTAGATTAACATACTATAATAAATATATAGATCAAGTTGAAACAATGTTTAATGGTATTCGATTTCCTATGGCACTGAAAGATATTAGGAAATTTGAAAGGTAGAGTAATATCTCTGTAAATGTATATTCTTTTGATGAGTAAGAAATAATATTTCCAGTATATGTAACAAAAGACAAGAAAGATCAACATATAAATTTGTTGTATATAAAGTACGATAAGAATAGTCACTATTGCTGGATAAAAAGTATGTCACGATTAGTGGGATCTCAATTATCTAAGCATAATGATTCAAAGTATCTCTGTGATCGATGTTTATTATTTTTTAAATCAGAGTATAAGTTAAACATTCACAAAGTTGATTGTAAAACCAAGGATTCAGTAAAAGTAATTATGCCAAGTGAAACTGAGAAAATCCAGTTTAAAAATTATAGAAATACAATGAAAGTTCCATTTGTTATATATGCAGACTTTGAATGTCTAACAAAAAAAATTCAAACATGTGCACCATTAAATAACAAATCATACACACACAGATACCAAAAACATGAACCTTCAGGTTTTTGTTATTATATAAAATACATACATAAAGAATATAAGCCACCTGTTGTATATAGAGGTCCTAATGCCGCAAAAGTATTTATAGATACAATTAGACAAGAAGTAGAAGAAATTGGTAACTATTATGATGAAATTGAGGAAATGTTACCTCTTACCAATACAGAAATAGAACAATATAATACTAATAATAATTGTACTTTATGTGGGTGTAGGTATACAGAAGAAAATAAAAAAGTACGCCATCATGATCATTTGACTGGAAAATATATAGCACCTCTTTGTAATACTTGTAATTTAAAATGCCAAACTCCAAAATTTGTGCCTGTATTTTTCCATAACTTGCCCGGTTACGATTCGTATTTATTTATCAAAGAACTTGCTTATGATGACCAAGAAATAGATTTAATCCCATGTAATGAAGAACGGTATATAAGTTATACTAAGCATACAGATGACCTACAAATTAGATTTGTGGATTCATTTAAATTTATGTCGAGTGGTTTGGAAAATCTTGCAAAGAATTTAAAAAAAGAACAAAAAACATCATTGACTAAATACTTTAAAGAAGATGAGGTTGACTATGTAACTAAGAAACTAGCATATTGCTATGATTACATGGATTCATGGTCAAGATTTACAGAGACAAGTGTTCCACCTAAATCGGAATTTTATAGCGAACTAAACGATTCAAACATAAGTGATACAGACTATGAACATGTATTAAATGTATGGAATAAATTTAATATGCAAAATCTAGGAGACCTTCATGACTTGTATGTAAAAACAGATGTATTATTGTTGGCGGATATATTTGAGAATTTCAGATTAATATGCTACAATTTATACAAATTAGACCCTGCATGGTACTTTACAACACCTGGACTAACATGGGATGCAATGTTAAAATATACAAAACAGGAATTAGACTTAATATCTGACTATGATATGATTTTAATGATTGAAAAAGGTATTAGAGGAGGAATAGCACAGTGTTGTAAGCGGTATGTAAAGGCAAATAATAAATACATGGAAGATTATGACCCCGCAAAATCATCTAATTATTTAATGTACTTAGATGCCAATAATTTATATGGTTGGGCAATGTCGCAGAAGATGCCATATGCAGGTTTTGAATGGGCCAGTAAAAATATTAATTTAAATCTAGCGGATGATGCAAATGAAGGATATATTGCTGAAGTTGATTTAGAATATCCCATGGAGTTACATGATTTACATAAAGATTTACCACTGGCACCCGAATCAAAAAATCCACCAGGATCTAATCAATGTAAATTACTAACTACACTGGATAACAAAAAAAGATATGTTTTACATTATAGAAGCTTGAAACAATGTCTATCAAAGGGAATGGTATTAAAACAGGTACACAGACTAATAAGTTTTAGACAATCTTATTGGTTAAAGAATTATATAGACTTGAATACGGAAATGAGAAAGAAAGCAAGTAGTGAATTCGAAAAGGACTTTTATAAATTAATGAATAACAGCATATTTGGAAAGTCTATGGAAAACATTAGAAAATATGTAAACATAATACTATGTCCAAATGCTAAAAAAAGTGAAAAGCTTATAAGCAAACCAAACTTTAAACATAGAAACATCTTTACTGAAAATCTTGTGGCCATACATATGAATAAAACTAAAATAACATTCAACAAACCAATTTATATTGGTTTGTCTATATTAGATATATCAAAAGAGTTAATATATGATTTCCATTATAATGTTATGAAACAAAAATATAAGCATAATATAGAGTTACTCTATCAAGATACGGATTCCTATATTTATAATATTATCACAGAAGACATTTATGAAGACATGAAACTTATGATAGATCACTTTGATACATCCGACTATCCTGTTGAAAATAAATATAACATACCCATAGTGAACAAAAAGGTACTTGGAAAAATGAAAGATGTAAATATGGGCTCTCCAATGACAGAATTTGTTGGCTTAAAGGCAAAAATGTATGCGTTTGATGTATTAGGTAAAACAGTTCAAAAGAAGGCAAAAGGTACCAAGAAAAATGTAGTTAAGAATTATTACTATTGACGATTATAAAAACTGTTTACTTAATAGCGAGAAGATATCCAGAACAATGAATACTATTAGAAGTGTAAAGCATGACATTTATTCCATCAATCAAAATAAAATTGCTCTGAATCCTGACGATAATAAAAGATATATACTAGAAAATGGGTTTGACACATTACCATGGGGTCACTATTCTATTAATAAAAATTAACGGTAGATATATTAATATTTAAATAATAAATATAAAAAATTATTGTAGATATTTAAATTAAAATATTTAAATAATATATATATAAAATAATTGTAGATATTTAAATTAAAATATTTAAATAATAGATATAAAAAATAATTGTAGATATTTAAATTAAAATATTTAAATAATAGATATAAAATATAATTGTAGATATTTAAATTAAAATATTTAAATAGATATATAAAAAATAAATGTAGAAAGTTAAATTAATATATTTAAATAATAAATATAAAAAATAATTTTAGATATTTAAATTAAAATATTTAAATAAAATTAATGTAGTTAAGATAAAATGTTCTCATTAAAGCGACGGCTATATTTACCATTTGCCATATCTTTCTCCATATTTATGGCTAGAAAATCATATTTCTTTTTCCAACAAAAATTACAAAGATCTCTAAACTTTTCTATACTCATATCCGTGCCAGCGAAATCATTATATGCATGTTTTAAATTAGTACTATCAGTAAAGTGACAAAGTATAATATAGTTTGCATTATCTCTGACCATCTGTTTCGGTATACGGCTTAATGTTTGACATGTGCATATACAACAAAGACCATAATGTCTACCTCTACTAAAGTAATCTTCAAGTATTTTTATTTTTCGTGTATCAATATCATCAACTATTGCTACTGAATTAGGTTTTACATTTTCTACAGGTGTAACGTCTTCAGCATTTTCAAATTTGTAAAAGCCTATACGATTTTTCAAATGACTATTCATTTCATTTACAAACTCTTCAAGATATTTGTATTTTAGTTGATGTAATGATTTTGAATAAACATATATATTTTGATATATTAAACCGTTATGCGTATCTGTTAACATTTGTAATATAATGTTTGTTTTACCACAATTTGATGGTCCACATATTATACATCTTATAGTGTTGGGGAAATATTTATATCTATTTTGTTGCTCTTCTTCTATAGTTATATTCTCTAAACCTTTTCCTACTTTTTTAATTTTAAACTCCATTTATTAGCGATTAAAAGTCTTTTACTACCGTGTTTGTCAAGCTACTATATTTTATATTTGCATCACTGACTATCAGACAGTGTACAATAGTATTTTCTGGAAACTTTTTATTAAACTGAAAGTCAATCTTTACATCTGTAATTGATTCCTTAATGGTCTCGTTTTGATATAAACAATCTATAACAAATATTGGTTTTTATTAAACTCATATTTAGAAACAATAGGTGCATTAATATGTTTGTTATCAAGGAAATATGTCTTTTGAAAGTTTTTAAGCATTGTGTATACACTACTATAGTCATTGTGGTCAGTATCTAACATTAAGTTTTCCTGTGGATAGCCATCGTTGTTTAATAATGCTTTTATATCATGCAGGTCAATAAAATCAAATTTTGAATTATCTACAGTTATATCTGTATCACGATTTTTAGAAAACGCTATGATAAAATATTTTGGACGTTTTGCTAGGGTTGCTACTCGCCATGTATATTTCATCACATCTTTAGGAATTGTAGGATTACATTCATAAGTCCATGAATTATAATTTATTATTTGCTGTTTGTTTGAAGCTATAAGATTACTAATTTCTATATGTTTTTCCAATGTGGGAATTACTATATACTTCTGAAATATTAATTTGCAAATTGTCTTTTAATGCCACAGGTGCTTGTAAACAATTTGAATCATCGGTTGCTCTAAGTAGTTGTAGTTCCTGACTGACACGTAAAATAGCTTTATTATATGTTTCAAATATACCGAAAATATTTTTTAGTGGTACAGTAATGGAAAAATATCCCTTTTCATCTAAAACATTCTCAGTGCCCCAGCCATCAAACATGTCTTGTTTATTAAAAGTAGTTAAACCTTTAATTGTTGTTGTATAACCTGGAGCAATAACTACTTCTACTTCCTTACAGGATATTAAATATTTTATTTGAGAATAGAGATGCATTATACCATTTTGAACAAATTGAATCGTCTTATAATTAGCAGATGTCAGTGGGGTACCTTTGCCTATAATCTGACCGGCTATTACAAGATTACTGTTTGCAGTGTCATAAATAACATCCTGATTGGGTACTTTAATCTCTGTAAATGTATTTGGTGTATTAATTCTACCTACTATCATAGGTAAATATTTTATATATTGGTAACGCTGGATAGGTGGTTTATGTACTCGCTCATTAATTGAATAATCAAATATTGCTGTATCCATTTATATAGAAAAAAATATTACGTTTTTCTTATATGTAAAGTTATTAACAAAGGTTCAGTTCTAAAGTCTATTAAATTATCATCTTGATCTATTAATTTTAATTCCAATTTATCTATTTTATTTAATATTAGTGGATAATATGCCAAGTTAATAGGTTGCTCAATTATATCATAACCAGGTCTTACTTTTAGAAAAAATTCATATATTGTACTAGTTTCTGTCGAGCCGATATACCATCCTTTTGTAATATTTGAACATACTTTGATAGTCTTAACTGGAAATATATCCAAAGTGTTATCAGACATGTGCAGCATGTTTGGCTCTATACTCTGTTCACGTTAAGAAAATAGTAGATGGCACTGCGAATGCAGCCCGTTTTACACTCAAACATTCTATTAGTTTAAACTTTGGCGCGAACTTAAAGAAGGTATTTTTTTGTGAATGTAAGCTGTTATCTATAGAAGAAACTTACCTATAGACGAATAAAAATTGTCAAAATAACAAAGAAACACACGTTGCTTTACTACTTTAAGGTCCACTCTCTGTGAAATACCAAACGGAAATGAAATCGCGGATCTCTTCAATGTTCGCTAATGTAAATCCACCTCGCGTCTACACCAATCAGATTCATGGAGATCATCGTCCTATCTTACTCAAAGCTATTTTCTTAACGTGAACAGACTATAGTACCCTTTTATTAAATCCCAGCAATGGTCCTATTGAGTTATATGTTGTAAAGTCGATGGTATAAATACTTTTAATCATTTTTTTCATAGTATTGTCATTTGGTTTTAATGTGAATCCTATACCGATAATTTCTTCTAGTATGTCTTTCAAGTCTTTATATCTATATGTACCATCATCAATTTTAATTGTTTTACTAACACCCTCTTTAATATAAGTAAAAGTATTATTTTTTTATTTTTCTGATACATTTTGAATAGTAAATGATGTTTTTAAACTTTTCAGACACAATTCGTATCTACCATCTGATAAATCTACTGGGGGGAAATAATTACTAATTAAAATAGATTGATTCAAATTTTTATAATTATCTAATGTGAGTGTACCCATTTATTATAAAAGAAATTATATATAAATTCTATACATAACTTTCCACAATTTGTTGCACTATATGACTGTTGTCTGTCATAATTATAATATATTTCAGCCTTATTAAAATACTTTACTAATTTTATTTCAGGGTTTACGTTTCCATAACTATCAAAATAGTAAACTTTATTATCAATTTTTATATAAGCTACCCAGTGAGTACCTGGTCCCGAATTAGAATCTAAATTAACTATACCTGATTCATTCTTGTTAATTAGTTTAGGTCATCCATAAATACACCTCTAAAATATGGAAGTCTTAACTCTTTAGCATATTTCAATATTTCTATATTTGACAATGGTCTCTCTGGTATCAATTTTTTTTAATTTTTCCTCCACGTTTCTGTTTATTATATGCAGGATCGCCTATATACATCCCATTACCAAAAACCTTCTCGCCTACCGTTTTACCTGCTTGCAACATTGCACCTGTTCCTAGAGCGGCTAATGCACCTTTAATTAATGTCATTACAGCTGGAATTCCGAATGGAAGAAAGCCGCCATTTTTTACAGCAATATCAGATAATGCACCGCCTAATTTTATACATGATCCTTTTATTATTGGTGCTGCTGGCAAAAGTATTACACCACCTTTCTTGTCTGTTAAACTATTTAATAATTGCGTTGTTGGTAAATCAATACTGCCTTTTACATTTGCTAATTGATTTACAATATCCTGTACATAGTTTGAATTAGAATTTTGTAATGCCGCCATTAACATTGTGACAGGAGTAGGTATTTTTGATGGAGGACTTTTTTTTTTATCTGAGATGCAGATAATTTTATAGTAGCTCCTACTCCTTCCTGTTTAGCTTTTTGAATTTTATTTAATTGACTTTTACTCAATATTCCTGCCATTTCAACTGATTTATTAGTATAAAAATTAAGACCCATTCCCATTTTACGTTTCGCTTTCATTATAATTGTAACTGATCGAGCAGCTATTTTTTCTTTAAAACTTGCATTTTTATCTAATACTTTATTCCATGCTTTATTTTCTAATATATAATCAGCTTTACCTCTGTTGTATACATCTGTATATTTAGAATAAGCTATGTCATGTTCTCGGCAAGCTTCATCTAATCCGTTAACTCCTTTATCACCTTTTGCTAATCGCTTTTCTAACTTGGTACCTGGACCACAGTAATTATAACCTGGTATATGTACTTCAAGTGGTAATTTATTTATTAAACTATTTACAAATCCAGATCCTTCTTTTTTCCTCATTTATAAAGAAACATTTTCCCGTTCTAAATGGAAGATTATCTTGAAAAACGTAAATATGTTTACCGCAAATCTTATAAACATTATAGTAAAATTAATCTAGGTATGCATTTGGGCGAAGTTTTATCAGCGATAGCAATGCCCTTATTATCAGTTATCGCTGTCGGGTCACCTTTACTTATGTGTGTCGCTGAACTCTTAAATATAAAAGAAAAAATGATTGAATTCAAGAAATGCTATGATTTTTATAATAATTTACAATTAACATTTAAATCTGGTGAAATATTAGAGACTCAAATATTTATTAAGGAACGCGAGTTTATTAAAAACATTAATTACTTTTGCGTTGAGAAATATTTAAAAGAAAAAAAGTTGAACGGTTATGATGCAATGTGAAGTGTTCTAGATTATTCTGTATTAGTAACAGTAGACAGTAAACAGTAAATTAAATTATTATCATCATTTGTTTGTTATATTTAATTATATTTACCTAATTTATATATTAATTTTGTTTAAACAAATTCAATATTTATTTTTTTTATATTTTTAAACAAATTCTATATCATGCATCTCTCTAGTACCTATTTTCTTCTTACCGTTATATTTTAAACTAGAAGGATTACGGTTCAACTCTTCAATACTTGGTATAAATCTATTATACCGTTCAGGTAATGATACTTTAATATTCTCTATACCAACTATTATTTGCTCACCATACTTTCCTTCAATTACCTCAAAATATTCGATTTTATACGTTTTATTCTCCAACTCTGACAATTTTCTAAATTGTGAATTACTACTATTTAGCATACTCGCTAATTCGTTTTTATTCTCCATTTATTAGGGAAAAAATTTGTTAATACGTTCAGGTTTGTCAATTTACACTTTTTGTACATTTTACTAAAAATAGGGCAAAAGTACTCTTTTATGGGCATTTTCACGGGTTTTTTAGCGAAAAACGGGGTACGTTCAGGTTTTTTTGGGTTAGAACCGCTAATTATACACGACTCATAACAATACATTTTTTTTATTTACATTATTTTAAAGTATGTATGTTTGAGAATATTTTCTTAAAATATTATGCTGAAATTCTTACAAATAACAAGGTTGCATTTTCATCTGTAGCGCAAATTGCTGAAAACATTCGGAAAATTGTTGGATACCCAGCTACTTCTCACCATTTTTCTTTTAATATAAATTTTTTTATATTTTAAGCTAAAACTTATATTTTATATTTAGGTATAGCTCATGATAAAGCTATTTCTTTTACAAAACTGTAATGAGACCTGAATCGCACTCATTTGGAAATTTGCGCCGAAAATTACGTCAAGTCGCGCTATAATAGAACAAACAGTAATTTATTTAGCCGTTTGCGTGTTCAATAATGAATGGACATACCAGATGCACTGGGAATTAAAATTGGGCAACATATGTAGTCTTTTTGTACGAAGAAAGACCAGCTTCGTGTAGAACAAGCTTCTGCGCGTAGGTCGTGTGGGAGCAAAACCGATGACTTAAAGCTCAAATAGTGGAACAATCGACCCGGCACAAGCAACGAGGATGATTCTTATGGACCAGGAATAGATGAACTGTGGTAAGTCTTGATATTTTCTATTTCGTTTCAAAGAAAACTAAACATGAAACTTTAAAAACGATAGACCTTAGCAAAAAGACTTGAAAATAAAATTATAGTTGATTGTAGATGGGTATTTACTAATAAAATCTATTAAGATATGAAGAGCAATGGAACTAGTTGCTTAAAGTCGCGTATGTTACATTAGCGCAGCCGGCAGAATCGGTGATAAACTGTGATCAGTATATTTATAAATCACAACCACCGATCGAACGGTTCGGCTCTTGTATAGGAAAATTCGTATAAATTTAACTAAAATGGCACCACCCGTAACAACTTAAATGGCATTAGAAACAATGACAACGACGACGGTTACCATGGCTTATACACATTACCAGGTTTCGGAAAGGGTCTCCGAGAATCACATTTTTAACCCGTACGTAACGGACACAGAAACCGCCCCTACAATGAATCCAACAATGCTCCCCTTTTCATATCATTTACCCTCGTTTGTACCCACCGCCCCCAACCTAAAACCAAGCATCCTAGATTATCAGGGTCCAATCGCTTCATAACAGATCCCTACCACTATGAACGCGTAAAGAATGTAGAGACATATTCGGGAGGATCAGATTTAGAACCGTTTTTGGATAACTTAGCACGGAATTACATTAAAATTACGGAGAGAAGCGCAGACATGTTCTCGTCGGTACCCGCGGATCGGCGGCCCGCTACAGTAGTTAAGATGCAACACTGATTATCGCAATTATTCGGACGAAAGTTAGACGTAGCGGCGGCCGAGAGAGAATTTCAAAAACTATATCGGAAAAAGGACGAGAGTTTGAAAAAATACCCATTTGGCTTAGAAATATTGCAAAACACCGATTTTGACAGAAAACATCACTGCTATTAATGAATGTGAAGATACTCGTGATACTCATGCAATAAAGTATAACTTATTTTTTTTAAATATTTAAAACGTGAATTATTTTAATATATATTTACATGTTTCTTTAATAGTGAGTCTGAGTCATCGGTGCATGGTAAAGAACCAGACTTTTTCCCATCTGGCAGAAGAATTATTGAAATCGGTTATTGGTTTAAAATGCTCTTGTCTTTTAAGCACCATGAGTTGTTTAAATGTTCGTTTGCTGAAATGCGAATTTTAAAAGAAATGGGTTTCATTCTACATTTTATTTAGAATGTAAAGTTAGTCGATTGCCTTTGAATCACTGCTGCAATTGATATACCTACCATGCACGCTGATTTATTTGGCAAGTGTCAAAATAAGTTATTTACGTAATACAGAAAAGCGCACGGCAGTCTTTGGAGCAAGCAGGCAAAGAAGAATCCCGGCTAGCAGAAAGATATAATGAGATAGATGAGCTTGGAATTCCGCTCATAACTGTTATCGCAGATGGAGCTTGGTCCAAACGGTCGTATAGAACTAATTATAATGCAATTTCTGGAGTTATAAGTTACATAATATATACTTTTGTTTATGGCTCTATGTTTATGTATAAATTAAAAATTGTAGGCATGCATAGTTGGACAACGACCAAGCAAAATTTTATTTATTGGAGTCAGAAATAAATATTGCTGCATATGCGAAAGAGCTCAGACCATTGGTGAAACTCCAGCTAAACATTCTTGTTTCAAGAATTTTGATGGTGCTTCCACTGCTATGGAAAGTGACATCATTGTCGAAGGCTTTATGTGCAGCATGGACATGCATGGCGTTAAATATGCGAAACTTGTAGGAGATGGTGTCAGTAGCGTCCATAGAAAATTACTGGATGCTAGGCCAAATGGCCATGATTTTTTGGCGGAAAAAATCGAATGCACGAACCATCTTCTACGAAATTATTGCACAAAATTGAGAGATCTTGCCACGAAACGATATAGTTCATCAGGCAAATTTGTTTCAGTAGCATTGCGAAATGTATTCGGTTCAAATATCCGTCGTCTACGAACTGCTGTTGAGTATGCTGCAAAACAGAGACGAAATGTGCCAGAAATAAATTCGCTGAATTTATTAACAGGGGACTTATTAAATGTATTTGGTGAGCACAAAAGTTATGTCACTATCGGATATTTTTGCGAAGGTCCTAAACCAAATGAAACAAATTTAATTCCACAAATGAAGCAATGTGGGTTATATGATGATATATTATCATGTATCAATAGAATTGTTTTCAACTCTAAAAGCCTATTGCTGAACATGACCAATAATGCAGCCGAAAACTATAATTCGGTTATAGCAAAGTTTGTTGGCTTAAAGAGAATAAATTTTACAAAAAGATATAGCTACAAAATGAGATGCTGTGCTGCTGCTTTTATCAGTGAATTCTGAAAATAATATACTTGACGTAATTCATAAAGAAATCACCAATCAAAGCTCTGGCAAGCATACTCAAAAGTATTTCAGTAGGATAATAAATTTAAAGTTGGCCAGAAAAAAGTATCTGAATAAACCAAAAACTTATGCTCACCCTCGGGTTTCAAAATTGTTTGAAGCAGGTGATGAATATGGTCCAAGTGCCGCAAAATCCAAGTTAGATATGCCTGAAGATGTTTTTTAAGAAGAAAAGACTTTATTCTTAAATAAAATTTAAAAAACGCAAGCTGAAATTATCGCCCTAGAAAGAGAAACGGTGAGTCAGGCTTCTAATCAACGTTGACATATAGAGAGGTAAAACGTATAACAGCGTCCAACTTTGGAAGAATATGCAAAATGAGGAGTAGTACGAGTTGTGTAGCTATTGTCAAAGATTTAATATATACAAATTTTCATGGCAATGTAGCAACTAATTACGGTATTGAAAAAGAGCCAATTGCAATACTGCAATTTGAAAAACAATTTAAATTGACGGTAGAACAATGTGGTTTATTTGTGGATGCAGATACATTTTATTTAGTTGCTTCTCCTGATGGATTAGTGGGTAATGATTCGCGAATAGAAATAAAATGTCCAGCAAGCGACGCAAAATATTCTCCGTAAGATGCGATCATGAATAAAAAAATTACATTTGCTACCTATGATGATAATACATTTTCCCTAAAAAGAAACCACAATTACTATTATCAAATTCAAGGGTAATTATATATTACGACAATTTTTTTTTAATTCTTTGGACACCATTGGTTATGTTAGATGAAAAAGTAAGTATACGATTAATTAGGATCTTATTAAAATTAAAAAAAAAGCTTATCATAGCGTTGTTCTAAATTTAATTATTACAGCAGCCATATAAATGCAACATACCAATAACTATTATTATTAGAACAAATTATTAAACACTGCCATGTTTATATTGATTATATGTATGCTTCTTCTAGATTCAAAAAGACGAGAGCTTTTGGTGACTAAAAATGTCGGATCAATTAAACAAGTTCTATTTAGACTGTATGCCACCAGAGTTAATAGACCCGCGACATACTCGTGGCCTGGATATTCGGAATCCCGAATACAGAAACTTAAAAAAAATCAATGTTGCCGTCTAATTTACTAATTAAATTAGAGAATATTGAAGTACAACGCTACGTTGTTAGTGATGTACCAGTCATAGATAAGAAAATAAAGATGAGACAGTCACGTGTTAAACTTCAGTAATGCGTTCTGCGCTCTCTAGTTTACCCACTCCATAACTAAACTGTGAGCGCTCGATTTGAATCGAGTTTCATTCATACCTATATAGGAAAATTGAAAGCTTACAATGATTTTGTTCCATTTTATAATAGATATATAAGATGAAACAATACAATTCTCAGCTAGTAGTAGCCCTTAGTAGCGTGTGCGTGCATGCTTTTTTAGTAGACCCGACATTATTAGCTAATACAGCCTTAGTAGCTTGTCCGTGCTATGGGCCAACATGTTTAAATTTTCTTTAATGAATATTGTACACCTCGTACGGTATATCAATATGCCGTTCTGCAAATACAATAACGTCGAACGAACACAAAATTTAGTACTAGAAAACCAAAAAACAATTGAAAAAGTAACAAATTGAAACATCAAAGGCAAAGTCCAAGAGATTGAGTAGATAAAATAGATCTCTTTTATATCAGCCAGACCATCTTGGAAGGGGCAAATTAATACCTGTAGTGACATCTAGTTTACCCGATCCCTCAACTAAACTCGTTGCAAGGTCACCTATCTAACTAGTTACAATTTGGAAGGGGATATGTCGTGTAACTACAATACTGTTTTGGTTGAAGTGGGGCAGCGGAGAGTAGCGTTCAACGGTGGTTCACAGACGGCCATTTTGTTGGGGGGAGGGCATCGAATTAGTTCGAGTAATATGCGCCGCCAGAATGGCTGCCGTGAGCGTGACCGTCGTTTTTCAGGGTACTAACCGTATTAACGTTTCCTACAATATTTACTGAGTGATTGTTTCGGCAAATATTGGAATTAAAATTTTTCTGTATATTTTAATGGCGTTTGAATCAAGGTTTGAATAGTGTGTTACATTGTAACAAAATCCGTAAGTCATGCGTTTTACTTGCATTTTATGTATTTTACTTGATTTAAAATATATTAGATTATGTCGTCTAACATGAGTTGCGCTGTGCCAAGTTGTAAATCGACGGAATACAGTTTTTTGCGGTTTCCGAAAAATTTTAGCACGATGTTTAAAAAATGGATTGGGCTGGTAAACAATCCCAAATTATTTAATATGCCAAAAATGCAAATTTATAATTCATATCGGGTCTGCCTCAAACATTTTAGTCCTGAGTGGATATATGTAAATGGTAGAGGCAGAAATACCGTATTACATGGTGCTTATCCAACTTTGTACTTGGATGAGCGGCACGCTGTGCAAGAAGGTAGGAGAACCATTTTAATTTGATAAATGCTTTTATTAATAAATTTATTTATTTAGATGTCCCCATGCCCGATGTAACAAGTGCATCTGCTTTTACATCTTCGTTGAGGGAGCACGATTATTGTGCTTCCGTGCGAAATGGGAGATTTTCGAGAAGAGCATATACAAATCTTAAGTTTTGTAATTTTATATTCAACGTTCACCTACACGCACACGTCATTACAAAAATAATCGGAATCGATTCAGGGAAGGTCAGCAGGTATATTTCTGTTAAAATATCGAGATTGAAATCTTTCATGATTACAATACTTATACTGCGTATAAGAAAGTAAAAATTAATTTTGTTATAGCAAAATAGAGGCAATTTTGATTTTATGGAACTGCTTAAAACCTTGCCTTCAAGTAACTGTTATTGATTCCATACATTATGTAAATGAATTAAACATTTTCTAGACCAATATTATGTTTGTGAATAATTTAGTTTAATTAACAGCTCAGTCTAAGCTTGAACATATTTATTTTAAAGACCTTATGGAAATATATTGATTTTATTTCCTAATATTGTTTTTTTTATTCTATGATTAACATTGTTCATTAGATTGCAGTAGATTTATAGGGCGAAATTGAGCAAGACGATTTTTTTCCACAGCGTTCCAATATATTTCAGGGTAAAAATAATTTTACCGACCGGCAATAAATTACCGGTCGAATCAGTAAAATTATTTATACCTTGAAGTATATCGGAATGCTGTGGATAAAATTGTCTTTTCATTTTTTACCTATACATCTATCTCTTTCTAATGCATATACCTATCTCTCTCATATATCTATCTCTGTCTACTATGTCTATCTCTTTCTATACGTCTTCTTAAACTTCCAAACCCAACCCGTACACAATATTTCATAAGCCCAAATAGGAGTATCTATTTTTAGTTATATTACTTACACCCTCTGGCCCACAAATATCCCTAAGTGACCTTTCCTGCTGTTCCTTGGTAGCGTTTAGGACTGCCTCTTTGCTTCTTCACCCTTTATACTTGTAACAACCTAGATACCCGGGGATTGCAAGTATCGCGCCTTAACAAAATATCTATTCTCGTAACATTAAAGCCAGGCGATCGGGTCTATTCAGAGAGTAGTGGGAGGCGGATCTCAACGTTAAATCGGTTGTACAACGTTGAGCAAAGATGGCGAGTTCCATGGAGCTTACACTGGACGCTTAGTTGTCGCCGCAGCCACCGAGGGTGCACGTTTTTTTTTTTTTTGAAAGGATAGATATACTTTTACTTTCGTGGTACAATAGACCACGAAATGCAAAAGTACCAATGGAACCTCCTAAATAAAAACCATTATTTAAATAATACAAATATTTTTACTAATTCAGGTTTAAATTTTACTTTATATAACATTCACATATTTATATGTTAAGATAACAAGTATATTTTTATTATTAAATATTAATAATATTCGTATTTGGCCTTCAGCCCAATATGAATAACATTCGATCAAATAGTTTTTATAATGGGACAAGTAAATGCTCATATTTATAAAAGAAAACTAATTTTAATAAGTACATATTTAATGAAGCTTTTAAATAAGTTTTTCTTCAATAATATGGTTTTGATGTTAGTACAGTCTTCTCATACACACCCATGTAGGACAAAAAAAAATTACTTTCTGTTTTTCCTCCGCAACGTCTTACGATGCCTTTCTGTCGTTGAATAGGATCGCGCCAGGATAAGCGCAAGGTCTAATCCACCTGCACTCAAAATGTTTTGAACATACACGATATGTTCTATAAACATGTGCAGGAGGAATAACGTACAGTCGCAGATTGTTGATTTTTTTTCCAACCAAATTTGGAAAAGTGCTCTGTCCTTCGGAAAACTGGCGAATCGTTCTCCGTAATCAAGGTATCCGGGAACACAACAGAATCGGTTATTTAAATACTACGAACAAATTATTATAGAATTCATATCAAATGCTTACTATTTCTTTGTGATTTAATACTTACATGCCACAAAAAAAGGGATTGCCCAAAAACAAACACTTGCTAGAGATAAATAATATAAAATACAAAAGAACTTTCCGATAAATAACAGAGGACAAATCAATAAAGAACAATAACCAAATTGCATGTATGACGTATTGCACACTGAAAATGTTACATTATTTACAAAATGGATTCCAATAAACGTACTTATAAATGAATGATTTGTTTTTCCAAAACATGCAGTATAAAATCATCCTAAATTTTTATTTGATTAATAAAATACCAAGTAAATGATTAAAGTTTATAAACATTTAATTCGATCAAATTTTTATAATTTTTATTACCGCGACGATCGCGACATCTAGAACAGCGGCGAATATGACAATTTTTAACCTAACAAAACTCTGTCCAATGGTGGCTATGTTTCTTATTACTCCCCCTACTCTCTGGGTCTATTTGTACATACCAGTTATAAAAGTAGGTGCGAGTGCAATATTAGCGAAGAAATGGTCGGGACCATATAGAATTTACGAGATAGAAGGAGTCACTGCCAAATTAAAGAAAATTTTTGGGCAAAAGGAACAAAAAGTCCATGTTAATCGACGAAAACATTGTTTATTGTCAATGTACGTTTGGCCGTGACTCCGATAACGGACAACTTACGGGAACCTGATAATTTCGCTGGCGTGAGCCCATTTATTCCGTTACCTACCTTACACCATACTCGAGTGCCACCGACACCAACGGTTCTGCCATGTGATATAGATACGCACAATAGTTCATTAGTTCCGTCATATATTTTAAATCAAATATATTAAATTAGTATGAAGTGTTGTTTATTAATTCGCGAGACCACGGAGTGCCAGAGTATCCTGAAGTAAGCAGCAAGCAACATAATTCAGTAGTATAACCCTTACCCTACCTCGACTATACTTGAGACGTAAGACATGACGGATCAAGTTGCTTAAAGTCGCGTAAGTTACAATTACAATACTTACTTATACTGCGTAGAAGAAAGTAAAAATAATAATGAACTATGGATATGTCTTCAAACAGTGCTAAGGTATTTAAATGGCTCAATAGATCTCAAGTTAACTTATCTCCGGAATGATTACAAAATATATTTTACGTAGCTTTGTAGATTCAGATTGGGGTGGTAATGATAATAGTGATAGAAAACATCAGCAATGTTTTGCGCTAAACTTTCTTATACGCATTTTGGTTAGATCATATTTAGACTATTTTTTTTAAATTATAATATTTTACTAATCTTTGGAACCCCTTTTCACTAAATTATTTCTTAGAATAAATATTAAATGTCAAACTCCAAATTATTAAAGTTTTTTGTTTTTCTATTAAGCAATTGATAGGCACAGTTGATACGATTTATGTGGAAATAATTATAGTAAGAAAATATTTCAATAGCCTTCTTCTTATTACAGATACATTTTTTGAAAAAAAATTTCTAACTAAAGTTATGCAAAATATTACTACCTTTGATTTTAATTCAAACAATTTGAATATTTTCTTCAGAAATATGCAAACCTAAAGTTTAAAGTTTCATAAGTTCACGTACATACACACACAGACACACACTGGCGCGCATACACACACACACACGGTTTTCGGAACCGTTTGAGAAAAAAAGTTTCAAATAAAAGTTGTACAACATGCTGATATTTATAATTTTTATTATAACAATTTTTCCGTAACTGCAACCGTTTTTGAGTAATTGCAGAAACTGCAAAAAATGACTAAAGTAAACATGCACTTCCGGTTGGAATATGGTTTTCAAAAATAGGAGGTTTTTGTGCCAGGCACATACAAATCCTAAGTTTAAAATAACATAATTTTCCCTTAGGCCGTTTGGGCTGTAGAGCGCTCACATACACACACACACACACAAACACACACACACACACGGACGTCATTCCAAAAATAGTCGGAATCGATTAAAGGAAGATCAAAACATAAATTCCCGTTAAAATCTCGAGATCGAAATTAATCGTGATTACAATACTTACTTATATTGCCTATAAGAAAGTAAATATATAACAGAGTATTTATTTATATTGTTTGAAAATTTTACTAAATGTTTGGACACGAAAAGACAAGTTTCAGTGGCAACTTCATCAGAAGCGTAGTATATTTGCCAGTAAACAGTAAAAGAAGCACTATGGCTGAAACCATAATCTGAACATATTTGAAACAAATTTTCAAAAAAGGTTGTACAAAATGTAAATATCTATAATTTTTATTCAAACTATTTTGGCTTCAAGTGCAACTGTTTTGGAGTTATAACAGAAACCGCAAAAAATGACTCGAGTAAACATACATATACTAGTTTGAATAATCTTTTCAAAAGTAGGAGGTTTACTAGGAGGGCACCTAACAATCTTAAGTTTAATGTTTCATAATTTTACCTTTACCGTTTATAGGCTGTAGAGCACTGACACACACCCAGGCGTAATACCAAAAATAGTCAGACTCGATGCCGGGAAGGTCATAAGGTATATTTCCGTTAATATTTCGAGATCGAAATTTATGATTACAATACTTATTTATACTGCGCATAAGAAAGTAAAAACGAGTGAAACATAACTGCATTTTATTTTATCTATTTTAATTATGGAGATTCACAAAGGAAAGGTATACCAAATTCAATAATGACTAATGCAAGTTAGGGAAATTATAAATATTTATAAATTTAAAGATGAGGCAAGTACTTACTTGAGAATATTAAGTCGTCCACCTTCCGCAACCCGTCTATATACTTCAGTAATACTGCCTACTCTCAAGACTCCCATGAATAACAATAGGCAAAATGAAATTACCATTATTACTGACTGGCACACATCGGTCCATATGACGCTGGAGAAACCTCCCTTGAATTATAAAACAAACATTTGTTTTTTATTAAGGAACAGATACATGTATTTTCTAAGGAGAAAGTTTATTTAATTAGCTTTATAATAGATAAACAACCATCATAAAAAATATGCTTTTTTAAGGGGGTACATAGACTTTTAAATTGAAAAAACCATTTTTTAAAATATATTATCTAATAGTACAATACGTCAAGAATATTTTCACACAATTTTTAAGTCAATTGCATTAAACTCTAGGAGAGAGAGCCTTTTGAAAATCCTCTTATTCGGCGGATTTGTGAAGTGCCCTAATGTTATAAATGAAAATTAAGTCTTGGTTTTAATAATTTTCCGATTTATTCTCACATAAAATTTTAATCGCTTTTCACTCAAAACTGTATTTCTAATGCCGGTGGACAGGTTTTCTCATAAACGAATGCACCGATCTTGTTGACATTTTGCACACTTCGTCTAGATAAAATCGACTAATGAGTGGTCGAAGGATTTTTGTTCATTGATCATAACTTATTTTACAAGGCAATACATGGTCTTGATTTTACCGAAAATCGTACTGTTTTACGTAAAACTCTGCCAAATAGTCAAACAACAATTTTTTTTTAAATCATTCCTTTAATCACATGTTGTATTTACAGAACATATTTGATTTTAAATATAGTTATTATTATTATCGTTATAGTTATCTTCACCACCGCGAGGATATTTTCTTCTAAAGGGTCTTCAAATACCAGTTCTCAACGACTGTTCTATATTAATCTGTATTTGTTGGACACAATACAATGTTTTATTTCATATGAAGTTAGAAACATTCAGTTTTATACGGCGTAATATTATTTTTTTTATTCACACTATCTTCGATTTAATTATAAACATCTGCAGTGTCATGCACCGAACATTCATATACGCTTTTGGGTTAAATCACATCCTATTTTCATTATTTTTCTAATTTATAATTTTGTTCTAACCTTTGGAACACTTTTACACTAAATATATTTCTTAGAATAAATTTAAAATGTCGAACTGTTTTTTTTTTGATAAACAATTGACAGGCGCAGATGATAGGATATATGCAAAAATAAATATAATAAGAAAATATTTCAAGAGCCTGTTACCGGCTAAAACTCTAATTTTATTGCAATATTGAAAAGTATCATACAGCAAGAAAATATTGTCAACATCTATATTATTTATATCATAAACAACCGAAGGGGCGTTGTCTTACGTTTTTATTGGTCCGTGCCCGTAACGAGGGACTTGTCCGTAACAAAGGGACGTTGTCTTGTATTTTGATTGGTCTTTGACCGTAACAATTCCCTCCTCTGTTCTGAAGACAACGCTACCTTATTATGAATTGTCAGGTGGATCTCCATCGCCGGAACCTTCAGGTATAGGTGAAGCTGGTGGTAGTGGGTCCGACCTGGGTATTGGTCTACATTGGTCTGCATGGACTCGAATTTCAGCGCCTTCTTCTCCGACTTCATACACTCATCCGTCGTAGAGGTTTCGGATAGTATATGGTCCCAACCATTTTGGTGCGAAGCCTTTATTATAAGTTTTCTTAGCCTTGGATTGTGGGTGAGCTTTTACCATGACTTGTTGACCCGGTGACAATCGTTCCGGAGCTTCTCCGCCATCGTATCGTTTTTGATACCGAAGCTGGTGTTGGCGAATGTCGTCCAGACGCTCGTCACGGCCTGGATGTTCTGGAGCTTCAGGCGTTCGACCTTGCTCCAATTCCCAATCGCCGGGCAAACGCAGTTGATGCCCCAACAAGGCTTCACTAGGAGAATATCCTGTGGCCGCATTTTTCCTTGCGCGGAGATCGCGTAGCACATTGGGTAATTGTGTGTGTGGTTTACCTTGAAGACGAACACGAAGACCAGTCTTAATATCTTGGTTCTTCCTCTCGGTGTGATTACCGCGTGGGCGATAGATGGGTGTGTAGTAATCTAGAGTTCCCCATTTTCGACAGCATCGTTTCCACTGGTAACCTCGGAATTGAGAGCTATTGTAAGTTATGACGCATTTTGGGTAACCGTACCGGTGAAATATTTGGTCTTTCAATAATTTTGTAAGTTGTCCTGCCTTTGGGTCCCCGATAGCGAACACTTCTACCCATTTGGTAAAGAGGTCAGTGACGACAAGGATATAAAGTTTACCCGTGTTCGTCCGTGGATATGGTCCCATCAGGTCAACTGCTATTGTATGCCATGGATAGCATGGTCTACGTGGTCTCAATGGTGCAGCGTCTTGATGAGTTTCACGCTTAGTAGCAATACAAATGATGCATGTCTTGACATGGGTGCGAATATCGCTAACCATTTGCTGCCAAAATAAACGTCTTTTAATGGCGCATATTGTTTAATCCAGTCCTGGGTGACCAGCATCATCATGAAATTGAGATAATACTCTTGGTACTACCGATTGTGGGACGTACAAAACCCTTGGTTGATTCTTGTTTGCTGACTTCCAAAAATACCCTTCTATTTCTTCCATTTCTTTGGACAAAGTCTCATAACCAGGGTCCTCTGGGTTACTACGTTGTTTTAGTATCCGCTTTGTTAGTTAATCGGACATTTGGGCTTCCTTTATAACGTCTGGGAGAAGTATCGGTCCAGTTATTACGTTGAGTTCGCCGATATCTGGAGGTACGAGCCGATTGTATTCTTCAGACACATCTTGTGCTTCTGGGTCCGGATCCCTTGATAATACGTCGGGAAGTTGATTCTCCTTTCCTGGACAATGTTTGATGTCGAAATCGAATTCCTGAAGAACAAGAGACCATCGGAGAAGTTTCGTCTTCGTATCTTTAAAACGATGCAACCAAGTTAACGCTCCAGAGTCGGTGCGTACAGTGAACGTCGATAACGGTTTATGGCCCATATTAAGGCGAGACATTTTTTTTCGTTGATATGGTACTTCTCTTCGGTGCTGGTAAGCTTGGCACTTGCGTATGAGATGACTATTTTTTCCTTCTGCGGAGTTTCTTGATACAAGCCTGCCGCAATTTCCTTTCCGCTAGCGTCTGTTTGCAGAATGTATGGTACTTCCGGTACTGGGCGATGTAGTTGCAGAGGTTTACTTAATACTTCCTGTAGTCTTTGGAAAGTCTCTGCTGCCGCGGGAGTCCATTGGTATGACTTCTTAGCAGTGAGTAGATTCAGGAGTGGTGCGGAGGTTTCAGCAAATCTCTGGACGTAATCACGAACCCAATTGCATAAGCCAATGAAGCTCCGGAGTTCTTTTCTATTTTTCGGTATGGGATATGTAGAGATTTGTCGCAGATACTTCTGTAACGGGGTGATTATATCGACGCCGAGGTGGTGGCCCAAGTATTTTAGACTCGTTTTACCAAACTCGCATTTGTTTGGAGATAAGCGCAACCCATGAAGTTGTAGTCGTTCGAATACTAATGCCAGATGATATAGATGCTCCTCGGGTGATTGGCTGTATATCACAATATCATCCAAATATACCATACAGCAGTCACGTAGGAGTCCGCCTAGGACCGTTTGTGACATCATCCTCTGGAATGTAGCCGGGGTATTCCTTAACCCAAACGGCATAAAATTAAAATGGTAGAGACCACCATCAGGAGTGACAAACGCGGTGTATTTCTTCGAATTCTCATCCGTAGGTATTTGCCAGTAACCACTTTTCAAGTCGAGAGTAGAAAATACTGAAGCATTGCCCACATCACGTAACATATCTTGAATGATGGGCATGGGAGTTGGTTCACTCTCAGTAATGGCATTGATTTTGCGGTAGTATACGCAAAATCTCTGACAACCATCCCTTTTAGGAACCAGGACGACAGGACTGGCGTAAGTGGACGTGGATGGCGAAATAATTCCCATTTGCAGCATCTCAGTTACTTGTTGTTGAATGAACTTCTTCTTCTCATCGGATACTCGATATGGTGTAGAACGAATTGGAACGCGGGAGTTTAAATTGATCGTATGGGAGATTGAACGCGTACCAAGGTTACGTGAAATTGTATCGAAAATGTCCGGAAAGCGATTCAGTAAAACTTAGAATTCAGATTGCAGTTGGGAAGGGAATTGTTGGTTTAACTCTTCCATAGAAATTTGTTTATCAGAAGATGGTGTGTTCTGCAACCAGAAGACAGTGGTTTTTCGTTAGATGCCGAAATAAATACATCTCCTTTTAAAATTCATGGTGGCCTCCTGCTGTATAAACCAAGGGTATCCCAATATACAGTCCTCGTTCAATCTTCTCCCGACATTAAATCGTATTTGTTGTTCTTCATTACCCACGTTGATGTCGATAGTTTCCTGCCCTAAAACTATTAGGCTTTGCCTCTGCGCAGCGAGATTGACATTCTTTTGTTCCGCGGATGGGCATCTTGCATGACGCTCATGGATAAAATTATCGCACGCTGCTGGGTCCAGGAGTGCGTAGACTTCTTGTCCACGCAGAAGAAGCTTCACTCGTGGTAATGAATTTTCTTGGACAATCAAATTTAAGGTCGGTTTGTCCATCCGACCCACCTCTAGTTTTCCGCTTTCTGTACCTGGTGCTCATCGAGTCGTTGGTTTTGGCGTGAATGATGTTGTTGACGCCAGTTGGTAGATGTGTTGCGTTGTCCTTGAGAGTAAGGCTGAAAATCTTGGTCTAGACTTGTAAAGAAGTCTAGTAGTTCGTCAACGGTCTCGATCCTTCCTCTAAGACATCTGCGATATTCGGGTCGCAGAAGTTCTATGATAGCGAGGAGTTGAACTTCTTCGGATGGCTTCTTTTCAGACGGAATCTTTTTGTAGCACCTCATCTTAAAAGATACGAAGTCAAATCCTGACTGCGTATCCCGTTGTGTTTCAGCAAATATTAAATTGTATAACTTTGCCGATACGATTGGGCTGTTGAAATGTTTCAGAAATTTGACCTTGAACTTGTACCAAGTCAAGAACTTCGTTGATGTAATTAGTGTAAGCCTTATCGATGTCTTCCCATTATCTAGAATTAAATTTTCAATGTTTGTAATAAATTTGACAGGGCATTCTTCAATGTTTCCCTTGAATATTGGGGGTTGTGGTTTTAGGCGCCAACGGGTGTTTTCGCTCTCCCGTAAGAGCTTTTCCTGCACGGCTGTAATGACAACGTCGTCGGACGACTGGCGTGTCTTTCGTTGCGGTGCCATTGTACTCTTTTCTCAGGGCTGATTCTTCTGATTTCTTGGCCTCACGTTGCGGCTGCCAATTTGTTACCGGCTAAAACTCTATTTTTATTGCAATATTGAAAAGTATCATACAGCAAGAAAATATTGTCAACATCTATATTATTTATATCATAAACAACCGAAGGGGCGTTGTCTTACGTTTTTGTTGGTCCGTGCCCGTAACCAGGGACGTGTCCGTAACAAAGGGACGTTGTCTTGTATTTTGATTGGTCTTTGACCGTAACAAGCCATTTTCTAGTTTGCGGTACCGTTTGGGAAAAAAAGCGCTGTAGCGGGTTCACATGCACACACACACACACACACAGATGGACGTCATTCCAAAAATAGTTGGAATCGATTGGATTGACATTTTTCATGATTACAATACTTACTTATACTTCGTATAAGAAAGTAAAAAACCAAATATATTAAAATTTTTCGACAATTATTTATTAGATACGATTTTATTAATATAATTTCAAATAATGAAAATCAAAATGTCAATTGTAATTTTGTGTACGAGTCTTTATAATAGGCATCGAAAACAAGGATTACTCGTATAAGTTAAATATACCCATGTATCTTTCATTATATTATATTACGCTTTATCAATGCTGACTCGTTACATTTGGAATAACAAGTGATAATACAATAATAAGAACTAGTGGTTCATGGAACATAAAATATAAATTTCATTCTCATTGCTGTAAGTTATCTGTACACTTCGTATATAAAGTTTTTAAAAATAGAAATCTCTATTGAAATTTCAAATTTTATACGATATTGAATTAGTATTTCATTGGCGATATAAAGCTGGGTTTACTACTTTGTCGGGTTACCTTCACATTTAATAACTGCTTGCATTGATATCTCGATTTTTTTTTTCTTACTTCCGGTAATATGTATGTTAAATCTTCCATGGTTGCATTTTCAGACCATTCTTAGTCTTAGGCTTGTGGTTAGAACGAATTTTTCTATTTAAATGTTCTCATATGCGTACAATCAGAGGTTTGTGCTTCCAATCATTGTCTTGGCATGGAAACTGCCCGGGCGTGTGGCGACGGCCAAGTACATCAAGGCACTTAAAAGCTCTCGGTAAGGTGTATTTGTGTGAGTGACGTCGGTGAGATCAACAGCGAGGTTGAACCGGAGGCCATGGGAGTTGGAGCGGGATTACAGGCTTCCATGCCAAATCTCTGTATAACATCACGAACGTACACCGGCTGTTAGATGTGTATGCCTTCTTTGGATCGGTTCATCTCGATGCCGAGACACAATATGGGTTCCCCAAGGTTCTTGATTTTAAAATAGGTCGAGAAGGCCTTCAGGATCGATTTATCCTTCTCCTCCCTGGAGGCAATTAGTAGATCGTCGACGTATACCATTATGAATACACGCTTCTCTCTGTTTGCGAAGACGCATGGGTCGCCGTTGATTGGCGCGAACCCGATCGCGAGAAGAACATTGGATAACTTTACATTCCACTGACGCCCAGTTTGCATACCTGATTTCCCTTGGTGATAGTAACCGACATCTGACTAGTGATAGTGGGATCCTTCTCGTCTCGAGCAATCTCCTCGATGGCCTCCTCGAAATGTTTGAGAAGTTCCATATACGTGTCTGTGTCGATGGCACCGTACAAGTATGTAGTCGTCACGTCAAGTTGGGTTATCTTGAGATCGTTCTTCGCCGAGAGCGCCATGAGGATCCTGAAGGAACTCAGGCGCGCGACTGGGGAGAAAAAGTCGTAGTATTCGATTCCGCGAACTTGCGCTAACCCTTTTGCGACTATGCGAGCCTTGCGCCGTTCGATTGTCCCATAGCGGCCGAGCTTGTTGCGAAGGACGATGCGCGATCCAAGTACTCTCAGGCGAGGAGGGCGATCGACTACGTCGCAGGCATCGTGTTCAATTAGGCATCGGGTTTCTGAACGAATTGCGTCTCTCCACTCCCCGGAGTTCGGTCCGGATAGTGCACTCGGCAAGGAGATCTCGGAGCACGACATGGCCATTTGTGAGTGGCACCATATGATCTCGTTATTTCCTGGGGATTTCAGGTTGATATCTGTATCCGATGTTTCTGCAGGGCTGTCGGTGGTGTCAATGTCGCCATCGATTGAGTTTCGGTGGGCGCCGAGTCCTTTTAGTTTGTATGCTTTTCACGGCCTGCCGGGTTTGCCAGTTTTAGTCTTGGAGGGTCGGCCGGGACCACGTATGCTTGTTCCCCCCGCCGCGCTGTTGCCGCGAGACGATGGTACATTCTTCTCCAGTGCTGCGCCAGTTGGATTCTCAGCTACGGGTTGCCCTTCGATCTTTGGTGGAAGGTTGATCGGCGTCCGTCTGTCCGACAGAAAAATGCTCTCCATGTCTTCGAGGAGTCTGGATTTCCTGTTGATGGTATTTCCTGACTCAAGTAGCATGTTTCGCGCCGTTTCTGCCAGTGTCCGATTCTTCCGCTCCGCAATCCCGTTTTGTTGTGGGGTGTACGGAGCGGTATGTCGGCGGCGAATGCCGCTTTCCTTGAGGATCTGTTCAATGCGCACGTTTCAGTATTCCCTGCCGTTTTCGGATTGCAGTGATTTGATCCGATGCCCTGTCTGGTTCTCCATCGAGCTCTTGAACTCTGCAAACTTCTCCGGAAATTTATATTTGGAGCAAATGAAGTATAATTTGATCCAACGTGTGACCAAGTATCTTGCTCCTCCTATCGATGCAGTACGCAGGGGTCCTCATACGTCTGAGTAGATGATTTCGAGAGATACGGATGGCTTTTTAACACGCTCCGGGAATGGCAGGCGCGTTATCTTCCCTTCGAGGTAGATTATGCACGCGTGAACATCGTTCGGGCTAAAGTCCGGTCCCTTGCCGTAATTGGGGTCAAATAAAATCTTCATGTCGTTGACGCCACATCTCTACGGCCATTTGCGAGCTGTTCGTCTGATCGTCTTATCGTAGATAGAACAGTTCGCCAATTTGGTCCGCTTGCAGCCGGATCTCGCCCTGCTTGTTCCGGACAATGGCTTCTTGCTTCGGGAAAGTTACTGTGTGTTCCTTATCGACTAGTTTTGCCACAGTTAGTAAATTGGTGCGCAAATCTGGAACAAGTAGTATCGTATATGACGATCGATTATTCTACTTTACCTACATTTGTCAAGACTCGAAGTTTTCCTATGCCTTCGATGGGCGTCGAGGTGTTGCTGGCTATCTGTAGTCCACTCTTCATTGCTGATGTCTCGATGAACAGCGATCGGTCGTGGCATAAGTGGGACGTCGCACCACAGTCAAAACACCACTTCGTCGTGGTCGTTGCGGTGCAGAACGCGGATGTCGTCTCGGTATGGTGAGCGATAACGTGAAAACCTTTTTCGGTAAGTTGACCTTTCTGTGCTTCGACTCGTTTCTTCTTTCGGCATTCGTGGACGGAATGTCCCTTGAGCTTGCAGTAAGTACACTTTAGTTTCGATTGGTTCTCGTAAACAGTGTCCGGCAATCGGTGTGCATTTGGCTGGGATTGTAGCTCTTCGAGAAAAGTGCCCCGCTATAGCTCCTGGATTTCTGCTTTCGCGCCTCTTGTTCCTTCACGATTTGGATTCTGAGAGATTCGGGAGTTGGGAGAACGTCGCGAGTTTCGATGGCGCACCTGAAGTTTTCAAATGAATCGGGCCGACTGTACAAAAGCATTATTGTAAGAAGGTGCCCGTTTATTTCTATGTCCATCGTGTGTAACTTGTTGACGGCATCAAAATAAGAATGTAGATGTTCACGTATGTCGTTGCCCTCTGACATTTTTTGTTGAGAAAGTTGCTTCAATAGTGACGCCATCTGCGCAGGGCCTTTAGAGACGTAGATTGACTCGAGTTTGTCCCACACGGCTTTTGAAGTTAGGCAATCGTGAATCGGTTTCAGCTCGGAAAAACTGATCGACGAAATCAGATGTGACATGGCCTTTCGGTCTTGAACGGTCCAATTGGCCATCGCTTGTGGTGCGGCTGCTTCTTCCGCGGTGGTACCTGCTTCGATTGGTTCGGATTTTTGATTTTTGCTGCATACATACCCCCACATATCGTTGTTTACCAGTAATGCCTCGACCTGGATTCTCCAGGAATCATAGTTATCTCGGTTGAGTTTCTGAGAGTTGAGGAGTTAATCATGCCCCCATGGTTTGAATTTTTGTTGGGGCGCTAGCCTGCTGTCCGTTTCTTCGAGGTGACGCATCCAGCTTGACGCGGCTCTTCGGGATGAATGTTTATGATGATTCTGGGGCGACTGGCTGGCGATAACATCGTTACGTGAAATCGACGAGTGCGGTGCGCGTTCAATAGGTTTTACGAAAACTTTCGCGTCATACCTGGGCCCATAACCTGTGAGTCAGGGAGGTTAATGTGAATGGAAACACCTGAGTTTCATTAAGTAAAACTTTATTGGTTCCTTAATAAAGTCACACACAAAAACATACAACAAACTGTCAAAAACAATACTTAATAAACTATCGGTAAGGTAGTACATTTTAACGTCGGTAAGGTAGATAGCCCGAGCGTTTAGATCGGCCAGCATTAGATGGCGGATGTCGCGGGCGCCATGGTCACTCTCTTGTCTATGACTGTTGGAGAGAAGGAGCACGCGAGAATTGAAATACCAACAAATTCATTTTCAGGATATCCACATATACCTATTTGTTCATATTTCTTTCGATAAATTCAAATTTGGTAGCTACTTCGTAACCCATTGAACCCCATACCACTACGTTAACTTTCTCTTGTTTTTTATCACTCTGAAATAATGTAAATTTAATAAGATTTATTGAAGACGCTGTTGGCACTCGGTGAAACATTTCAAAATATTTTAATCAAATAAAATTGACAGAAAAACATTCGGTGATATTTCACAAAACAATTTATTGATACAACTAGTTTCGGCTATTAGGCCATCATCAGGTATCATCATACCTGATGATGGCCTAATAGCCGAAACTAGTTGTATCAATAAATTGTTTTGTGAAATATCACCGAGTGTTTTTCTGTCAATTTTATTTGATTAAAATATAATGTAAATTTATTTCAATCTATAAATAAGATATATTTGTCATATTCTACTGCTTTATCTCTATGCTTTCTGGAGAAAATGCGAACTTCAAATCTATTGATTTCGTTGATCAATAGATTTCTAGTTAGATCACGTTCCTATATTTAAATTCAAATGCAATTTAGGTAAATTCAACAGCGGTAAACTTTGAATCTTTTCTTATTTCAGGCAAAATGTACCTTTCAATAAACAATGGTTTACTCTCGAATTTACTGTACTGGCATTATTTTCTATTCTACCTTCTTTTAAGTATCTGTAGCATTTTTTGTTTGTATTGTAAAATTATCAGTATATACAATTTGAGCTATTTCTCGTAAAAAACATCCTTTTTTATGGCATATTACGAAAGACCGAGTTTCAATCGAAGTCATTTTTCCCATTTTTCTGTAAGTGTGAAAATATCGAATATTTATATATTGTGGACTATTTATCTTTATGTATGGTCTTTAACAAATATATCAACGATTGAACATGGATAATTATTTTATTCGGGTATTTAACCCATATTATACCAGTGGGGCATTTTTTATTCTACGGGATATTTGCATATATATATATATATATATATATATATATATATATATATATATATATATATATATATATATATATATATATATATATATATAATAATAACTTGCCTTTACTTTTAAAGGCCTATATAATAAGTTGCAAGAAAATTTGTTGTATTTGTTTATGAAGAAAAAATATCTCAAAATTGACGGAATTTTGAGATTTTGAGGCAGTATGATTTAAAAAAGAGTAAATTTTGTTAAATGTTTTTTTTTCAAAACTTATTGTCAATATAATGAGGCACGATGGCTAGGTATATAAATTGGTCTATATTATATATATATATATATATATATATATATATATATATATATATATATATATATATATATATATATATATATTATTATTATTATTATAGCGGATCGACTACTAAGGTCATTACCGCATATATATATATATATATATATATATATATATATATATATATATATATATATATATATATATATATATATATACATATATATATATATATATATATATATATATATTTTTATTATTATAGCGGATCGACTACTAAGGTCATTACCGCATATATATATATATATATATATATATATATATATATATATATATATATATATATATATATATATATATATATATATATATATATATATATATATATATATATATATATATATATATATATATATATATATATATATATAGGGTGTAACAGCGAAACGAGCTACCTCGAATAATTTCTATGTTATAAAAGATACAATAAAATAGTATGAGACATTCTTATACAGGACCAAAGGGGACATCAAACTATGCAAGAAAATATTTTTTTAAACCAATGGTTCTTCAGCTACAACACAAAGTTATATTGTCAAGCGACATCGCGGTTTAATACTCAATTTTGACACAAATTCCAATGGCCGATATTGTAAACAAATCCCGACCTAGCAACATTTCGTTAAATGCGGAAGGAACAATTTTATGCAACTTTTGCTAGATATGACGTAGCTAGTTGAATTTGCTAATCGCGAATTAGCTAGTTCAGCAAAACTGAACTAGGTCAGTACGCAACTAGCCTGATTTGTTACATTACCGTCCCCTTAAGACTGAAATCCATTGAAGATGAATTCAGTCCTCTATTTAATTTAGGACTCACAATGGGTTTCGCTTCCTGTAATCCATATTCGGAAATGAGTACGGCAATTTTAGCACGCTGGTGTACAAAAACTTCGTCTGCTTGATAACGGTCTATCTGCAACCCCAGATAGTTCCGTACCGCTCCGAGGTACTTAATTTCAAAGAACTTGGTGAGCTCCTCACCGATCTGCGCTGTGGCCTGGGCACTGTGACCTACCACGAGCATGTCATTCACGTAAAGTAGTACATGGATGCTGGTACTATTGCTTTCTATTTTGCTGAAAAGCCCCGGATCTTCCCTGCTTTGTTGAAATCCGATCCTTGCGAGGGTATCTGTTACGGTTCGATTCCATGATCTCGCTGCCTGTTTTAAACCATTCAGGCTCTTGTGTAGACGAAATACCTTTTCTTCGGAGCCATGTATTCAGGTTGCTCGAGGTAGAGCTCCTCAGTCAAGCTCCCCGTTCAGATACGCGCTTTTTACATCAAGATGTCGCATGTGTTGTCTCTTGTGTCATACGACTAGCGCAAATGTTTCATCATGCTCAACTCCGTACCTTTGACTGAATCCTCTTGCTACCAACCAGGCCTTATAAGTATCCACTTTACCCTGCTCGTTGGTTTTGGTTTTAAAAACTCATTTAGCCGTGATTGCGCGCATGCCAGTTGGTAGATTAGTCAGCACGAAAACATTATGTTTTTCGAGGGATTTCATCTCCTCCTGCGCGGCTTTGTATCACTTTTGCTGCTCGCGTTTAGGCAGCTGACACATGTCACCCCAAGACTTAGGGTCTGTACCTCTTCGCTCTTCGGTGAGCATGCAGTACCGTACCGGTGGCTTACCTTTATTATAACGTTTTGACGCACGTGTTGCCGGTAGTGTTTCATCTCCATTTTTGGGATCATCCCCTTCTGGATCGCTCCCTTCTGGTTCACCCTCTTCTGGCTGCAGTTGTTCTGCTGAGACAGGGTGTGTGGTGCTTTTCTTCTTGCGTGGTCGTCCACGACTACGGCGTTGTTGGATCGGTTCGAGTTGCGTGACTGTTGTTGGTGTGGCAGGCTGCTGTTCGTCCGAAGCAACCTCCACTTCAAACTCGTCAGACTTTTTATCTTTGTCATCTACTGAAGCGTCCATCGGTGTTGATGTCGTCCCTTTTGGCATGAGCTGTGTAGGTGACTCAATTATACGCATGGAGTCAGCTACCCAGACCTAAGCTGTGACTGGATCGAGGATTCGGTAACCCTTCGTTACCGTGCTGTACCCGATCAGTACCCCTTTGCCCGCCTTGCTGTCCAGTTTGAGGCGTTTACCGTCAGTATGTATCAAATCCAATGGTTGTTTTGCTAGTGATGCGCTTGCGTGGTGCGGTTTCTTGGTAAGTTTACTAATGATGCACACCTCGTACTCATTACTTGATTTTTCGCCGGTGATCAAGTTCATTCCCCGTACGAGTTTGTCTCGATGTAGGAGCTGGATGGCCGTTGAATCCCGTGGTCCGAACCTACCATGCCAATCGTCGATGGTGACGTGGTTAGAATGTTTGATACTCATTTGCTTACATTCGCATTTTTCTGAGGTCTGAACAGCTTTACCTAGCCATTTGAGTACATATAATCCGTTGCGTTCCTTGGCGTGCAGATATACCTTTCCTCCACGCAAGATGTTGCAATCCTTGCCTTAGAAGACTACCTTGCAGTCCTTACTGAGGAGTTTACTCACAGATATGAGGCTACTCCCGAGTTGAGGCACATAAAGTACGTCTTTTAAGCACGCGTTGAATTGGATTCCGTCTAGTGTCTTACACTTAAGACGAACCAAACCAATCCCCGATACTTAGATGCTATGACTCCGACCGGCGAGTTGAACCACCCGGTTTGTGGTCGTTAACTTGCTGAACAGATTGCGGTTGGACGTCATGTGACTGGTGCATCCTGAATCAATAAGCCACTCGCTGTTCGTGTTGACAGCCGACACGATGGTCGCCATTCATCCAGCACTACGGAGAGCCGTAGTGCTGGATGAATGGTCGCTACCTTGTCCGCGTTTTCTGTTACTTGCAGCTTGCTGCCTCGTCGTGCTTCCTGCCGCTATTGCCCAGATCCTTCTGTCGCTTGCTTGTTGCAATAGTAGCATTGCTTTTCCGCCTTGGAAAACTTGCTGCTGCTAGTGTTTGTGTGCCCACCTGTTTTACTGCTGCTTCCGCCATTGCTGTTGCTTTTTCCGAGACCCCAAAGCGTCTGGCCAGGTTTCCGCCACGGTTTGACGAACATGGCGTCGTCGTTGCCTTCGCTGACACGACTTTCTATACGTCGCGTATACTCGAGTAGTTTGCCCACGACGAGCTCCATCGTAAGTGTGTCTTCGTCTCTGTTTTCTAACCCTGACATAACATTATCATAACTTTCTGGTAACAAGAACAGTGCCGAGATCTCTTCATCGAGATCAATGCGAACTCCAGCAGCTCGCACTCTGCTGGCCATGTCTTGCATTGTGGTGATGTGTTGTCGTAATGTTCCAGATGTGTACCGCATCCCCCACATCTGGCGCCGCAAGAAGGATTTACTTGTTCTTGACCACCGCTCGTACAGGTTCTGCAACGTTGTCCACACGTCAGCAGCTACCTCGAGGTGACGTATGTGAACGAGTTGATCTTCTTCCACCGACAGCATGAACCGCATCATGGCCGCCTCCTTTTTGTTCGCCCAGTCTGCTGTCTCTAATTCAGGTTTCGGTGATGTTACCGTTGCCCATGTTTTGTCCCTTGTCAGGACCCAGCGCATTGTCACTTTCCAGTGGACGTAGTTGTGGTCGTTCAACCTCAACACGGTAGCTTTTTGGGTGTTTTCTATAGTCGTCACCATATTTGTTCACAATACTCAAACATATAAAAGTCCCGTGAAAAGATTAATTCTGTTCAACTTGTATTAGTTTATGAGCGGGTACTGCGCCCATAACCTGTTGATAAGTTTGATTGTTCATTCCAGAAGTTCCGATCATAAAACTATACTTGCGTTGTTGAATTATTTCCACCGTGCGCGCACTTTTGACACACAGACAGTTTTACATGGCACTCTGCACTGTAGCACTTTTTACACACCGATTGACAGCGTTTTGCAACTGGTGTTGAAAACGCCATCTGCTTCCCATATTTGCTTTCGCATATATATATATATATATATATATATATATATATATATATATATATATATATATATATATATATATATATATATATATATATATATATATACTGAAGGCGTTTAAATATAGATTAAAACCCTACTTTATTATATTATTATATATATATATATATATATATATATATATATATATATATATATATATATATACTGAAGGCGTTTTAATATAGATTAAAACCCTACTTTATTTTTTGTATCAGATTATCACAGACAGAGTTATGATGATAACCACCGAGGTGCGTTGTACGGGCTGTGTGATTCAGTGACCTCTGTAACATTGTTTTAATATAAAAACTTTATAATTGAAAATATTCATTAGAAAAGTTTAAAGTATGTATCTTTCTTCACACTATCACTTATATTTGTATAATGTATAAGTGAAAAAAAATTGTCAAATTCTCATAAATTTATGGTCATCACATTGTTGTTCCCCCATAATAGAGATTACCGCTGTTCGCAGTAAAAACCCTGCAGTAGTAAAAAACCAAGCTCGTACTGTATATAGAAGGCAGTAAATTAATAAATACATTATCTAATACTTTTCATTACAAAGTTTAATAATTACCTTTTACTAACGAAATTAAAAACCAAATTCGTACAAAAAATGCAATATAGATGTATACATAAACATACTGATACCCCGAAATTCATAGGAAAGAAGTTCGAACACAAATTACAAAAAGCTGACATGTCAGTCACTGAATTTTCTAATACGCATTTTAAATAGTTCGTTAGAATTAAAAATATTTTGCAATATTTAATTTTTTTATAAATTCTAACGATCTATCTAAAACGAGTATGCGAAATTATATTAGCGTATATGAAAGTATATAAACACACTTATGCAAAGATATCTTTTATCAATTTTAAGGAAATTTGAAATTTTGATATACATAACAAAAATATCGTCCGCTAACTAGGGTAAATCGACCAGTAATAGAACAGTTAAAAAAATTCTCTACTTTTTTGAGGATTAAAAAAATATGGTTAATATATTTATATAATAATTGAAATTTTTTTAAATTTATGTGTTATATTAAGTTAAAAAAAATTGTTTATTGATGTTTTAGGTAATTTTGTTCACAATTTATAATTTGATGTTAAAATACCAGTAATAGAACGGTGGCTGCCTTTAATAGAACAGTCCTTTCTAGTAATAGAACGGCAAATTATATTTTTTGTTAAATGAACTAGGTAAATCAATAAATAAATAAGTTCTATTATAAATTTATTTTTTATTTAATATAGTTTATAAATTTATATATTTTAGCTTGGATTTCCTAAAATTTAGGTATATATTTATAAAAAAACACTTGCAGTAGCTTTATTTTCTAAATTTTTAAATTATAGAGCTACTATACCTATCTAAAGCTAAATTTAATATTTATAAAGTTCCAAATTGTAAATGTAGACAACAGTTTTATTCTTTATCAATAATGCAAATGATATTTTAATTAAATAATAATTTTTAATCGAAATATTAAAATTACTTATAAATAGGTATTACATCAAATTTTTTAATACTTTTCTTGCATTAAAATTTAATGAACAATGGAAAATTTAAATCTTTTCTTGTTTTATTTTTTTAGATAAGAATACTTTTCATCTTGTAATTTTTTGTGGTTCAGATAAAAGTATATTTTCAAGTGTACAGGGTGGGGCAATACAACTACCCTAGTTTTGCAAGTGAATTAAAGAAAAAGGAGTTGAGATACAAAAACTTTATTTCAATAAAATAAAGTAGTTACATGGCCTGTTTTTTCTTATGTAGTTTTAAAAATCATATCGGCCAAGTGTTGTCCTTCATTGTCTACACACTGCTGCAAGCGACTTCTGAAGTTTCGCATAATCCTTTCAAGCATTTCTTCAGGTATACGGCGAATTTCCGTGCGGATTGCCTCCTTTAGGGTTTGCTGGTTCCTCGGTCGATGTTTATAAACTTCTGCTTTGAGATAACCCCACAGAAAAAAGTCGCACGGGGTCAAATCTGGAGATCGCGCGGGCCACGGAATATCACGTCTCAGGGAGACAAAGCGCGAGGGGAACATGGCCCCGTCCTGTTGAAACCAGACATTCTCGAGACCATGTTCTTTAAGAGCAGGGGCAAAAAAATTCTGGAGCATGTTTACATAGCGCCCAGAATTGACGGTAACTGCCCGATTTCTTTCCTCAAAAAAGTAAGGCCCGATAATCCCTATTCGGGAAACTGCGCACCAAACTGTGACACGATCAATATGCAGAGGCTTCTCGTGGATCACCCTCGGATTTTTTTCGCACCAATATCGAAAATTTTATTTATTTACACTGCCAGAAAGATGGAAATGTGCTGGGCGGCGATTACAGAATCCTTTTCGCGTATGTATGCTTCCACGGCAAAAGTGCGCTGCTCGTTCGTCCGACTGAATTCTTTTGTAACGCAAACGGCATATCTTCCTGCCGCCATTCACGCTATTCCTACCTTTTTACGACCTCTGCTCGCTTCACAATTCTCTGTTGAAATTAGGGAGGTTGTTTTGCCGCACCTGTATAAGAGGTTTTGGTTCTAATTCTTGATTTTTCACACTTCTTTTTACCCTTTTTATTAACGGTGTCATATTTTTACCAGTTTTCACTAAAATAATAATAATTTATTCAAATGAATACAAAAATAAATTAAAGAGGTTATGTTTTCGATTTTTATTTTTTATGAGATAAACAATTTCAGTGTTTGTATAATGTAAATAATATATTACCTGATACATACTTATTAAAAAAGTTTTTATCTGTAGTTAAAATTTGTTCTTGTTATAAAAAATATGTAAAAACATTAATATTCTAACCTCACTTGCTTACTGTCAACTTACTCTTCTATTTATAGCAGCGGGTGCTCAATAGAAAAACGCTGTACGCATAAAGTGTTCTATTGTTAAGGCGCTCTTCAAAATTTTAGTTCAATACTAGAACACGTGTTTTTAAAATAAAAAAAAAGTCAATATTAAACATTTGAAATGTTTCAATAAAATATTCATTTAGTTTATTCAACCAAGTAAATATAAAAAAATACATTTTTCTAGTAAATATGATTGTAATTGCTTAAGCTATAGTAACCGTAAACTAACTAAAAATGGCTGTGAAAAGTACAATTTTAATATCGCTAAACAGTATTCGTTTTATTTTAATTAATAATTTTAAAAAGGACGTGAAAAACGTTTTTTCTTGTTTAAAACTATATATAAATATTTAAATCTTTGTTATACCTACGCATTTGCACAATTTTAAACGTATACAACCAAGTTTTTGATACCTGTTCTATTACTAGCGTCGTTCCATTACTGGTCTATTTACCCTATGCTTCTTTGCAAAATAATGTAGTTGCGTTCTTAGATAGTAATGAAATAATACTTGTTTTATTCATATAACTATAAGTTATATGGGTACAATAAATAAACGGTAAGTATGTTTGAATGACTCAAGCACAAAATAAATGACGCGGGTGGTAGAAATTACGAAAAATTTGATTAGCCATTTTTTGCCTAAGTCGACCACTTTTCAAGCGCCCCTAGTAGTTTGTAAATATTGGGAAGCTATAACGACGCTACCAGGACATATGTTATGGGTCGAAAAGGCAGAGGAAAAAGGCAGTCAAAAAAGTATGCTTCCAAACATCCATGATGGGTAATATATGCAGAAAGCTCTGACGGTCGCAGTAACTAGAATTTGTAAATAGTTGTCAGTTAACAAAACGAAGTATTAGATGTAAAAATAAATAAACTGTAGAAATAAAAATTAATGTATACATTAATATAAGTTAGTGGAAATAAATATTTGCAAATACGTGTGTTAAAATATTTTTATAGTTTAAGTTTTACTATATAAGTTCCTTAAAAATATAACTAAGTAACGTTAAATAAATATCAATCTCACGATTTCTCTAATTAAGTTAATGTTAATGTTAAAATATAGTTATTAATTAACCTTAACTAAAAAAAAGTGTGAGAATACATTTCTACTGATGTGCATAGAAACGACATTTAGCCCTATCTATAACAGATAAAATCAGAGTACATATTATACTTACAATCATAGTATATAAAATACATACGCCTCCAACTATACTGGTACATATTTCCAGTGGTATTTCAGTGAGTTCACTCAATGCCAGCACAGATCCATATAACACTATTGGCATTGATAGCAAGGAAAATATTAATTGAATTAGGAATGCCATTATTTTTATATATGGCCCAAAACGTAGATCGTAATACTGAAAATTTATAACATTAGTTGCATTTTTTTTAAGCAAAATTTTCAGATATCTGTTAGTACTTTCTTATACGCAGTATAAGTAAGTATTGTAATCATGAAAAAGTTCGATCTCGAGATTTTAATGGAAATATACGGCTACTTTTGAAATGACTTCCGTATATGTGGGTATGTGTATGTGTATGTGTATGTGTATGTGTATGTGTATGTGTATGTGTATGTGTATGTGTATGTGTATGTGTATGTGTATGTGTATGTGTATGTGTATGTGTATGTGTATGTGTATGTGTATGTGTATGTGTATGTGTATGTGTATGTGTATGTGTATGTGTATGTGTATGTGTATGTGTATGTGTATGTGTATGTGTATGTGTATGTGTATGTGTATGTGTATGTGTATGTGTATGTGTATGTGTATGTGTATGTGTATGTGTATGTGTATGTGTATGTGTATGTGTATGTGTATGTGTATGTGTATGTGTATGTGTATGTGTATGTGTATGTGTATGTGTATGTGTATGTGTATGTGTATGTGTATGTGTATGTGTATGTGTATGTGTATGTGTATGTGTATGTGTATGTGTATGTGTATGTGTATGTGTATGTGTATGTGTATGTGTATGTGTATGTGTATGTGTATGTGTATGTGTATGTGTATGTGTATGTGTATGTGTATGTGTATGTGTATGTGTATGTGTATGTGTATGTGTATGTGTATGTGTATGTGTATGTGTATGTGTATGTGTATGTGTATGTGTATGTGTATGTGTATGTGTATGTGTATGTGTATGTGTATGTGTATGTGTATGTGTATGTGTATGTGTATGTGTATGTGTATGTGTATGTGTATGTGTATGTGTATGTGTATGTGTATGTGTATGTGTATGTGTATGTGTATGTGTATGTGTATGTGTATGTGTATGTGTATGTGTATGTGTATGTGTATGTGTATGTGTATGTGTATGTGTATGTGTATGTGTATGTGTATGTGTATGTGTATGTGTATGTGTATGTGTATGTGTATGTGTATGTGTATGTGTATGTGTATGTGTATGTGTATGTGTATGTGTATGTGTATGTGTATGTGTATGTGTATGTGTATGTGTATGTGTATGTGTATGTGTATGTGTATGTGTATGTGTATGTGTATGTGTATGTGTATGTGTATGTGTATGTGTATGTGTATGTGTATGTGTATGTGTATGTGTATGTGTATGTGTATGTGTATGTGTATGTGTATGTGTATGTGTATGTGTATGTGTATGTGTATGTGTATGTGTATGTGTATGTGTATGTGTATGTGTATGTGTATGTGTATGTGTATGTGTATGTGTATGTGTATGTGTATGTGTATGTGTATGTGTATGTGTATGTGTATGTGTATGTGTATGTGTATGTGTATGTGTATGTGTATGTGTATGTGTATGTGTATGTGTATGTGTATGTGTATGTGTATGTGTATGTGTATGTGTATGTGTATGTGTATGTGTATGTGTATGTGTATGTGTATGTGTATGTGTATGTGTATGTGTATGTGTATGTGTATGTGTATGTGTATGTGTATGTGTATGTGTATGTGTATGTGTATGTGTATGTGTATGTGTATGTGTATGTGTATGTGTATGTGTATGTGTATGTGTATGTGTATGTGTATGTGTATGTGTATGTGTATGTGTATGTGTATGTGTATGTGTATGTGTATGTGTATGTGTATGTGTATGTGTATGTGTATGTGTATGTGTATGTGTATGTGTATGTGTATGTGTATGTGTATGTGTATGTGTATGTGTATGTGTATGTGTATGTGTATGTGTATGTGTATGTGTATGTGTATGTGTATGTGTATGTGTATGTGTATGTGTATGTGTATGTGTATGTGTATGTGTATGTGTATGTGTATGTGTATGTGTATGTGTATGTGTATGTGTATGTGTATGTGTATGTGTATGTGTATGTGTATGTGTATGTGTATGTGTATGTGTATGTGTATGTGTATGTGTATGTGTATGTGTATGTGTATGTGTATGTGTATGTGTATGTGTATGTGTATGTGTATGTGTATGTGTATGTGTATGTGTATGTGTATGTGTATGTGTATGTGTATGTGTATGTGTATGTGTATGTGTATGTGTATGTGTATGTGTATGTGTATGTGTATGTGTATGTGTATGTGTATGTGTATGTGTATGTGTATGTGTATGTGTATGTGTATGTGTATGTGTATGTGTATGTGTATGTGTATGTGTATGTGTATGTGTATGTGTATGTGTATGTGTATGTGTATGTGTATGTGTATGTGTATGTGTATGTGTATGTGTATGTGTATGTGTATGTGTATGTGTATGTGTATGTGTATGTGTATGTGTATGTGTATGTGTATGTGTATGTGTATGTGTATGTGTATGTGTATGTGTATGTGTATGTGTATGTGTATGTGTATGTGTATGTGTATGTGTATGTGTATGTGTATGTGTATGTGTATGTGTATGTGTATGTGTATGTGTATGTGTATGTGTATGTGTATGTGTATGTGTATGTGTATGTGTATGTGTATGTGTATGTGTATGTGTATGTGTATGTGTATGTGTATGTGTATGTGTATGTGTATGTGTATGTGTATGTGTATGTGTATGTGTATGTGTATGTGTATGTGTATGTGTATGTGTATGTGTATGTGTATGTGTATGTGTATGTGTATGTGTATGTGTATGTGTATGTGTATGTGTATGTGTATGCGTATGCGTATGTGTATGTGTATGTGTATTTTTTATAGTCATGGCTCAGAATAATAATGGTATTCGTAATTTCTATCTATGGTCCAAATGAGTCTGATTGTGACTCAGAGAAACAAAGATTTCCTAATGAGATGTCTAGTGTAGCGAATAATTCAGATCGCGGAGAAAGATTGATTATCTACGGTGATTTAAATGGATGGGTTGGTTTTAAGCATAACGTTAGTGATAATGCATTATGAATATTAGGAGATGATAGACTAAATGATAACAAATCTCTGAAGTAAGATTTTAGTTGGGAATAGGGTATTTTCGTGGCTGATTAGTGCTTTAAGCATATTAAATCACATATTTACATCTGGGAGAAAACTATAAGTCGGAGAAGTGTTATTGACTTGAACGTTTGCGGAGTATGATTGTAGATACAAAAGTGATATGGTGGGCTAAGTACAAATGATCATTATTTATTTGTTTCGCGTATAAATTTAGCGCAAGGTTGGTATGAAAGCGTAGATTAAAAAAGACCAAATGTGTGGTTTGTGTACAATCTTTTGGTTTATAGTGTAAACCGGTCAGTGCAGAATGCAAGTGCGCTTAAATCTTGAGTCTACGATAGACTCGTGGTGACGAATGTAACTCAACGATTCTATAAGCATTGTAAATATAAAAGACGTTTTGTAGAACTTCGATAAATTAACATAAATGTTTTGCATTTTATTACTTTTGCTGAAAACTAACAGGTTGGTGCAATTCTTATCGTTAAATATTAGACTAATGCCTGCTAGCAGTATAACGTGTTAAACACTACGAAATTGCTCGGACTGGAAACCCGAGTTAACAAATATTTGTTATTGATATATTTTTATCTGTTTCAATAAAATATCTGAATAAGATAAGGTTTGTATTTTCATGTTTTAAACTTTCAGTCTAAATATAATAATATACTTCCATTTTAGTGACAGATTTAACATGTGATGTACGTTTGGCATGTATTTATTTAGTGATGCTGATTTATTAAATTAGAGCAAATCTTCAATCCTCGTAAAATTAAGCATTTACGATTGAAATATCACATGTAGGTATTTGTTTTAAAACGGGCAATTATTTGATGATAAGAATTTTGTATATATACACACACACAGAGACACACAGACACGGACGTCATTCCAAAAATAGTCGAAGTCGATTCAAGGAAGGTCAAAACGTATATTTCCGTTAAAATCTCGAGTTCGAAATCTATATATTAAACAGCTATGGCGACATCACGCAATCTTGTTTCACACCTAGCTCAATTTTGAACCATTCACTGGACCGTCAACTCTTCCAGTCCCCTGTCAGTCCACATACAATACTTTTATCGCAACGATCCATTCACACCATATTCTTTCAAAATACATCATAAGCTCTCCCGAACTACACTATCATTTGCCTGTTGCAAAACGAGAAAGCCACAATACAATATTTTATTCTTATCAAGTGACAATCATATGAAGCGAAAACAGTTGATCAACACACCCTCTCTCAAGCGGAAAGCCACCTTGCATATCATGCAGTTTTTTACGTGATATACACCTCACTTTTTTTTTAATTTAAAAAAAAATTAAATTTAAATTTAAATTCTTCCATACAACTTCTTTACAACACTCACCAAACTAATAGCTTTTTAGTTACTCGAATAACTTTTCTCTTTCAAAAGGGTAACTATCACAGCACATTTCCAATCATTCCAAACTACGCCATTTTTCAGATTTATTAACCAATCGAACAAACTTACACTCTCAAATTTTAGCATTTCCACAGTTATGCCATCTATACCAGCAGCTATTCCACATTTCATTCGCGACAGACACTCATATACATCTTCTTCGCTAATAACACATTCATCGTCAACCATTACAATACTAAAATCTGATGCATTATTAAAGGGGTTATGCCACTCTAGCGCTAAAAAAAAAGAGGTCTTTGTATACATCTTGTATAAAAATCGTTTACATGCTGTTATTAAACATGTATTTGACTACATTATGATTTCTTTTTAATAATAAATATATGAAATTGGGGGCGTTAATGTTGTCTAACCTGTGAAGCTTTTTAGAAGTAGCACTAATCGGGCGAAAGGGTTGAGCAACCACTTACAGACCTGGGACAAAAGCGACAACAGATTATAAAATCGGCTACGAAAAATATAGATTTTTGTAGAAATGACACGCGATTCAAAAAAGATTACGATTTTTAGCTATAAATTGCATATGAATTTGTTATTTAAAAAAAACTATCAACAATAAAAGAAAATCCTATGATGTTCGATAGAAAACTGTTTACTTATTAAGACGATAAAAGAATTTTGTCTATTGATTGACTTGTTTAGGCGTATTGTTTTCGCCCAGTTTCAAAAACACGGTTTCTAGAAAAACGCGTTTAAAGATAAAGTTGTAGTTTCTGGTTGAATGCTTGCATATAGGAATGCTCTCATAGTCACCTAAAATCTGCCCCAAAATACAAAGTAAAGAACATTTTCTCGAGAATAATTTGAATTATTCCTTATTCCTTACATATTTTAGTATAATTTTTTTGATTCTGGCCCAACCACTTAAACCATCATTTAAACTTTTGATAAATTCACAACATCTCACTCTTACATCTAATTCATTCCAAATTAATTTACCACATCCACACTTTATAGCTTTCACGCAACTGGCATTGCTGCCCACTTTCAATTTCTTTACACTCGCTCAAACCAATTTCATGTTCTTACTCAACTTTTCATTCATGGCTATTCCATATCCATTTTTGTAGTATGCAAGTAAACAAAATTATGTATATACATATACATTTGCTTAATAAATGAATTTGTTGATATTATATTAATATTATTAATAAAATATAGGGCTCGACCCTGAATTCTGTCACCATTCTCCTTGCTGTATTAAATTTTTTAAGCTTTTTCTCAATTTAAAAATACCATCTTATGCGGAATTTACCTAATCAGTATAGAATTTTCCTATTGTTTTAATATAGGGCTGTTTATACACTGACGCATTTTGAATCCGTGCTCTTTTTAATACAATACAAATACTCCGCAAAATCTTATTTTAGCTAGAGTCAAATTTTACTTTTTTATTAAAATAAAAACATATGCAGTGTCCTGCACCGAACTTTCTTATAAGCATTTTGGTTAGATCATATTTAGACTATTTTTCTAATTTATAATATTTTACTAACCTTTGGAACCCTTTTCCCCTTAATTATTTCTGCGAATAAATATTAAATGTCAATCTCCAAATTATTTAAGTTTTTACTTTCTTATAAGCAGTATAAGTAAGTATTGCAATCATGAAAAATTTCGATCTCGAGATTTTAACGGAAATATATGTTTTGACCTTCCATGAATCTATTCAGACTATTTTTGTTGTACGATTTATGTGAGAATAATTATAATAAAAAGAGATTGCAATAGCCATTGTCTAGATTCCGGTATCTTTTTTGAAAAAAATTCAAACAAAAGTTATGCGAAAATACATTTAATTTTTATTCAAACAATTTTTATGTAACTTCAACCATTTTTGAGTCATTGCAGAAGCCGCAAATAATGACTAGAATAAACATGCATTTCCGTTTTGAACATTTTCTTCAAAATAGAAGGTGCAGACCCTTCAACCGTATAAGCGTATAAGAAAGTAATAAAACCTAGTAGGTAAACGTCTATGGATCAACGAGGGCACAAGTAAACACTTGTATACACATAAATTTACATACCTAAAAAGGTGAAAGTGTTTCGCAAACAATTTGAGGGCATGTAAATATGACAACTAGCAAATATTTTCATCCAATCTCACAATCGTAACATAAATTATTTATAATCAAATAAGTTGAATTTTGATAAAGTACCTCATATGGACTGTCCATTTTGATGGAGCTGCAGAAAACGGGTGTCGTAATATACCAAGTGATTGGGATACCAACAAAAATTTGGAAACAAACCATAATGTACTCAGCACCATATAAGTACATCTCTGTGGTTACGCTTAAGACGATAGATGCGGAAACAGTGCTAAGAAAATACATTCAAACAGCTTATAATAACTGTCGATTTAAGAAAATATTACAACATTTTACCTGACGAGTAATGAAAGTCCAATGGAAAGTGCCGAGAATTGTGTATCACCATAAATATATTGTCTGGCAGTTGATGCTTGAGATTTGTTTTTGTTCAAAGCAATTATAACCCCGATAAGTATCCAAGCACACATTGCACTTGCTAAAACCACATAATCAAATACATGCATTGCAGTAAATTATACTGTTGATTTGGTAGAATTTGAAATTTACAAGAATGTTATAGCAATTTAAAAATTAAAAACAAGTTATGCTCCCGTCGTGGACTTTGTTATACAAGATACCGGTAAATGAATATTATAAGTACTAAAATACACCTTCGCAGCGATGACCTTATTAGATTATGTTTAAAAAATATCTGTAAAGTCACGCTGAATTATGTTTTACGTAATTTATTTTTATATTTTTATTATTTTCACTAAATATATTGCTTACAATAAATAAACATCTGCAGTGGCTTGCACTGAACTTTCTAATACGCATTTTGGATAGATCATATAACATTTACAATATTTTTCTAATTTATAATATTTTACTAACCTTTTTACTAAATTATTTCATAGAATAAATATTAAATGTCTAATTATTTAAAATATTTGTTTTTCTGTTAAGGCTACCCTAGACGCGGAAAAATAAGCAAATTTTCCCAGTGACGCCTCTTTTTTTCAGTCCTTCACGGCCGGACCAATATCTCCTGCAATTTTTATATTAGAATCATGAACTAAACAAATTTCGATTTTATATACGAACAGCTACAGAAGCATCTAGATTGTTTTTCTTATATTAATTTTTGCAAAAATGGCGTGCATTTAAAAAGAACTGTCGAAAATCGCTAAAACTTCGCCCAAAAATTGCTAATAGCAATTGAACCATGAAATATTTAATCCTACTTCCATGCAGAAGTAGTTTTGACTATACGAAGAGCTAGCCCTATATTCGAAATTCAGGCTATTTTAGAGTTTTCCGGAGCATAAAACGTTGGCATATTATTTTCAAGATACTAAAGAATAGATTAAGTCAAATAAAGTGTTTGCAAGACTTTAAATCTCTAGGGTACCCTAACCCCTTAAGCAATTCACAGGCACAGTTAATACGATTTATGTGAAAATAATTATATTAAGAACAAATTTCAAAAGTCTATTTCTTGTTTCCGGTACCTTTTTTGAATAAAAGTTTCAAATAAAGATTATACAAAATGCTTATATCCATAATTAAATCTTAATAATTTTTCTGTAAATGCAACCATTTTTGAGTTATTGCAGAAACCGCAAAACATAACTAGAGTAAACGTGCACTTCCGATTTGAATATTGTTTTCAAATATGGAGTGTTTTCTGCCCAGGTATATACAAAACTTAAGTTTGAAGTTTCATAATTTTACCTTTAACCGTTTAGGTTCTAGAGCGCTTACACAAACACACACACACACAAACACGCACACACACACACACACACATACACACATACACACACACACACACAAACACACATTTATACACATACACACTCACAAGTACATAGACGGACGTCATTCTCAAAATAGTCGGAATCGTTTCAGGGAAGGTTAAAACGTGTATTTCGTAACGTAATTTTCATAATTACAATACTTGCATATACTGCGTATAAGAAAGTAATAAATTATTTCAGCCTAATTAATATTTATGTTAAACAAATGACAGGCACAGCTAATACGATTTAAGTGAAGATAAATAAAAGAAGCAGAAATATCAATATCCATTTTCTTGAAACCAGACCGTAGAGCGCTCACACTGAAACACACACACACACACAGAGAGAGACATGACAAAAATAGTCAGACTCGATTCAGGAAAGGTCATGCTTAATATACTTACTTATTACTTCGTATAAGAAAGGAAAAAGGAGAAACAGTAAGATGCCTCGTCAAAATAATTTCGATAGTACGAACCTTCAAAAAGCAATATTTTTACGTATATTTATTACATTGCCCCATAAAACATTTTATTTTTGTTATGAGTAAGTATTACAAAGCTTTTTTTCTTATCACGAATATAAGAGCGCTTTATTAAAGTCTAATTAAAGTTACTACAACTAATTTGTATAAATGACCGGTTGACCTGATGCTAAGACATGCTACGACCACATCGGTGGTTATAACGGCGTCTACCTGCATTATACAACATATGTCATATCGATACAACAAGACATTATACAAAGGATTAGGTAGGTTTCAGAATATGGAATTAGTGCCTTAAAGCCCTGTTCATACTTGTCCATGACAAGCTTATCCACCAACAGGTGGATCTGTGCCAGGTTCACCCTGATGGCAGGAATCCATCATAGGCATCCTCTAACAGGTCCAATCCTGAAACTACCAGGTAGACCCTGTTAAATAGGCAACCACCAACAGGTCCAACCCTGGTCCACAGCCAGATACACCCTGAAGGCAGACATACATTACGGAAATCCCCTAATGAGCATCCACTAGTGGGTCTGATTCTGGATCTACCAAGCACACCCCACTAGCTAGGAAATCACAAGTAGGTCCAACCTTGGACCTCTGCCAGGTCCGCCCTACTTGGACGAATTTCCCTCCGGTCCAACACTGATCGAAGCCATATCTACCCTGAAGAATAAGCACCCGCACCCACGTTGCTAGTACTGTAATACAGGTCCTGCAATCGATATGCAATCATATCCTGTATTGAATTACCTTCAATCAGATCTAATCTTGGAGCAAGCCAAGCACACCCTGATTAATGGATATAACATTGAGGATAAGGGAATACAAAGGTACCTGAAATGACAGTGAGAATACTCACTCAACAATAGGGTCTTTCCAAAAAAATTGAATAGTCTTTTTTACTTTCTTATACGAAGTATAAGTATTGTAATCATGAAAAATTTCGATCTCGAGATTTTAACGGAAATATACGTTTTGACCCTCCCTGAGTCGATTCCGACTATTTTTGGAATGACGTCTGTCTGTGTGTGTGTGTGTGTGTGTGTGTGTGTGTGTGTGTGTGTCTGTATGTGTGTGTGTGTGCCTAAACGGTTGAAGATAAAATTATGAAACTTTAAACTTAAGATTTGCATATGCCTGAGGTGTGCACCTTCTATTTTTGAAAATAATATTCAAAGCGGAATTGCCTGTTTACTCTAGTCATTCTTTGCAATTTCTGCAATAACTCAAAAATGATTACAGTTACAGAAAAATTGCATGAGCAAAAATTAAAGGTATTACTATTTAGCACAACTTTTATTTGAATTATTTTTCCAAAAAGAGTACTGTTTTCAAATTAAATTTTTGCTTATTATATATATTGTTACATAAATCGTATCATCTGCGCCTGTCACTTGTTTAACAAATTAGACTTAAATAATTTGAAGTTTGACATTTTATATTTATTTTAAGAAATATATTTACTGTAAAAGCGATCTAAAGGTTAGAACAAATATTATAAATTAGAAAAATAATGTAACTACGATATGGTTTAACCCATATGCGCATAAGAAAGTTCGGTGCATGACACTGCAGATATTTTTAAATTAAATATGTTGTTTGTGTCACATAATCGTCTAGTGTGCAAAAAAAATGAATTGAAGAAAATCAATTTTTATTTTTCAATAATTTTATTAAAAAACATTTTTAAAATATGTAAAAAAGAATTTAAGTTAAATTTCCCAACCGTTTCTATAAGTAGTAACCGGATTATAAATACGTGTTATTTGACACTAAAATTAAACTTTAAACACATTTTTCTCGAAACTACATTTTTAAAAACGGTGTGCACTCTAGTGTCAAAACATCTGCAGTGTCATGCACCGACCTTTCTTATACGCATATGGGTTAAACCACATCGTAGTTACATTATTTTTCTAATTTATAATATTTGTTCTAAACTTTAGATCGCTTTTACACTAAATATATTTCTTAGAATAAATATTAAATGTCAAACTCCAAATTATTTAAGTCTATTTTGTTAAAAAATTGACAGGCGCAGATGATACGATTTATGAAACAATATATATAATAAGCAGAAATTTATTTTGAAACCAGTACTTTTTACTTTCTTATACGCAGTATAAGTAAGTATTGTAATAATGAAAAATTTCGATCTCGAGATTCCAACGAAAATATACGTTTTGACCTTCCCTGAATCGATTCCAACTATTTTTGGAATGATGTCTGTCTGTGTGTGTGTGTGTGTATGTTCTCTACAGCCTAAACGGTTGAAGCTAAAATTATGAAACTTTAAACTTAAGATTTGCACATGCCTGGGGTGTGCAACTCTTATTTTTGAAAAAAATATTCAAACCGGAAGTACCTGTTTACTCTAGTCATTTTTTGCAGTTTCTGCAATTACTCAAATATGGTTACAGTTACAGAAAAATATTTTGAACAAAAATGAAAGTTATTCATATGTAGCACAACTTTTGTTTGAATGTTTTTTCCAAAAAGTGTACTGGTTTCAAAATAAATTTTTGCTTATTATATATAATTTTACATAAATCGTATCATATGCGCCTGTCAATTGTTTAACAAAATAGACGTAAATAATTTGAAGTTTGACATTTAATATATATTCTAAGAAATATATTTAGTGTAAAAGCGATCTAAAGGTTAAAACAAATATAAATTAGAAAAATAATGAAACTACGAAGTGGTTTAACCCATATTCGTACAAGAAAGTTCGGTGCATGACACTGCAGATGCTTCCTTTTGCGATACATATAGTAGTTTTCATTTCTTTTAAATAAAGATGGATTCGGAACATGATTATAGAGAACATTTGGCTAGTTATTTTGGTTCAGTACCATGGCAAAAATCTCTTATCGAAAAAGGTTCTACGCCGAAAGACTATTAAATTAAAATGATTTTGTATTTCAGTTATATTATTTCGGTTCAATACATTATTATAGTTGATTTAGAAGTTATTTCAACTTATGTTAACCTCAGTACCTACCAAAATCGTATATAACAAATGTGAATTGTGTTTGCGGAAAATAGGAAAAGAAACTGGAAGTATTTTTAAATAAAACAATATAATAAAAAGTATTTAACTAATATATTTATATAATTTACTCGCTGTCCAACCCAAAAACTATATCCATATTCTTTTTTTGCCTACGTTTCTTCGCGGTTGGCGACATATTTTTCATTAATACGCCAACGCTTTTCCCAAATATGTCGGGGTCCTCTTCGGTCCTTTTGGCACTATAGTATTCTGCCAACGACAGAACTGTACTGTCATGCTGTACTGTCAACACACGTGCACCCGGTCACGCTTGCGCAGATGCGTTTTTCAAACTGAACTGATCTTAGGCAAAGAAAGAACGTGTTTTTGTTCATCTCTCTTAGTAAGAAAGATAAAAATTGGCCAACTTGTTAGCTTAGCGTTAAAAAGAAATGTAGTCTTAAATTCTGTATAAACGACAACATTGGTTAACATGGTGTTTATCTTTTTCTTAGCCTTAAATGTAGCGCTAATGTTAAATGTAACGTTAATTTTTTCTGTATAAACCCACTATCAAATATATCAAATTTCATTAATGTAGAAGATATTCCAACCTGTAATAATTTAAATAATAGTATAATAACAAAATATATTTCATTTAGATTAAAAATTGCAGAAAAAAGGCATGTACCTTAAGGTGGCCACACACTAGCGTACTTGAGCGTCATCCATGTACGCATGCAAGTGCGCACGTTGATCTATGCCAGTGTGTGGTCAAAAATTCGCATTCTTGAGCGACACGCATGTATTCCAACTTGACCGGAATACATCAACGCGCACACATGTACGCGCCAAGTGATGCCGCCGAGACCGAGACTGGTCTCGGTCTCGTCTCGTCTCGTCTCGTCTCGTCTCGTCTCGTCTCGTCTCGTCTCGTCTCGTCTCGTCTCGTCTCGTCTCGTCTCGTCTCGTCTCGTCTCGTCTCGTCTCGTCTCGTCTCGTCTCGTCTCGTCTCGTCTCGTCTCATCTCATCTCATCTCGTCTCGTCTCGTCTCGTCTCGTATTTCGAGACGAGACCGTGATCTTGGTCTCGTCAGGCAAACCGAGACCGAGACGAGACCGATTACTAGTCTCGCCGAGACTCTCGACAAAACCTATGAGAATTTTAAAATATTGTTATTGATGTGGTAGGTTTGTTATTGTGAATTCATGATTTTATTTTTTTTTTATTGTGTTTTTCTAAATTAATTTTATGATATATCTTATGTAAATATAGTATTATTGATGGAGTTTTAAGTTTTATAGACAATCATGATATATATATATATATATATATATATATATATATATATATATATATATATATATATATATATATATATATTTCTTTGTCTTGTTCGACAACACATGTTTATTGTCACGTGACAAGTGGAAGTTATGAAACCTGTAAATGTTCCGAATATTAGATATAAGTCACGTATTCTGTTCAGATCTTGTTCTGTTTAAACAACATAATAAACACGTACAATAAAATTATACAAGATATCATTTTTTGTTAACCTTGTATTGTGAGAAATAAAAGTGGCGCAGTCGGTAGGATCTCCGAAAAGAGTGACGTTCGAAACGCTATTAAATAAATTTAAAAAAGCGTCAATTCGTTATTAACGTACTCGGTCGATTTTAATCGTTCATTCGGAAGATCAAGGAAGAATCTACACCCGCAGAATCGTTTAACTCGATACCAGGGTTAAATCCAACGTCAAGAAAACAGATACGTCCAGGATCCGGGAACCTGCAGCACTACAGCCGCAGCCGTCTTGTTACACGCAGGGAACCCGCAAACCTAAGCACCAGCAACTTCACAGAGCCCGCAAACCGAGTGCCCGAAGTCTCCGCCGCATAAATGAAGATTGCAATAGCCAACATTCTTCTAACAATATAACTGTAAGCATTACTATAAAACTAACATATTATTTAGTTTACTAGAGAAGTGCGATTCGGCTAACACTTCGAACTCCCGACATAGGAGTGAATTTTAACTAACAGATAGATTAGCATAAAAAAAAAGCCAACCTGGCATTAAATTTATCAACCTTATTTGAATCAATACTCGAAATCGAGCAGGACTCAAATATTTCAAATTGTAATACTACAAGTATGGCAAATACATCTGAAATTAAATTTTTGTTGGACGGTATTCCAAATTTTAATGGAAACCCAAAACTTTTAGCTTCTTTTATTATAACCTGCGACGAAATAGTAGACATATTAAATTCTACAGTCGGAATAACGGATTTACAAAAAAAATGTGCATTATTTCACATAAAAAGTAAAATAACGGATAAAGCCGCCGAGGAATTGCGTAATTATAAATTTGAAAATTGGCTAAACCTAAAAACCCATTTATTAAGCTGTTTCCAAAATGATCAAAATCCTACTACTATTATTCTAGATATTTTAAGAGATTGTAATTCTCCGAAAAATGCAAGGAACTTATTAAATAATATAAAAGATAAATTTGAATTATTCAAAACTAAAATTATCACAACCTATGACAATAATGTTGCAAACGAATTAAAAAATTTTAACGAGTCTTTAATAGTAACTCATTTCATTAGTTCATTGAGAGACCCTATGCGAAATAACTTGGCTACACGAAATCCGCAAACTATTAGTGATATTGAAAAATTATTATTAAATGATTTTCAATATATGCAATATTCAGAAAATAAAATCCGCCCTTTACCGAATATTCCTCCTACGAAATTTCCATTAGCAAATACAAACTTCCCTACCGGACCAATCTACAGGAATTTTACTAGTAACCAACCCAAAAGATTCGCCCCACGTCAAAATATTATTAATAACCAAAGACAAAAACCACCAACACCCATGTCAACCCAATCCAGAATGACAACTAGTTCCAATCAACCTAACAGTTACTTTATGAGACAAAATAGACAATTCGGCACAACCACACCAAATTACATTGTAGAAGAACTTCACACAAACGAAGATGATAATAATTTACATTTGCACGAAAATGTCGAAGACATTGACGAATCAGAAAACACCACTGACGAAAACTCTTTTTTAGACTTAGACGAAATAACACAACAGGAGAATTGATGAATATAAACTGTAATTCAAAATTACCCTTTATCAGAATTAAAGATTATATTATACCTTTAGACACAGGCAGCACTATTAATCTAATAAACAAGAATTTTGTGGAATCAGAAAACAAAAAAAACAATAGGTTTAAATTTTTTAAAGAAAACTTCACTTTTAAAACAGCTAGTGGCAAATCTTCCGGAGATTCATATGTTATAATCAATGTTAATAAAAATCCGATTAAATGTTATATTAATAATTTCCATAAAAACTTTAATTTATTATTCGGTATTAACACTCTAGAAATATTAGGCATGTCTATTGATTTAAAGAATAAAAAGGCAATATTAAACAATAAAGAATGTAACTTCGAATATTTTAACGCCCATAATACTAATTGTTGCAACAGCGAATTAAATGAAATTTATATTAGAAGTGATCATTTAAACGAAGAAGAGGAAAAAGAGCTGTTTAAAGTAATCTGTGAATACCAAATGATTTTCCCAAAAGAAAAAGAACCCTTAACACACACAAGTGTAATACAACATAAAATCACGACTACAGACGAAACCCCTATATACACAAAAAGTTACCGGCACCCCGAGATTTATAAAAACGAGATTAATAACCAAATAGCCAAACTTTTAGATGACAAAATAATCCAACCATCCTATTCACCTTGGTCGTCCCGAGTGTGGATGGTGCCTAAAAAATTAGATGCAAGCGGTAAAAAGAAATTTCGAATGGTCATCGATTATAGAAAACTAAATCAAAAAACAGTAGACGACAAATTCCCGATACCCAACATAACAGAAGTGCTTGATAAATTAGGAAAAAAATATATATTATACAACTCTCGACTTAGCATCCGGTTTCCACCAAATCCAGATGCATCCTGATTCTATTAGTAAAACCGCCTTCAACACCGATAAAGGACATTTCGAATTCACACGAATGCCCTTTGGCCTAAAGAATGCACCCGCAACCTTTCAGCGACTGATGAATTATGCTTTAAGAGGAATCAATGGCTACCGCGTCAAGTACTGAAAATGCAGTTTGAATTTTTCGTTTCTTTGTAATATAGTTATGATATTTAGTACAATGCAATAACTAATGGTTAAAATAAAGTCTAATCTAGTCATCATGCTAAATAAAATACAATTTGTGCATACTATGCAATAATTATCAGTCGATAAATACTAAAAAATATGCCCAACTTGGAGCTTCAATAATACCTAACAAATGATATGTAAGAAAAATACGAGATAGCATGGCGAATAGATACATGGTTTCTTTGTGAGTCTGTTGTTTTTTTCTTGTCCAGATATTGTTTTTAATGGTTTATTTCGTAAAATTGTATACTTCTTTTATCATATTTTTATGAACGTGCACTGGCGCCTCTATCGGTAAAAAAATAAAAGTCACAAGTACACTCAGCGAAGCAACGATACGAGGCAACGCTAGTCTATGTGTAGATGTGCAGCGCTCGTATTTTTATTGTGGTATTTAAATTTGTGTTTTGTGAATATGGATCAACAAAATAATAAATGTAAAAGAACAAAAACAGGATTATTTCTTTCAATGAAAAGAAAAAGTAAACGTCTTACAGCCAAGTAAGTAAACTAAAGATATTGCTAATAACAGAAATTAAATTTACAATTTTAAGCAGACGATGCAGAAAACAATTAAAAATGAATTCAAATGTAGTTATTGACGAGAGTGCATCAATGTACATAAGTATAATGGTTAGAAGCAAATTCAAAATTATGAATAAAAATGTATGTTACAGAGTATGCGAAGAACTACAAAACGAATTAGATGTAGATTTAGAATCTCAGCAAAATACAATTGATATTAATAATTCTGGGGATACATCAATTAATGCGTAATTTTGAAGTAGAATAATTATTTCAGATTTATTCATAATAATTATATTGTAGGAAGCTAACACCGTTGCAAAATACAGTAGATGTAAGTAATAGTGAAGCAGATTTGAATATGGCCAATTGTAATTATGCACATTTCGTGCCTCCTCAGGTAAGCACTAATTTAACGTTATACAAAAAATACATGTGTTCTAATAAACAGCAATCGTACTGGACAATGCGATCTTATCGCTATATCCATCTGCGCATTATTGAATGTTTGTTTATTTGGAGATATTTATTTGTTATGGCTATGAAACAAAGATAAGTAGTTTTGGTAAAATTTATTACGAGCTAGTATGCTTCTTCAATATACCAATAAATATTCATTTTCTTATTTCGATTTGTTTTTGTTCAGCATCATTATCGATATATTTATCCCTACTTTAATAAATTAAAGTAATATTTTTACATTTTTAGATTGATCATGAAACCATGAAAGAAACAGATAAATTAATAGGAAGAAGAATAGTTAATATTCAACATTTACTAAATTCTTTTATTACTATTAGTACTCACTGTGCAAAATTTGGATGCACAATAACAAATTTGAAAATTATTAAAGAAATTAGGCACGGACTTGAATCTTCAATATTATTCAAATGTAACATGTGTAATGAAAATTTTCTGATAACTACAAATGAGCCTAACTCTAAACTGAATACCTTAGCTGTGGAAGGTATTGTGAGCATTGGTTGTGGCTATTATAATTTAGAAGAATTTTTGAGTTGCATAGATATTCCAACTTTTTCTGAAGATACATATAAAAAAAATCATAATATTATTAGTGATGTTTGGGAGAAAACTGCATTTTTGAAAATGCAAGAAGCTGCGAAGAAAGAGGCAGAATTTTCTATTAACTCCCACAACGTAGATAGTAATGGAATTCCTTGTATCACAGTAATAGCTGATGGCACTTGGTCAAAAAGAAGTTATAAAACTAATTATAATGCCTTATCTGGTGCAGCCGCTATTGTTGGACAGATATTTGGTGAAGTTTTATACATCGGTGTAAAAAATAAATACTGTGTAACATGCGCTAAAAATACGAATGAATATGAAACTGTACCGGAACATGTATGCTATAAAAATTATAATGGACCTTCTACCGGAATGGAAGCTGCTATAATAGTAGAAGGTTTTAAACAAAGTTTACCCCTATATGGTATTAAGTACACAAAAATGATTGCTGACGGTGACAGTAGTATGTATAAAAAAATTTTAGAAGCAAAACCATATAAGGACACTACCATTGAAAAAATAGAGTGTAGGAACCATTTATTGCGCAATTTTTGTAATAAATTAAAAATTCTATCTGCTGATACAAGATTCCCTTTGACACTTCGGCGTCTTATTTCTGATAAAATTTTAAGAATGAGAAGAGCAGTAGTTGGTGCAATTCAACAGAGAAAATCTGAAGTAGGAAAACGAACAGAAAGATTATCATTACTAAAATCTGATATTGATAATATTATAAACCACATTTTCGGTGACCATAAAAACTGCGCAGCTTATTTTTGCAACAAGAAAGAGGAATTAAATTTATATGAAGATATAAAAAAGAATTTAGAACTTTTCAATCGATTACAATTAATTGTAAAAGCAGTTTCAAATCAAGCTAGAAGTCTATTATATGATGTTGATAATAATAAAGTAGAACAATTTAATTCCATAATCGCTAAGTTTATTGGTGGCAAACGCATTAATTTTTCCAAAGGCAGATCATACCAATCTCGATGCCATGCTGCTGTATTATCACATAATTCTAAGCGCCCCCATTATGAGGTTCACAAAGTGTTATGTGGAAAGAGTCCTAGTGCTATAAAAAAATCATTTGAACTTCGTCGACAGAAACGGATAATGAACACTAAAAGAAACAAGCTAAAATATAAATCAGTTAGAAAACAATTATTTGGAAATAAACAGCAAGCTGGAACTGATGCTCAATATGGACCTAACTGTGAACAACCAGACATGGACATAGATATTTTTGAAATAGAAAAACGATACTTTCTAGAAAAACTTCAGAGATCGGAAGCAGAGAAAGAGAAGTTTGAAAAGGAAACAATACTTCAGGCAGATAGTGAGGTTTGGTTAGAAGAAAGGAGAAAACTTTTGACTTCTTCAAATTTTAGTCGTGTTTGCAGTAGAAGAGCATATACTAGTTGCGCGAGCTTAGTCAAATTTCTTTTATATTCTGCACAAAATTTGAATATTGCTTCCTTGACACATGGAAAGCGCTATGAAGATGTAGCAAAGCAACAATTAGAAGAACTAAATATAAAAATTAGACCTTGTGGAATGTTTGTTGACAAAGAACACTATTTTCTTGGAGCTTCTCCAGACGGATTAGTGCATGACGATACTATCATTGAGATAAAATGTCCTTACTCATCCTATAATATGCCAATTGATGAAGCTATAAACAGTAAAAAAGTGAAATTTTGGACAAAAAATAAAGCAGATGATAATTACGTTATCAACAAGAGTCACTGTTGGTATTTTCAAATACAAGGACAACTTCGCATCACAAGAAGAAAAAGATGCATTTTGGGGGTATGGACTTCCGAAAAATTGCCATTGAAATTAGAAATTATAGAATACGACGATGACTTCTGGAAACACAAAATGGAACAAAAACTAATGAAATTCTACTTTGATTGCATTTTACCGGAACTGGTTGATCCTAGATATACTAGGCAAATGTCAATAAGAGATCCTGCATATATTATAGAGGCGGCTAGAAAACAAAAAGACAAAAGAAGCAAGTAAATTGATATACAATTTACCGAATTTGTTCGTTTTACGTTTTAATAATTTTTATATATCTATAAATTATAACTATAAACTATATTTTTAATTGTTCAATAAAGTTTAAATTTAATATATTATTTTATTCCATTATATAATAATTTATAATAATATCTGTACGTAGTTTACACCTGTATAAAATAAATAAATATATATATATATATATATATATATATATATATATATATATATACATATATATATATATATATATATATATATATATATATATATATATATATATATATATATATATATATATATATTTATGATTTAATGCGGTTTAAAGTGTTTTAAGTAAAGGTAAATTAAATTTATATTTAGTAGTTGCAGTTAGAAGCTACCTAGTCACTCTAGAAGTTACTACTATTAGTACAAAATAAGTAACTTATTGTTCCGAATGTACGCATTGACAGACCGAACCAAGAATTTTCGTTAATCATGCACTATCTCTTACTAACTCACTACAAAATCACACCTCGATTACACGACGTATGTCTTTCATAATCGGATAGCGTATACGAGAACTTAATAGCGCGCTAGCCTATGATTCCTCTTAAGGGAACATTTAAATAAAATTTGCTTAGTATATTTAGACGATATTATTATTTTAGGAACAAGTTTACAAGAGCATATTGGAAATATCAGAAAAGTATTTAAAACATTAAAATTGCATAATTTAAAAATACAGCTAGATAAAAGTGAGTTTTTAAGGAAAGAAGTTGCTTATTTGGGTCATATTATTTCACAGGAAGGAGTAAAACCTAACCCTTCAAAAATCGAAGCAGTAAAATCCTTTCCCATCCCTAAAACTCAAAAGGAGATCAAACAATTTCTAGGACTTATTGGCTATTATAGAAAATGTATTCCGAATTTCGCCAAACTAACTAAACCTTTAACAAACTATTTAAAAAAGGGAAACAAAGTAGATACTAATAATAAACAATATATTGAAAGTTTCGAAAATTCAAAATTGCAATTAATAAATTCATCTATTCTCCAATATCCTGATTTTACAAAGACCTTCACTATAACCACTGACGCTAGCAATTACGCCATAGGAGCCGTATTAAGCCAAAATGTAAAAGGAAAAGACCTACCAGTAGCATACGCGTCTAGAACATTAAACGAGCATGAGATAAATTATTCCACAACAGAAAAGGAACTATTGGGAATAGTTTGGGCATGTAAATATTTTAGACCATATGTTTATGGAGTCGGATTCAAAATCGTAACAGACCACCGCCCACTAGTTTGGCTTATGAATCTAAAAGACCCCAATTCGAAATTAATGAGCTGGCGTATTAAACTCGAAGAATACGACTACGAAATTATATATAAAAAAGCTGACGTGTCTGTCACTGAACTTTCTTATACGCATTTTAATTAGTCATCATAATTAAAAAATTTTGAAAAATATAAATGTCTTATAAATTCTAACGATCTATCCAAAATGAGTGTACGAAATTATATTAGCGTATACGAAAGTATATTAACACACTTATGCACAGATATCTTATATTAATTTTAAGGAAATTTGAAATTTTGATAAACATAACAAAAATATCGTCTGCTAAATATATCCGCAATTGTATACAAATGAAACAATCAGCAACAATACACGAACCATTCAATATAAGATCAGATTTCTTATCGAGATAAAACAGAAACTAAAATTTTAGTTAGTCGTGGCATAGCGTATGACATCATTATAGTAGCCACCTTTAGTGCGGAGGCAGCACTATAATATTAAGCGCTGCCTTATGTTATACGTTAGTATATACTTGTCTGTAGATCAACGACAGATATGCCGTGGCGAGTAGATCAACTACTGGCGGAGGTCAAGTATAAAGACTTAACCCCCGCCACTAGACGTGAGAAGTATTGAATGTAATTTTGAAAATAACCTAATTTTTGTTGTAACCGGTACCTTTTCTGAAAATACTTTTCAAATAAAAGTTATGCGTAATATTAATATCTTTTATTTTCATTCTTAATAATTTTGCTGTAAGTACTACCGTTTTTGAGTTAAAGCAGAATATTGAAGAAACACTTTTTTCTTGTAACCAGTACCTTTTTTGAAAAATATTTTCAAATAAAAGTTATGAAAAATATCAATATCTTTTATTTTTAATCTAAAAATTTTGCTGTAAAAACTACCGTTTTTGAGTTATAGCAGAAAATGCAAAAAATGACTAGAGTAAACATGCACTTCCTGTTTGAATATTCTTTTCAAAATAGGAGGTTTTCTTGTCAGGCACATACCAATCTTAAGTTTGAAGTTTCGTAACTGTATCTTTTACCGTTTAGGCTGTAGAGCGCACACATACACACAGACAGACTCACACACATACACACACACACACACACACACACAGACAGACGTCATCTCAAAAATAGTCAGACTCAATTCAGGGAAGGTCAAAAGATATATTTCCGTTAAAATCTCGAGATCAACATTTTTCATGATTACAATACTTACTTATACTGCGTATAAGAAAGTAAAAAGGAACATTGAACTCCAATGCAGACGCTTTATCGAGAATACGAAACAAATTCGAACTAAAATTTACCCACAAAAACATTTTTGAAAAACCAAATAACATAATACATTGTATAAGCAAAGTTTTTAAATTAAATAAAGGTTTCGCATTAGAAGTCAATAAAAATTTCGATAGCAAACATTATTTACAAAATATAAAAATGAATAGTCAAAATTTTGCAATACAACCAATATATGAACAAAAATATAAATTAATACATTTAATAACAAAATCAAATTACTTCGATAAACCAACGTTAAATACAATTGAAGATAGACTTATCGAGATAAAAAATTATTTAATTGAAAACGACATTTTTGAAATTCATTCACCCAAAATATGTTCCGGGCTAGACGAAATAAATTTTGAATTAATTAAAAATTTAATTTGTAAAATATTTCAAGACACTCATATAATTTGGGTTATCCACGAACTTCCAGAAATAAATGTCAGTGATTCTTTAGAAAGTTTACTACCCAATTTAGATGATACCGACGAACAGACAATCCATTCTGATAACGAAAATGAAATTAACGGTGTTATATTCAAGGATATTCCTTTAAATGTTGGAAAAAACCGAATAATAATAAAAATAGGTGACAAATTTCAAATAAATTTAGAAAAATTATTCAAAATTAAACAAAGACTAATAGTAACCGTAGATAAAGAAAATACAAATAAAAATATTTGTGAAATGTTTAAAAATTATCTTGTACCAAATGTAAATTATTATTGTCTAATTGACAACGATTAATTGCAATAATTAATCATATATTACAAACTACATTTGTTAAAAATTCTTTCAAAATGATTCAAACGACAATACAATTAGAAGATGTTTTAAATGATAACGATCAAAATTTACAAATACAGTTGTATCATGAAGGAAAAACAAATCATAGAGGTATAACAGAAACGTATCAGAAATTAAAAAGAAGATATTATTGGCCTAATATGATTTCAAATATTCAGAGATTTATTAATAACTGCGAATTATGCCAAACTTGTAAGTATGAACGAAATCCATACCAAATACCCGATCAGTTAACTCTCAATGCCAAACATCCTTTCGATATATTACACCTTGATGTATTAACCCTAAATAAAGAAAAGTACTTAACTATAATAGATTCCTTTACTAAATTCGCAGCATGTAAATTATTAGATAATACCACATCCACTAAAATTGTTGAAAATTTATTAGAATATTTCGCCCAATATCAAGTGCCTAACAGAATTATTACCGATAATGGTGTAGAATTTAACAATGAAGTGATCAAAAATTTATTAACCGGTTATAAAATTGTACTTCATATTACTTCAACTAGCAACCCGCAAAGTAACGGTTTAATCGAACACTTACACTCATCTTTGATAGAACATCTTCGAATTTTGGAGCAAAGACATGAATTTAAAAACTTGGATACAGTTAATAAAATAAATATCGCAATAATAGCCTATAACAATTCGTTAAATTCAACCAAATGTACCCCGATTGAAACACTATTTGGAAACGATTGTGAAAATAAAATACTAAAATTTCAAGATACAGATCAGGATTATTTAAACATTTGGAAAGACAAATTGAAGAAAATACGCGAGAAGGTGAAACAAAGAGCAGAAATGAATAAAATTAAAAGATTCCTGAAACAAAAACCAACAAAAGACCAAGATTTAGAAATTAAAACAAAAGAAGTTCTAGTAAAAGAAAATCCTAGATTAATAACAAAATTTAAAAAGCCTCTATTTAAAAAACAATCCTTGACAGAATTTAATAAAATAAGAAATACAGTAACTTTAAAGGACGGGAGAAAGTTTAAAATAAATAAACTAAAGAGAAAACGTATGTTCGTTTCAGATGTTCCTGCCGAGGAACAGAAATCTTAAGCAGGAGCGATTCAACCGCCGGAATTAATTTATTAGAACTCGGCAATGTAAATATTTATACGTATTCTAAATATTCATATTATCATTTTAATTTTAGTAAAATTAGTGTAGAATTCGATAAAATAACAATATATATTTTAAATATAAAAGAAAAAATTAGCAATAGTAAGAGTGAATTGCATTATGAAAGGAAATTACAAAATAATTTGAATATACTAAATTATAACTATGCAAAAGTTAAGGCAAAACTCGTAAATTTATTCAATAAAAGGTCAAAAAGAGGGTTACTAAATGGACTGGGTAACATAATCAAAAGTATAACAGGGAATTTAGATTCACAAGATGCGGAAAAATATGAATTAATGTTCGAAAAAATTAAGAAAAACCAGAAATTATTACAAGAACAAAATATAGAAAATATTAAATTAAATAAGGAAATGATTAATAAATTTAATAAACAAATCGAAAATCTATTTCATAACGAAAATTTAATAAGGTCCAGAATAATGCAGTTAGATGGGATGTTACAAAATCAAATGACTTACGAAAACTTATTTAGGATAAAAGATATTATAAATCAGATTGTTTTCATGTTAATTAATATTCTCGAAATGATAGAGGAAATAGAGACCAGCCTTACTTTTTGTAATATAGGAAAACTACATAGTTCCATAATAAATATAAATGAATTAAAACATTTAATATCTGAATTTAATATAAATTTAAATTTTTGCGATTTAAATATCCAAATAACCAGTCATTGTAAAATTGAACAAGATCAAATAAAATATCTTCTAGAAATACCACTATTCGAAAATCAAAATTACGTATTAATACAAACAACACCTATACCAACGTTAGTTGAAAATCAGATGTATTTGCTAAATAAAGAAAAAGAATTAATTATGAAACATAATAATAAATTGTATTACGTCTATGATTGTAAAATGATTAATAATAATAATTATTGTAAAACAAACTTTATAGAAGTCAATGAATGTTATAAACAATTAATAAACCATCAAAATAATGAACAATGCGAATATCATAAAATAAATGAAATATTTGTCTTATTCAAAATTGAAAATTCAAACATAGCTTACATCGCTAGTAGTAAAACAAGAAATTTGGAAATAAATTGTACACGTTATTATATTAAAAAGAGAATTATAGGAATATACAAATTTATTGTCGGGAATGATTGTACGATAGATAATTATAATTTAGTCCCAACAATGAATAATGCTAGAGAAATCATTTTTGAAAACATGAATTTTGAAATCAGAAATGACAAAATTGTTAATAGATCTTTTGAAATCAACACTATTCATAAACAAAATATAATCATACCCGAAATCCCAAAGATAAAAGAAATAATTACTAACGGAGAACATAGTGTAACTAACTCTGCAATGATAGTAATTATAATTGTAATTTTAATCATTGTAATAATATATAAAGTAAGAGTTAAATATTTGAAAATTAAGAAAAATAAGATTAATACCGATATAATTTTGGAAGATGTCAGAAACTCGGTAATATTGTAAAAAGAACTTAAATCATCTCTTAATAAGGGAGGAGTTATATTGGTGCATTATAAGCATATTACATGTTGCATTATTAGCTGATGATTTGATTTCTTTGTCTTGTTCGACAACACATGTTTATTGTCACGTGACAAGTGGAAGTTATGAAACCTATAAATGTTCCGAATATTAGATATAAGTCACGTATTCTGTTCAGATCTTGTTCTGTTTAAACAACATAATAAACACGTACAATAAAATTATACAAGATATCATTTTTTGTTAACCTTGTATTGTGAGAAATAAAAGTTATATATATATATATATATCATTATTGTCTATAAAAATTAAAACTCCATCAATAATACTATATTTACATAAGATATATCATAAAATTAATTTAGAAAAAAACAATGAGCATATATTTATTTAAGCAAACTAAACTATCAGTTTTGAACTCTGCTCATATTACAATTAATTTTTCAAAAATATTATTTTTTATAAATTATGCTACAAAGCCAAAAAAATAGCTGAGGTACTAACAACTGATTATTATTAAGATAGGTATTGATAAGATTTTATTCATTTCTTAAAGTATTGTTTTATATAATTATTTATTTAACGTTCATCACATGTGCACAAACGAATTTTCGCTTTTCAACGTTATAATCGTAATTCTGCAGATCCGCTTAGCGATAAATATTTAAATTAAATCCGAAATATTGTAACCGGGTACACTACCACTACCCGTCTCAATAGTATTATTAATCAGACATTTTTTCATTTTATTGTTCGATATATATAATTAACTTTAAAACCACACTAGACACTACGACTCTGATAATAAAAAGTACCTATAAATACATATACTTTTTCAAAGAGCTGATAGATACTGCACAATGTCAAATATCATTGTCGAGTCCTATATTAACTTTACTTTGCTTTGTATCCATTATTATATCTTAAATGATTAATACATAGTTATCATTAAAACTTATACATTATATTATTTTCTATGAGTATTCCTTTGTTTAGTGCTATGAAACGTATGCAAACGCATATTAGTACGAACAGAACCATAGCCAATCACGTGCTCTATATTCAAGGTCAAATAATCGAGAGTCTCGTCGAGACCGAGACTCTCTTCGTCGAGACCGAGACGAGACTATATATTTTTAGAAAATTTCGAGACGAGACGAGACTGGCTAAAGTCTCGTCGAGACTGGTCTCGGCGGCAACACTATACGCGCCTACAAGATTGTCGGTGTGTGGCCAAACATCACGATTTATTGTGTCTCGCGTATTTTTATTCAGTTCGCTTTTTTTTATCTGTCTTGCAATGTCCGACTTAAGACTCTTTTCAAAAGCATTTATGACGGATTTCATCGAAATATATAGACGCATTTCTTCAGTAAGATAATTATGAGTATATTTTGATCGTTTCAAAAGCCATTCTTTTACTCATTTTCTTCGAATTTGTGGCTCTTGAGCTAATTTATTTTGTTTCCTTTTAATTAAAGTAGCGGACGCCACTGCTACTAGCATATACTCGTCATCACTGCTCATCTCGCACTTTTGAACTTACATGTTTGAAAAACTTTTTTGTAGGTCTGTGGCTATAAACATTTATCGTACATGAACGTCGTACATGTACGTGAAACATGTATGTCGCACAAGTACGCTAGTGTGTGGCCACCTTTATGTATCTAGTCACTCTAGTTTCAGTATAAGTTTTTTTATAGGCTCTCGCCGAATTGCACGAATAACAATAAAATGGAAACTCCCCCGAACACATTATATGAAAATTTCCATAAAGGAATGTTATTTACCAATTATCTGTGTAATATAAGAAGTAAAAGCAAAAAAAATAGTTTAGCTGAAAGAAAATTTATTATATCATTACATAATTAGTGCATATCGTTGGCGAAGATTTCGATTATAATACATAGACCGAATTATACAGTGTAAAATAGAATTAATAGCTTTCGTGAAACTAAAACATTGATAAATAAAGACAGATGTGGCCCGGTCACCAGAGTCAGTTGCCTTCATCGTCGGAAAATTGAAGGGAAACTTAAAATATTAAATTCAATAAATTATTGCACCGCAATTTATTGAAGAACAGTAAATAACCATTGAAATATCTTTGTGTCCGTGTACTATCCGAAATGTAACAGAAGTTAATTGAAAGAAGCGATTGACGTGTGTTAAAGACTTCATAAAATGACAATCGAGCTCTGGAATAAAGTTATATATCCTGATAACTCAAAAGACAAGAATTTTGGTTCGGATAGTAGGGACTTAGGGAGAAAAACACAAACAGAATTTGGCAAAATGAGCTTACTTCGGTTAGTAAAACACGGTCGCGGAAATTGTACTTGTGGAATTATGGATCATATAGTCTATATCATCAATTTAAAAGAATATTTCATTCTTAGCGTGGAGAAAATGGGGCCAAGAAAAATGTCATATTCATACAAGACAATGACCCAAAACATGGCGCTTGGTACTCCAGATTGTGTATTCTTTTTAATACACCAAGCTATCGAAAATGCCTTCCGAATCATCAGACATTAATACAAATGAGCATTTATGGACTTCAGATTAAAAAGAAATAAGAAAACAGCTAATTTTTAATAAAAACTATTTGAAAATTGAGTACCATGAAGCATTTCAATATTTTTTACGGTATATTTTGGTAACTTTAATAACTAAAAGACTCCTAACTATTATTAGAGCCAATAGATATCCAAAAAAATATAGATTATTTGTGTAAAATTGAAAATATTATAACAATTTGTTACATGTACGAATACTTTTTGCGCGTTAATTTGGATAGTGATATTGGTTTGCACTTTTTATTTCTACATTAATATTATTTTTGATGAATCGTTTTGGTAAATTAAATAAGAATATGATGCCATATAACTCCACATCTTTTTATTTTTGAACTATCTGCAATAGTTTTTCTTTAAATGTTGTTTAATTTTGAAAACTTGACTTGTACGAACACATTTTGCGCTCAAAGTAGTTACTAACAGTCTTTGTGAAGTTAATCAGTACATTATTGTAATGAGCTGTAGCTAGTTAACAAATAAAGGTTTTTAAAAGAATATGTCATCAAATATTCATAAGTCGTGCGTTGTAGTTAGGTTCCCGAGTTAATATTCTATAAAATATATTATTTATGGTTGGACATAAACCAACTCAATTTTTACACAATATCCAGTGGTTTCTCGCTTTCATTTTCAGGTAAACATATAATCTGGTACACTAAATTCTTTCCCTAGTGTTTACACTTCAAGTCCTTATATCAATAAATTAAAATAAATCAGGGACAGCAATAGTAAAGTGTAGTCTTAAAGTTCGATCGAAGATCTATACATAGCATATGAATTTAATTTTACAAACGAACAGAATTTAATTTAAGAAACAAAATGAATAAAATTTAACAAACAATCAATTTAATGTAATAAAAAAAATAAAATAAAGCATTGGATTGTGTTGAAGTGGGCTCGTGGGACACAGTCGAGCGTCGTTAAAACAATCTTTATTGTGAAGATATAAAAATGAACGTGCTTGCAACACAAGGCACAAGGTTAGACTGTTGTTCTAAGTTCCTATTGCTCACGCTATTTTATTAATGGCGTGGCAGAGCGCAATCATGCCTACGTGATGACTGCATGGCCAAATGGCACTTTTACAGATGAGAATGTCTGAACATAACCAAACAATTGAATTCTCTAACAGATTGTACTTTAAGCTTCTGATTACCATAATCTTAATTTAGCAGCAACTCTACTCAAAATCAAATCCAGCTCAATAAAATTAAAATGTTTAGATGCTTAAAATAAATAGTTTCTCAAAAATAGTTTAAATGTCATATTTCGATTATCACAAAGGGATGTATACACTATGCTTCGATATGCATAAGTAGGGGACTACCGTCGTCGTTTATTATTTTCCATTAACGACAGTTATTCCAAAAATAGACACATTCCATATAAGTTAGATCAAAATTTGTTTTCTGGATAATAGATTTATTACTTCATTAATATTTTAAACTTTGTATAAAGAAAGTAAATATACTTATTTATTACTTCGTATAAGAACGTAATTAATTAATTTCTATACCGTTAAATGTAATATGTCCTTTATATTTAATTATAATCAAAATATAAATGTATATTTCTAAATAAATCTCTACATATTCATTTAAACAACGTATTAATTCTACAAAAATTAGACTAATAAGATACCTATAAATATTAATTTTAAACAAGGGTTTTCAAGCATAAACAAAAATACAGTTAATTGAAAAGAAGGAGACCATCTTGAACCATATAAAAGTTAAACATTCACTATCTAAAGTCAGTTCAATTCAGTGTGTGTTCCAACAGTTCAGTGTGCATCTTCAATATATATGTACATACATATATATTTATTTATTTAATTTCGTGTATAACTCTCTAAACACCGCTTTTAACATGTGCGACGATGATGTGGCCGCTTTGGTTGTTGACAATGGATCCGGAATGTGCAAGGCCGGATTCGCCGGAGATGATGCACCCCGAGCGGTGTTCCCCAGCTTAGTGGGACGCCCAAGATATCAGGTAGGTCGACTAAATAACCAATAATCTATTACCATTTATCACTTTAACAATTTTAATATCTTTTATTTTAAAATGATATGAATGAAACCTACAGGGCATCATGGTGGGAATGGGACAAAAAGACTCATACGTCGGAGATGAAGCCCAAAGCAAACGGGGTATTCTTACCGTTAAGTACCCAATTGAACATGGGATAGTAACGAACTGGGACGATATGGAGAAAATATGGCATCACACCTTCTATAACGAGCTGCGTGTTGCTCCTGAGGAGCACCCAGTTCTCCTAACCGAAGCACCTCTCAACCCAAAAGCAAACAGAGAAAAAATGACTCAAATCATGTTTGAGACATTCAACACACCTGCTATGTATGTCGCCATTCAAGCTGTTCTGTCACTGTACGCATCCGGAAGAACAACCGGTATCGTTCTGGACTCCGGTGACGGTGTCTCTCACACAGTACCGATTTACGAAGGATATGCTCTGCCTCATGCTATTTTGAGACTAGATTTGGCTGGCAGGGACCTGACGGATTACTTGATGAAGATTTTAACCGAAAGAGGTTTCTCCTTTACGACTACCGCAGAGAGGGAGATCGTTCGGGATATTAAAGAGAAATTGTGCTATGTTGCATTAGATTTCGAACAAGAAATGGCCACTGCTGCCAACTCTAGTTCATTAGAAAAAAGTTATGAGTTACCAGATGGACAGGTAAGAATTATTTTTAAATACAATTATTTGAAGCTTTACGATATTGTTTAATTGCTAGGTGATCACTATTGGCAACGAACGGTTCCGAACTCCGGAAGCTATATTTCAGCCTGCATTCATTGGAATGGAATCCACAGGAATCCACGAAACAACTTATAACTCAATCATGAAATGTGATGTTGATATCAGAAAAGATTTGTACGCAAATACTGTCCTCTCTGGAGGTTCTACCATGTACTCCGGTATTGCTGATCGAATGCAAAAGGAGATTACTTCATTAGCACCATCTACCATGAAGATCAAGATCGTGGCGCCTCCAGAGCGCAAGTACTCTGTGTGGATTGGTGGAAGTATCTTGTCAAGTTTAACAACCTTCCAACAAATGTGGATTTCTAAGCATGAATACGACGAATCCGGCCCAAGCATTGTCCACAGAAAATGCTTCTAAATAACTTTTATGTGTAATTAATTTATTTTTTATTTAATAAAATATGCTTCTGTTTGTAAATTGTACATTTTATTAGAGTTTCTAAAGTGATGTTTAACGGAGTATGGTACAAATTGCGCAAAAAATAGTTAGCTGCGTATATTTCTTTTATTTGTAAAATATTTTCGGTTAAAACTTTAAAGCGAATCCTATTTTGAAATGGCAAACAATTTGATCAATATTATTCTGTAGGCATTAGACCCAAACCAACAAATAGTAGTAAATTCATGAAAGTGTATTCACTATAAACATATTATCCAATTCGGAGTACTGCACACCCACTCCCAGTACACACACTTTTGTGACAGATTTAGAATGGAGTACCCATGGCACGTCGATGTAGTTCGTCTTTGTACCAAGAGTTAGTGTTAGGACTGCTGTCATGAACTTTTGAATATACGTATAGTCAAAGCCATAAACCTTGTTCTAGAAAATACGATCTTGAAAAAACAGAACGCTTGTCTGATAGTGAGTTTATACTGAAAAAGTTTGCGCTACATTTAACATTAGCATTTAGTACCAAGAAAAAACTGGCGCTTATACAGCTAAGCTAACAAAATTAACGCATGTGCATACTGGTTTCCGTGTTTGACATTTGCAAGAGTCAACTTTTTTTTGAGGCTATATTCTTATGATTTGCGAACTTTTCCCTTTTGTAAAACATAGTGGTTTTTATTTCTTTTAAATAAAAATGGATTCGGAACATGATTACAGAGAACATTTGGCTAATAATTTTGGTTCAGTACCATGGCAAGAATCTCTTGTTGAAAAAGGTTCTATGCCGACTCATTATTAAATTAAAGGGCTTCGCTTATCAATTAGGTGACCAGACGTACCGCTTTTAGCGGGACAGTGCCGTTTTTTAACAATTTGTCCCGCGTCCCGCCGCGTTTTAAGAAGGTCCCGATTTTTGGAAAGAACTCGTGCCGGCAAATGGTTTTGGTTCGTGAAGGACAGCATTAAAGCAGCGCATGTTCACGCACTGTACATTACAGACGCAGAGCTCTTGTTTGTCTTAATTGTTGACGTAGTATTATATAATAAAAGAGCTGACGTGTTTGTCACTGAACTTTCTTATACGCATTTTAATTAGTTTGTTTGAATTAAAAAAATTAGAAAATTTTAAAGGATTTATAAATTCTACTGATCTATCCAAATTGCGTATACGAAATTATATTAGCGTATACGATAGTATATTAACACACTTATACACAGATATCTTATTGGGGGGGTGTGACGAAGTTATGTTCGCTTATACAGCAAGCACCATGGCTACGGCGCTAAGGTGCTTGACTACCCAGTCGGAGTCTTAACTTCATACAATGTGGACGTATTTTACTATACCAACAGTGTGTGCAGAGAAGACATTCTTTATTTATTTGTTATAAACAAGTATAGTGCCGTTTTAGTTTGTTATTAACAAACAAAAACGAACTATTTGAGTTCAACGACACAAATAATGTGTTCCGAACCAACTTGGCCCTTATAACAAGGAACATTAAGAAAATCTTCTACACCAACCCTACTGAGCTCACCATAGTGGACTCACCAACCCCATCGTCATCACTTGAGAGTCTTCCGGTCTCATTTGACTTCTCCAACCAGGAACCATTCCCACAAATAGACCTCGACTCGAGCGAGGAGACTATTGTCCCGATGGAGGAAGACGAACCCCCTAACCCACAAGGCCGCGCTAACCAAACCTTCAGGGTAAGCAAACTATTTGCCCCCAAGGCACAGGAACGTCCAAGGGAGGAAGCTTCTACGGATGAACGAAACTAAAATCCCACGGAAAACCACAAAACCCCGTACAAGAACAACCCCACCCACACATTTAACTAATAAATTCCATGTGCTAACGGACAACGACGACTCGGAGAGTGAAGATGAACCGGAAGAAGAACCAATAAAAAAACAACGCCCCCGCCACCCATAATCATACCAGCAGACCCTATCAACGGAAACGACCTCACCGCATTTATTAAAAAATTTGCCAACAACGACTACCACATTAAATATACCAACAACAACACTAACATATACATACATAAAGAGATCGACAGACAAAACCTTATTAAGGAAATGAACCTAGACAATGACTTCCAATACTACACTTACACAAACAGACAGACAAAAACACACGCTTTCGTGCTTAGAGGCCTTGACTCTGCCCCAGAACCAGCTGAGCTGCTGGACAAGCTACGCAGACTCGGCGTTGATGCATTCAAGACCTTCCGCATGCGCAACACCAAACGCCCCTTCTACCTAATCACTACAAGCAATACACATACACTTAAAAATCTAAACACGAACACTAACACAAAATACATATACCACATCAAGGTAGAGTGGGAGCGACACATCAACAAAAAAGCAATAATTCAATGCCATCGCTGCCAGCAGTGGGACCACGCTACAGCTAATTGTAGGCTTCGCCCGAAATGCTTGAAGTGTGCACAGGGCCACATGACTCAAACGTGCGTCAAAACTAGAGAGACACCAGCGACATGTGCAAACTGTGCAGACCCGCACCCAGCCAACTTTTCTGAATGTCCCACCTATCTGCTTAAACTAAAACAAATGGAAAGGAACAAACCCAAGAGACCTATCCCACCTCCCAAATACACCGATGCCCCGATTCCCAGAAATTACTGGAATAACCAAACCAACCTACAAATCCTGCCGTCAAAAAGTGATTTTCCCCTCTTTCCTACCCCGAAACAAACTCTATCCCAACAACAACAACAACAACAACTAAAACCCAAATAAAAACACACACAAATAGCACATGGTCCCTTAAATTTTCCGCCCTCAATCCAATGACAACTCCCTCTGGCGGCTGACAAAAACACTCAAAAAACCTTACACCAGAATACCCACTCTCACACACAACAACATAACAGCTATCACCGACGAGGACAAGTCAGAGATGATAGCTAACACTTTTGAACAAATACACGTAACACACACGCCAAACACCCCCACACAAGATAAAATCACTCAAAACACACTACAATATTTAAACACTCCATATCACACTGACACCAAAACGCTGGCCAGACTCCTTACTACCCCATACGAGTTAACCAAAATAATTAAAATCCTACCCAACCGCAAAGCTCCTGGCCCCGAGCAGATATAAAACCGTATCCTGAAAAACCTCTCAAGAAAATCCATCATCCAACTCCACTACATAATAAATTCCATAATCAAACTGCACCACTTCCCTGCTGCCTGGAAAACTGCTACTGTCCACCCAATCCTTAAACCAAATAAAGTCTCATCCGCACCCACAAGTTATCGCCCCATAAGCCTTTTAAACACCCTATCCAAGCTCACCGAAAAGATCATCCTCTCCCGGGTCGACGATATCGACACAGGACAAAAACTCACACCTGATCACCAGTTTGGCTTCCGAGCCAGGCATTGCACGGTGCAGCAGGTGTGCAGGATTGCAACCGCGACCCAATTCAATAAAAATAAGGTCACGGTCATGACCCTACTGGACATCGAAAAAGCCTTCGATATGGCCTGGACAGTAGGACGCGTGGCCAAACTTATCTCCTTCCAATTGCCTCCCACTTTAACCAAACTGATCTACTCTTACCTCACAAACCGATCCTTCACAATCAAAATTAATAATTCCCTCTCAAACCGTAAATCCATTGTAGCAGGAATTCCACAAGGCAGCGTCCTTGGTCCTAAACTCTTTAACCTGTACATTAGTGACATCCCCACATTCCCGAATACACACACAGCCCAATACGCAGACGACACAGCAATATACTCACACTCCTTCAGCACCCAAGTAGCCACAAAACAAACACAAATACACATAAATATATTAGAACACTACTGGGACACGTGGAGAATAAAAATAAACACAAACAAAACCGAAACCATAGTCTTTACACGTAAATTCACACACACCAGATTATTCACACCACTCGAAATACACAAACAAAAAATCACACCTATAAACAAAGTAAAATACCTGGGAATACACTTATACAGAACACTAAGACACAACCAACATATTAAACACGCAATATACAAAGCATCAGCCGTAATTCGCAACCTTTATCCTCTCCTTGTTAAAAATAGCTTCCTAACTGTAAAAAATAAACTCCTCATTTATACATCAATCATTCGCCCCATCATCATGTATGCGGCCCCGGTCTGGTGTAACGCACCGGTCACCACCACCCTACCACTGCAACGCCTGCAAAATAAATGTCTTCGCCTGGCGACCAGCTCTGGAAGATACACACGCATAACAAAATTAAACGAAGACACAAAAATACCTTACATCCGTGATTACATCCAAGACACATCAAAAGAATTTTACAAAAACACAATTTAATTCAAATCCACTTATAAGAAACATCACACAAATTCGCGACAACAACACCACATGTAGACTCAAACACAAGCTTCCCTACCAAGACCTGCCCAAATTTCATGAGGAGTTTCATGAGCAGAACATCTAACACTAACACATACAACAATACCTTACACAACAGAACACAAAACAAAACATCTCTCACACACACAAAAATGTACCATCAATAATCCATAATGTTTTGTTATATAAATATAAGTGATTTTAAATTAGTTAAGTTAGTTAGTAAGTTTTAACAAAAACAATTTTCATGTCAAATAATTAAATGGGTTTTTGGTACCTCCTTTCCCACAAATTACAATCCCAATACACAAATAAAAATAAAAATTATAACAAAGACAATCACACAATGTTCAAGCGCACAACGCAATTACACACATACACAGAAATACACTCCCCATGTGAGTAGGAGCTCTGACAAAACCAACCATGTTGTCCAAACATAAGTTTTTAAGAAATTAATGTAAATTTAATTAAAATAATAAAAGAATATTGAAAATGAAATTAAATGCTTGACTACCGTTCTAGAGGTCCGCGGTTCGATTCTTGGCTGCGAACAATCCAACTTTTATTTTATTTTCGGATCGAGGCAGGTTTTTTGCAAGCCTCGAAGCGTTTAATTAGCAGCCTAGTATATATACAGCCCCTGGTTAAGCCGTAAAATCACTCTACACCGAGTATCTGAACCGTGGCTTTCCTGGTCGATACCTAGTGATCCGAGATTTTACCGAGATTGTCTTGACCGTGGTTTTCCTGGTCGACACCGAGGTTTCCAAACCGCGTGGTGAGTACGAGACGTTTGCGTACGTCATCCACACCGTTTCTTTCCGTTCTTTTACGCCTAGCGGCAGCCGTGGTTCTCCTGGCAGTAGCTAGGTGTAGTTTCCGACCGTTTTTATTTACCGTTCTTTTTACCGGTTCGCGATATTTTTATTCGCGTATCTTCGCGTTACTCTTACCGTGCCTAGCAGCAGCCGTGGTCCTCCTGGCAGCAGCTTGGTGTAGTTTCCGACCGTTTTTATTAACCGTTCCTTTTAACGGTTCGCGTAGCTTCGCGTTACTTTTACCGTGCCGAGCAGCAGCCGTGGTTCTCCTGGCAGCAGCTTGGTATAGTTTCCAACCGTTTCTGTTAATCGTTCTTTTACCGGTTCGCGATATTCTCGCCTCCGTAGCTTCGCGTTACTTTTCCCATGTCTAGTGGCAGCTGTGGTTCTCCTAGCGGTAGCTAGACACGATTACCGGCCGTTTCACCAACCGGTAATTTTACCGGTTCGCGATTTTTGTTCTATTTGGCCTCTAAGGCAAATACTACACCGTTCCCAACTAGCGGACATGTTACCGGCTCGTGCCATGTCCGGATTTTAGCCATAACTACGACCATACACCGTCACCGGCACCGACAGAGTCCTCTGTATTTCCTTTAGGGTGAAACCAAGGGTTGAATAAAAGCCACGATCTAAATAAACCAAGAGTTTTCTTTCAACAACCCTGAACCTTCTCACTGCACCGTAAAGCCGTATCCGCTAAAGGCACCCGCGCACTAGGCAACCAGCACACACGAAAGGGGTACACTGTTACGTGGGCCACACTAGGCCAGATAGCGTCACAGGGGATATGACTGTTCTGGCCCACGCTTCTGATTGGTCGTGACGTCACGAGATATAGATAAGATAAAATAACACCTGATAAGATAAGATGACACCTGATAAGATAAGATAACACGTGATTAGATAAGATAACCAAACCGGAAACCTCAAAGCAAGATGGCGGCCCATTTTTGGCTGGAAATTCAAATTTTATAAATATAAAACAAAGATGGCGCTCACCTAATATGGCTTCCACACAGAAGATGGCACTACATCAGTTATTTTATTAATATGGTTTGAAACCATACCGCAAGCAATGTGGCTGATCGGAATTAAAAATAGCGGACTGGGGGCTGATGTAAAATTATTACTTCCGAAACTTGTTGACCTGACGTGAAATGGCCGACCGGAAGTTGATGTAAAATGGCGACACCAGAAACATGTTGACCGGGAGTTCATAAAAAAATTCCGACCGGAAGTTGATGCAGAATGACGAAACCCAAAAATTGTATCAGAAATGGATAACTGAAAGGGCAAAACGAGAAGGTGGTACCCAAAAACAATATGATGCACGTCAACCTATGAAGTGTGTGTGTGTGTGTGTGTGTGTGTGTGTGTGAGTGTGTGAATGTGTGAGTGTGTGAGTGTGTGAGTGTGTGAGTGTGTGAGTGTGTGAGTGTGTGAGTGTGTGAGTGTGTGAGTGTGTGAGTGTGTGAGTGTGAGTGAGTGTGAGTGAGTGTGTGTGAGTGTGTAGTTTCATTATTTTTCTAATTTATAATATTTTTTCTAACCTTTGGAACACTTTTACACTAAATATATTTCTTAGAATAAATATAAAATGTCAAACTTCAAATTATTTAAGTCGGTTTTGTTCTTTTTGATAAACAATTGACAGGCGCAGATGATACGATTTATGTAAAAATAAATATAACATGAATAAATTTCAATAACCATTTTCTTATTTCCGGTACCGTTTGGAAAAAAAGTTTCAAATAAATGTTGTACAAAATGTTGATATCTATAACTTTTATTGTGACAATTTTTCTGTTACTGCAACTATTTTTGAGTAATTGCGGAAATTTGCAAAAAATTACTAGAGTAAACATGCACTTCCGGTCGGAATATTGTTTTCAAAAATAAGAGATTTTCTTTCCAGGCACATACAAATCTTATGTTTAAAATTTTATAATTTTCCCTTTAGCCGTTTGGGCTGTAGAGCGCTCACACACACACACACAAAGTAAAAACATAACCAAGGGTTCATTTTATACAAACAAAAGACAGTTACATAAATAACCAGTGATTCAAAAACAATGGTTCTCGATGAATAATTTTAAATGTATTTATTGCCATCACTTTTATTTCACAAAGTAATTTATATTGATAAAACAAGAAAACGATTAATGTTTTCTATTCTTTTTCTAATAAATATATCTTAACTGAAAATTAATATTAGCTATAAATCTTGTTCATCATTACTGGTTGAGAACCTACATGACGTCATAACATTTCCCTTTCCCCTGGGACATTTAACCCGTACGAACTATCTTTATGACGTGAAGCTCATCTTATCGTGGACAAACTATAACTAAATAAAACCAACAAGAAGAAATCGAGAACCTCAGTGAGAAATATCATAGCGGATTACGTGTGCATCCAAATTGTGATCCAAATTGATTGACCGTCACGTGACTTGAAAAAGTTCGTATTATTATCAAAACTACATTCCACAGAATAAAATTAGTATCAATTGCCACGGAAACGCAGGTATTGTTTACATAATTAATGACATTTCGATAAAACAGTGGCGTTGTTATATTTTATTATTGCTGATTACGTTCAAAGAAGAATATGTTTACAGAAGAGCATGATAAATTCCTTTTGGAAGCATATTTCCGTACAAGAATGCAGAATGGAAATGAATGGGCATACTCTCTAGAACTGTCGCGAGCAGTTCCTGTTAATAAATGTCTTCGAAAGCGTCAAGAGAAGAGTGAATAAATGTATTGAAAGTGGGAGGGCGTTTTGAACATTTATTGTAATACATTTTTCTATTTTAATTAAGTTGTTTCAAAGGCATCCCGAATAGATTCAAATTTATTCCTTTTATAAATTCACTGTACGCTAATGCGGGCTGTCAGCCGTAGTTGACAATCACAACGAAGCGGCAAACAAAATATCAGAACGAGGCGGCGCGGTCAATCATTTTGGATCACTCTGTACTTTAGCAAGTAATTTGCTGACAGCGAAAGTAAAAACATCTGCAGTGTCATGCACCGAACTTTCTTATACGCATTTGGCTTAAACCATATAGTAGTTTCATTATTTATCTAATTTAGAATATTTGTTCTAACCTTCCCACTAAACCACTGATCACCTTGCGATATCGAGAAAGCTCTCAACAAAGTCACAAATGTAAGTTAAATCTTAATATACCGAGGAACTCTATGAAAGATCGCGTCTCTAACTTTAAAGAATATCAATCTCCCAAAGAAGTCACAAATGTAAGTTAAATCTTAAGGTACAAAGGAACTCTTTGAGAGATCGCGTCTCTAACTTTAAAGAATATCAATCTCCCAGAGAAGTCTCATTTCATTCAAATTTGTGATGTGCTTGCAACCTAGCTATGATAGCGCTGCGATATTCAACATAAAATTTGGTGGAAAAAATCTCAATAATAAGTTACTGATACGGCTAATAGAGAGCTGCAGTAGTCTATATTATTTTCAGCTGAACTTGATTGCACGCGCATCTCTAACTTCTGGCGCGTTCTAGCCTGTCTGAACGTCTCTGAGCAGGCCATTTCTCAGCCATTTATCCTCGTTGTCATATTTATAGTGAATTAGTTTTTAAAGACAATTGTGTGCAAAAAAAGGACCATGGACGGGGTTTGTAAAATTATTATTCTATCTATACGCTCATATGCATTAATAATTACAGATTTGATCATTTAGGTTATATATAGGGTGACAATAAGGCACTTTCTAAAAACCATCTATTTCAGCTGCAGTACGGAAGAATTATCTGCAATGCCTTGAGCAAACTTTTGAGGTTAATTGTAAAGAGTGGTTTCGCCATGCAAAACGGAGGTTTTTCAGAAACTGAAAACATTTTATAGTTGAAACATATAATAATAATGTAATTTTACGATTAAGAAAACATCTATATGTATATATATTATATTTTTATAATAATGGAAATAAATGGTCTTGGTTGTTAAAATATTTTTTAGATTATTGAAATATGAAAAGGTAGATATAAAATGGTCTTTTACAATCATAATATTGTTCTAATTTGTTTCAAATGGATTTAAATAATTTTATTGATTTAATTGATCATTTTAAATCTAAACCAACATCTTTTTTCCATTGAACCTGCTATTTTGCGATATCCCCAGATCTGTTTATTTGCGATATCGCCGGATGCGCGCTAATGCGGAGGTTGTTGAGAGGTTACATTTGTAAGTACCTAGTGAGGTTGCGTTCTAGGTCGCTGATGAGGGGCATTAAGGGTAACGGAGAGATTTATGCGACCTCGCTAGGCACTGACTGTGCATATCGAGCTCGCAACTTAGACATCTATGCGAGCTGTTTGGGAGATCTTTTGGTTTAGTGGGTTGCTTTTACACTAAATGTATTTCTTTGAATAAATATAAAATGGCAAACTTCAAATTATTTAAATCTGTTTTTTTTTTATAAACAATTGACAGGCGCAGGTGATACAATTTATGTAAAATTAAATGTTATATGAAGAAATTTCAAGATCAATTTTCTTGTTTCCGGTACTGTTTGGGGAAAAAAGTTTTAATTAAAAGTTGTACGATATTCTGATATCTATAATTTTTACTCTAACAATTTTTCTGTAACTGCAACCATTTTTTAGTAATTGCAGCAACTGCAAAAACTGACGTGAGTAAACATTCACTTCCGGTCGGAATATTGTTTTCAAAAATAGAAGGTTTTTTGCCAGGCACATACAAATCTTAAGTTTAAATTTTCATAATTTTCCCTTTAGCCACATACACACACAGACACACACACACACACACACGCACACACACACACACACACACACACACACACACACACAGACGGACGTCATTCCAAAAATAGTTGAAATCGATTCAGGGAAGGTCAAAACGTATATTTCCGTTAAAATCTCGAGTTCGAAATTTTTCATGATTACAATACTTACTTATACTGCGTATAAGAAAGTAAAAATGAAGTCATTTGAAATAAAAGAAAAATACCTATATCTACGAAGGAGAGTTGAAGATGGTCTGGGCAAAACATCACTCTCCAAATATGAATCCGAACAGGCGCAAAATAAAAAAATGATTCTGGATTACGCTAGCTATGTGCACTTCGCGATAGGACTCCTTTAAGTATATTTTGTTCGTTTTCTCTTTTATTTAAATTGTATTAGCTTCAAATGCCCAGTTAAGTTCTCGCAATTTCTAATAAAAATAGTGCATTTCTTTTTAAAATCTAGCTTGTTTTATTTATCGTATCCCAGCTGAATAGTAAATCTAGTGAGTTTTATTTATCGTATCCTAGCTACATAGTAGTAAATCAAGTCACCCCCGACTCCGATTTGAGAGCTAGCTGGAGCTTTATTAGTAAGCCCTCATCAGAGGAGCCGATACAGAATAAAAAACATCTGGAGTGTCATGCATCGAACTTTCTTATACGCTTTTGGGTTAAATCACATCCTATTTTCATTACTTTTCTAGTTTATAATATTTCTTCTAACCTTTGAAATACTTTTACACTAAATATATTTCTTAGAATAAATATAAAATGTCAAACTCTCTGTCTGTTTTGTTTTTTTGATAAAATATTGACAGGCGCAGATGATATGATTTATGTAAGAATAAATATAATAAGAAGAAATTTCAAGAGCCATTTCCGTATTTCTGGTACCGTTAAGAAAAAAAGTTTCAAATAAAAGTTGAAAAAAATGCTGATATCTATAATATTTGTTGTGACAATTCATCTGTAACTGCAACTATTTTGGAGTAATTGTGGAAATTGCAAAAAATTACTAGAGTAAACATGCACTTCCGGTCTGAATAATGTTTTCAAAAATAGGAGATTTTCTTTCATGCACATACAAATCCTAAATTTAAAATTTCATAATTTTCCCCTTAGCCGTTTGGGCTGTAGAGCGCTCACATACACACACACACACACAGACACACACACACACACACACACATACACACACACACAGATGGACGTCATTCCAAAAATAGTTGAAATCGATCCAGGGAAGGTCAAAACATATATTTCCGTTAAAATCTCGAGATCGAAATATTTCATGATTACAATACTTATACTGCGTATAAGAAAGTAATAAAGAGACGCTGACAGTCGTGGTTTGGTATCGTAAGAGAATAGATCGATACTGAATTGTAACTAACCGAAAATATGAGATTTGTTTCAGATGCAGTATGAAAAACGGCGCCCAACGACAGACGTATTTAGGGCTCTGGCGTCAGGGTTGGCGAACCCTTGACATTCTATGTATTTTATGTGTATTTATGATATTATTGATTTGTTTATGTATGCAATTATGTATGTAATTCATGTAATAACTAGCATTCTCTATTAGCGCATTCCAGTATGGGAGACGTCCCTTACTACAGAGTCTCTTTAGAGTGCTCAAAGAACGCGCAAGGACACGTTCCGGATGTGTCAGTTGACTCTCCGGTTAGTCAACATTTAATTTTACAGCTACTGACCGTGTGGCATGGGTCTGATCAACTCTGCAACTGCCTCCTGGGTGCTTTCATTGACACGGAGCCCCAGCTGAGAAGAAAGCTATGCTTGGGTCGTCGGCAAACTGCTACTACCAAATCCTAATTGCGTAGAACCGCCGGCTCCCGGGGATGCAGGTTGCCTTAGTTGGCTTATGATAAAGCAAATGAACTTATTTGGGGCGCCTTGATGCTAAATGGACCCAATCATAATAGAGTAGCCATTATGCTTTCTATTAGGTCGAGTTTCAGATAATGATTTCCCGTTTTCTAGGTCCTGGAACGCAAGAGCTATGGAATACTGGCCAGGCAGGACCAATCTAAACGAAATACCAAACTAAGCGGTTCTCCAAGGCGGGTATTTTGGCTAGCCTTGGTTTCCGCAAGATATCAGGTACGAGGCACCGCTGCACAGTGGTCCGAAACTACAAAAAGTGTGACAAAAATCTAAGAATTTTTCGAGAGTATTGAAATTCAGCAGACGTAAGTTATTGTGGTTGTTGATTATAATTTTGATATTTTTTTGGGAAAAAAAATGGCGGATCTAATATGGCGGACATGTAAGTGAAAAAAGTATATAACTTCTTTAAAAAAATAGGTATTAGGGTGTATTAAGGTTCGCTTATTTAGAATTTGATATAAAGAAGCAGTTATTTAACCTGAATGAAATTGCGTAGGTAAACTTATAAGCATTTGTGTTAAACGATATCAAAGTTTCTGCAAATTTATAATCTTTTTTCTAACCTGCAGATCGCTTTTACACTAAATATATTTCTAAGAATAAATATTAAATGCCCAACTTCAAATTATTTAAGTCTATTTTGTTAAACAATTGACAGGCGCAGGTGATACGATTTATGTAAACATATATATAATAAGCAGAAATTTATTTTGAAGCCAGTACTCTTTTTGGTAAAAAATTCAAACAAAAGTTGTGCTAGTTGACTAGAGTAAACAGGCATTTCCGGTCTAAATATTTTATTCAAAAATAGGAGGTGCACATGCGAGGCATATACGAATCTTAAGTTTAAACTTTTAAAATTTTACCTTTAGTCGTTTAGGCTGTAGAACGCATACACACACACACACACACACACACACACACACACATACACACACACAAACACACATAGACAGACGTCATTCCAAAAATAGTTTCAATCGATGCATTAGGTTTCTCAAAAAAAATTTTAAAACGTGAATTATTTTTCGATTTAGTACGTAAAGATCCTCATAAACGATTATCTTGTAAAATAAACCTCGTATCCATGTTTGCGGCACGAAAAGGCAGGTAATCTTTACGATTATAGTTAAAAAATACTCCAAGCTATATTATTATTACTTTCATATCACAGGATCTCAGGGGATCGCAACTTTTTTTAAAATTAAGTAAACAACTGTTTATGTTTACATTTGTCTTCACTACCATTTTAAACGTTATTGTTTATATATGGCAGATATAAATATTGGGCAATGTTATGTATGTAAATGATCTACATACCACCAGGAATGTCCATCACAAAACCGAATTGCAAATTAAAAACAAGATAAATAGTTATGAACACTTGACGATATGTCAATAAACGATGCACCTAGTGCGTATAAAATTTCTAGTGTAACCGGTTACTTTGCGATGACGTATAGCTAATGTATTAAGATTTTTGGCGATTTTTTTTTCTCTATTGTATACCTTCCTAACGATATCCCATAGTATTACATTTAAAAATACGACTTACATTTTTCGACTTTTGTCACACTTTTTGTAGTTTCGGACCACTGTGCGCTGTAAGAATCGCTAATATGATCTTGATAAAGCTTCCATAACTATGTAAATACTATTTATTATATATCACCGTAGGAAGAGTCCAACATCTTCCACCATTGTGCCGAAACTATTGGGACAAGCCTGTACTGTCAGTGGTCATTTACTAATACGATAATCTGATTAACTGTTTATTAAGTAGATTTTATTGAATGGTGTCTTGATCACAGAATAAAATGTATCTGTTTTGTGCTTTATTTTCATCGACCTCTACTTTCGTCTTCTCATATTAAACAATATTATTATTTCGTTATCAATATAAATAAATAGGCCTATAAATTATTTCTTTTTGATATATTCATGTTAACTGATAGCATATCTCGCTGCTTGATCTGTCACTCTGAAATTGACATTCACAGAACTCTTGTTGTTCATTCTTGTATTTTTGCGTTTGATAATATTTAATGGTTCTATTTGCTCGGTTTGTGGGTTAAAGTAAAGTTATTTTGTTTATTAAAATCCATTCATTTTGTTTATTACATTAAATTGATTTTGTTTCTTAAATTAAATACATACGCTAAGACTAAAAAAATGTTAGTGGGTTTATTTTGCATTTAAAAAATATGTACTTCTCCTTAAGGGGTTAGGCTACCCTAGAGATTACAAAACATTAGTTTTTGCTTAATCTATTCTTTAGTATCTTGAAAATAATATGCCAACGTTTTATGCTCCAGAAAACTCTAAATGAGCCTGAATTTCGAATATAGCCCGATCTCTCCCGCTGTTCAATGCGAGCGCAATAACGCTACAGCTTTTTCTCGAAACAACATATTTCAAGTTGGCCAGACCGATATCTTGGACACATCCTTACTGATTTACTTGAAAATTTAAATCTATATTCAAAACTACTTTCTTCATGGAAGTACGTAGGATTTTTTTATGTTTTATGGTTCAATTGTTATAAACAATTTTTGGGTGATATATTAGCGATTTTCGACAGTTTTTTTTAAAGCACGCCATTTTTCAAAATTTAATATATGATATAAATTCTACGTGTTTCTCTAGCTGTTTGTATTCAAAATCTTAATTTGTTTATTTCATGACTCCAATTTTAAGACTGCAGGAGATATTGATCCGGCCGCAAATGTCTGAAAAAAAGAGGCGTCACTAGGAAAATGCTTGGAAAACGCCATTTTTTTCCTGAGAGCTCGTTAAAAAATTTAAAAGCATTGCTCAATAAAATTATGAACAATTGTTTAGTTTTGCTTGAAAAAATTCACAAAATTTGCTTATTTTTTCCATCTCTAGGGTAGCCTAACCACTTAAGCTGAACAATTCACAGAAAAAAGTTCAGATCCGCGCAATCGTAGATCGAAGATGAGCTTAGGTTGAAATAGTCGTTTCTTAGTGTCAAAACTTTTGAAATAAAAAACTCGTGATCGTTATTTTAATTTATTTATGACAGAACAATAACAACTCTTTTTTTTTATATCACTATAGCAACTAACTTAATAATACAAAGTACTAAAAATCAAATAATTCAATACTCCTTCTATTTGAATACTTTGTAAATATATGGTTGGCTATCTATGGATAAGCCATGCCTATTTTAAAAATCAATTTTTTGAAACGATCACGAGGCAAAGGATTCTTGAATACGTCCGCCAGCTGATCGTTAGTTGAAACGAAAATGACATCAATTGCTTTTTCTTTCAACTTCTCACGAATAAAATGATATTTTATATCTACTTGCTTCGTTCTTTTGTGATATCCTGGATTTTTTGCTAAACATATCGTGTTAGAGCTATTCTCCTTTTCCAGTCTATTGTGATAAAAGGATATGAGAGGATGTTTTAGTATACACGTTTAATAGTTTTACAATTTTATTATTAAACAATACTTATTCGCTTGTCCACGATTACAACCAAGCACATACTGCATGCAACAAGAAGAAGAAAACACTCTTTTTGTTTAAATGTTTGCAACGCTTACATCTTAAGCTTCGCATTATGAAGTTGACCGGTAGGAAGCGAGCGTGGCGCTAGCTTCCGGCTTGAGCCGCTCGCTCCCATGTGACGCGACAAACTATCTGCCTCAATATATCGCTCCTTGGTTGTCAACCAACCATTGATTCGGTTCGTTGATCGAGTTTCCAATATCCTTGAGCATTTGACGTATCCAAATTGCTTCTCTAGTAGCTTCAGAAGCTGCAATATATTCTGCCTCTGTTGTAGATAATGCAATTGATTTCTGACGTTTTGATGACCATGTTACTGTACCCCCGGACATGATAAATGTATATCCAGATGTAGAACGTCATGTATCTAGATCATTTGCGAAATCCGAAACTGCGTATCCAATCGGGTGATTGAAATTATCGTTTCTTCGATATTCTATACCGAGGTCTATTGTTTTTTTGAGATATTTTATGATACGCTTAACAGCATTCCAGTAACTGCTTCCATGATTCGTAGTAAACCTACTGACGTAGTTTGTTGCAAACATAATGTCAGGTCTTGATACAATTGCTGCGTATGTTAAAGAACCAACTACCTCCCTGTAGGGTATATTGTCCTCGTCCTCGCCGGGTTTATCTTTTCCTTTCCTTAAACATACGTGCGGATCAAATGGAATGCTTACAGGTGCTACTTCTTCTAAACTGAACTTTCTTATTAACTTTTGAATGTATGATTTCTAATGAATGAAGATTCTTCCATTTAGCTCATCATATTCGATTTCCATTCCCACGCAGTTATTCATTTTAGTTGTTGTTATTTCAAAAGTGTTTGGAAATGCTTTGATGAACTCCTTCAAAATAATATAATAATGATGAATGAGTCATTATGGCCTCGAGTGTAAACGCATTTATCACCTTTGCCTCGATCAAAGATTTCTGAAGTGTGCAAACTAAATTCTTATCGATTTTAGATCCTTCCGGTGGTGCCATAAAGATGGTGTCTTTTAAATTGCCGTGCAAAAAAGCGGTATAATTTTATGATTATTTTATACTGCATTTGCTAGCAGAATTCTCGTTCTCTTCCATTTTTCTGAGGCGTATATGGTGCTGTTGTTTCAAATGTAATGCCTTCTTTCTTCAGAAAATCTGTAAATTCTTGATTTACATATTCCTTACCGTTTTCACTATGCAAAATCAAAATCTTGTGGAATTTCTTTGTCATCATAATCGAGTATTCTTTGAATCGTTGTAAAGCATCCGATTTGTGTTTTAAGAAGTACACATTCAAATAGCTAGACATGTCATCTTTAAACATCTGCAGTGTCATGCACCGAAGTTTCTTATACGCATATGGGTTAAACCACATCGTAGTTTCATTATTTATCTAATTTATAATATTTGTTCTAACCTTAAGATTGCTTTTACACTAAATATATTTCTTTGAATAAATATTACATGTCAAACTTCAAATTATGAAAGGCTATTTTGTTAAACAATTGACAGGCGCTGATACGATTTATGTAAAAATATATATAAGCAGAAATAAATTTTTAAACCAGTACCCTATTTGGAAAAAAAATTCGAACAAAAGTTGTGCTAAATATAAATACCTTTAATTTTTGTTCATACAATTTTTCTGTAACTATAACCATTTTTGAGTAATTGCAGAAACTGCAAAAAGTGACTAGAGTAAACAGGCACTTCCGCTATGAATATTTTTTTCAAAAATAGAAGGTGCACACCCCAGATATATGCAAATCTTAAGTTTAAAGTTTCATAATTTTAGCTTCAACCGTTTAGGCTGTAGAGAACATACACACACACACACATACATAGACATACACACACACACACACACACACAGACGGACGTCATTCCAAAAATAGTCGGAATCGATTCAGGGAAGGTCAAAACGTATATTCCCGTTAAAATCTCGAGTTCGAAATTTTTCATGAATACAATACTTACTTATACTTCGTATAAGAAAGTAAAAAGGAGAAAATACTTCGCACCACCAATTGATTCATTGGCATATGATCCACAAAGATCTGAGAAAAATCATTTTCTTATTTCATCCTTCCTAGTTCCCTTGGTTGAATGTGGTAAACGATGTTGTTTCCCATACAAACATGGTTCGCAGAAAAAATCTTTGTCTGTAATTGAAAATGCATCAGATATCAAGCCCTTATCGATCATGTTACGAATTCGAGTGGTGTTAACATGTCCTAGTCTATCGTGCCATAATTGTATAGTATTATGGTGAGATTTTGATGTCGAGTTTGCTTGGTAACTTAGAATAGTCTTAAACAACCTGCGATACAAATTATTGTTTTCTTGAATGGCGCGAGCAATCACATTTTCATTATCTTTTATCTCAGCCAAACTGTCCATCCTTTTTTAGTGATTACTCCCTCTGACAACAAATTTCGTTTTAATTAAGGCACATATAAAACATTAGTAATAACAGAGTCATGCCAAGTATTATGGATCAATTTCTGAATTTTAACTTCTCCTATTCCTTCAACTATAAGCGACTCATTGTTTCCAAGTAGCACTGTTGTACCTGTTTCCACCATGGTCAAGTTTGAGAAATAATCGAGTCCATGGGTCATGTGTGCACTGGCTCCACTGTCCATAGTCCAGTAGTCAGCTGCATTTTCTATTTCGATAGCAAAATATGTATTAAAACCTGAAAAATCATTCTGACGATTATTTTGAGATTTATACGCTATATTGGACTTATATTGCTTATTCTTGCAATCGCGTGCAATATGTCCCCTTTCATGATAATAACAAGTCACATTACTATAATTTCCACTCTTTGACTTAAAGTTTGTATTTTTATCATATTTTTGTCCACTTACAGTTCTTTGGTCCTTTAGTCGATAATCTCTTGATCTATTTCAATCTCCTAAGTTGTATAATCTTTGTTTTGTTTTCATAGAGGCCGACAAAGCGGATTCAAACTGTTCTGACAAGGAAAGACTTGATTCTTTATCAATAAGTCTTGAAGTTTTATTTGACAATGTTTGTCTATCCTCTGAAACTGATAACCATGCTTGGCGTACATTTTTGCACTTGAGGGGTAATGTGCTAATAATTTTCATCATGATTGCAGCATCACTTACATTTTCACCGATATATTTCAATTTCTTGGCTAAATTTTCTACGTTAGCAATGTGTTGAGCCATACTTTCATTATCATTCATTCGATATTAATGAAATCTTTCATGCGCAATCATTTTATTAGATTCAGATTTTTGCATATAAATTGAATCAAGCTTACATATTATATCTTTTGATAAGGTGCAATTTTCAATCAATCTGATTTGTGTATAATCCATGGCAGATGTTATGATGAACATGGCAGTCGCATCATTTCTTATCCATAATTTTCTTTCTACACCGTCTGTATCAGATTTGACCCCATCTCCGCTTACGATATCGAAAAGTCCCTTTGCTCTTAGAGCACAGTTTATTTGAAATTTCCATTGATTATAATCTGAACCATTGAACTTGTTCAAATTGCTAACATCAACTCGTTCAGCCATTTCAGCGACCAACGCGTACAATTACTATAAGCCGACACACAGCTTCCGTTCCGCAAACTCAATTTTCGCGACAAAACACGAAAATTTGTTTTTGATCCCGGTCACGGTTTTTTTATTTTTTATTCACGTGACTAATACGTGGAGCAACTTTGTTATAGCATCAGTTTACTAAACACAAAGTTAAACTGATTTTCCCATTTAATCTTGGGCCCATAACCTTTTGAAATAAAAAACTCGTGATCGTTATTTTAATTTATTTATGACAGAACAATAACATCTCTTTTTTTTTAAATCACTATAGCAACTAACTTAATAATACAAAGTACTAATCAAATAATTCAAAATAAATTAAAAATTGCGGGGAGTCACACCATCATATCATATATAGCAATAAAAACGTCTGCTGCTGATAATTGATCTATAGCCTAATTTTTCAATTCTCAATTTTCCTCAATCACTACCTCATTAAATTCTGTATTAATTTTACAAGTATATACTCGTACATCCTTATAAAAGTATTTGAATTATATAAATCTGAGGTCAAAATGATCTGTAAACGGAAGTAATGATAAAAATTATATATAATGGATATAATGGCAATAGGCCCCAGTGGCCTAAAGCGGAGCACACATTAGATAGATAGATAGATATAATGGCAAAATAATAAATCTACGATTATCAAATTGCTGTTAATATATATATTCAATTGTTAAATTTAAAAACAAATTACGTATTTCCCAAAATTCCAAGGATATTTCAAATAATTTATTTTATTTGAATATATTTTAATGATTCACTCAGTTACAGATTAGTGTCAGTTAAAGCTTTAACAAATATGAACTCAACCATGTTTCAACTCATGATTTTATCAACTTTTTTAAATGTTCTTATGATACATGGATTTGTAAGTACTTCTAGACATCGGCATATTCAGAATAAAGAATAGGTTTAAATTCATATTGCAGCTTAAAGCGGATTTTAAGAAACGTGTGGATATTTTATCAGTTAACACATATTTTGAGCCAAACAGTCCACTCCAACTAATGTTAAGTATTCGCAAATATAATCGTACGTGTACGGCTGTTACAGGAAACGCAACGTTAACAAAAGATGCTGGTGAAAATTATCATGTAAGTAGTTTTAATTGTAACAATATTGTTCATAGTTACTAGTTCTGACAATGATGTTTAAAATACGACTGATTTGGTTTCTAAAGATAATATGAATCGCAGCAAGCTGTATCCTAAAACAAAAAAGGAAAATATTCTACGTGCATACAATATATTTGGCACTATTAAATATAAACAAACTGTTCAAATATGGTGAAATATTAATTCATGCACATTTATAATTATTAATGCAATTTTAAACTATTTTTACTGAAAACTTGATATCTTTCTAATTTTATGTGCTCGTTGCAGAGAGCAGATTTCGATTGGCTCTACAAAACTTATAAATACTTCGTTATATTCCACTTAACAGTGAAATTTGACAAAATCTTACAGAAATTCAATTGCAATTTTGCGCTCTCACGTACTGTAGTCAATTTGGTAAAGTGGTCTTGAACTTTCTACATACATCCATGAGATTTACTGATCTCATTTGTGAAGTACCTAAATATATCTTTTGACCTTCCCTGAATCGAGTATGACTATTTTCGAGATGACGTCTATCTGTGTGTGTGTATGAGTGTGTGTGTGTGTGTGTGTGTGTGTGAGGAAAACCTCCTATTTTTGAAAAGAAAATTCCAACAGGAAGTGCGTGTTCACTCGAGTGATTTTTTATTTGAAAATATTTTTCAAAAAAGGTACTGGTTACAAAAAAAGAATGTTTTTTCAATATTCTGCTTTAACTCAAAAACTACCTTTACTTACAGCAAAATTAGTAAGAATGAAAATAAAAGATATTAATAATTCGCATATCTTTTATTTGAAAAGTATTTTCAGAAAAGGTGCCAGTTACAACAAAAATTAAGTTATTTTTAATATTACAATACTTCTCACGTTTACTAGCAGGGGTTATATCTATAGAATTGTCCTCCGGCAGTAGTTGATGTACTCGCCACGACATGTCTGGCGTTAATCCACAGGCGTATAACGTAATGCAGCGCTTAATATTGTAGTGCTACCTCCGCACTAAAGGTGGCTATTATAAAGATGGCATACGCTATGCCACGACTAACTAAAATCATACATGTTTAACAGTTTCCATCTTATCTCGATAAGAAATATGATCTTATATTGAATGGTCCGTGTATTTTTGCTGTTTGTTTTCATTTGTATACAATTGCGGAGAACGATATTTTTGTTATGTTTATTAAAATTTCAAATTTCTTTAAAATTAATTTAAAATATCAGTGCATAAGTGTGTTAATATACTTTCGTATATGCTAATAATAAAATAGATCTTTAGAATTTATAAAACCTTTAAATTTTTCATTTTTTTTTTAATTCTAACGAACTAATTAAAATGTGTATAAGAAAGTTCAGTGACAGACACGTCAGCTTTTTTGAAAAGAGTTTTCAAACAAAAGTTATGGGAAATAATAATACATTTAATTTTAATCCAAACAATATTTATGTAACTTCAACCATTTTTGAGTAATTGCAGAAACCACAAAAAATTACTAGTAATCAGTAGACAATTATTTTTGAAAGTTAAAACTGTGTTGCCTCGCCGGGAATCGAATCCAGGTCTCCCGCTTGCCGGGCGGTTGCCTTGACCACTAGGCTACGAAGCCACTCAATTTTAGCTTACAAATTCATTATTATTTTTGTATTCAATTCTCAATTCTCAAAAAAATTACTATGTAGTGTAAATATGCATTTCCGGTTTGAATATATTCTTCAAAAATAGGAGGTGCACACCTCAGGCATATGCAAGTTCAAATAAATTGTATGGAATTAGCTGTAGGCTCTCATTGAAACATGATTAAATATAAAATAAAATACATTCGGTTAGTTTCAAATAATTTTTACGATACGTATTTCGTAACATACCTGTTCATGGCCAAGTAGCCGAAATACGTATCGTAGATTAAAATTTATTTGAAACTAACCGAGTGTGTTTTATTTTATACTTAAGTATAAAGTTTCATAATTTTACCTTCAGCCACACACTCACACACACAGAGATGTTATTCCAAAAATAGCCGGAATTCATTAAGGGAACGTCAAAACGTATATTTCCGTTAAAATCTCGAGATCAAAATTTTTCGTGATTACAATACTTAAATACTGCGTATAAGATAGTAAAAACGACAAGACTACAAGGGAAGCTGTCTGTTACAAAGAAAGATTAGTTATGATACAAATAATAAGTGAAACTATAACAAGTTGTAGTCAGAAGCTAATTCCTCAATATAAGGGTCGTTACAAGGGCTGTACCGAGTTTATGGCTCTAAACGTAAATATTCACGCTGAAGGATTGCTGTCGCTCAATTGAAACATTAAAATACACAACATCGGTGAAATACCTCGATATTAGATCCAAAAATAGATTTTATGTGTACCAAAATGACAATTTCCAGATTAAGGCTAAACATATATGAAATTGCCATTTTAGTCTCCTTTACGTATACGTGTATAAGTGATATATATTTCTAAACTAACAAGGAAACATCCCGAGGTGTGTCTCACCAATTTTAATGAAACTGTAGTATTGGTGAGACACACCTCGGGATGTTTCCTTGTAAGACTACTCATACTAATAATAAATAGTTAAAATATAACATTTTGTTAAGAATCTTCATTTACAAGCTCAATTTGTTTTCTTTAAAATTTATATCTTTTGCAGGTCAAGGTGGGTATAGATATATGGGGTGATGGCGGTTGGAAAAAGAATATACTACATTATGAAAACAAAAACCCATGTACTCAGCTAAAATATCTTTTGGGCAAAATGTGGGAAGACATTATAGAAAATGCACGTGCATCCAGAAACTGTCCACTTTCAAAAGTAATTTAATTGTATATTTTATATTATTTCAATATTTTTATCCACTTTTAAATTTTACATATACTTTTCAGGGATTTTATGAGATTAAAGATTATTATGTTGATGCAACTAACGTACCGCTGATTTTCACGACTGGGAAATTCAGAGCAATTGTGAATATTATTGAAAATATATATTCTGTTCTTAAAGTAGAGGTAGATGTTCTGGTTGTAGCTATATAATAACTGACATTTCTTGTATTCTTTTATTCAAATATATGATTTGTTTAATTAGATGAGTGTAATACTGGTATTTCGTTTGCAATTTAATACAATATTATCTGAATAATTTACTTGTCAATCCTACAGAATTTATCCTTATATCAGTCATTTCTATATATGTATGAATGATATGTGGAATGAATTAAAAAAGGTACGCCTACTCGCAAACTTTCAAATAATCTATTTTTTATTTCTCAACTTGCACGTTTATGTATTTAAAATTATTATTTCAAGATTTCAAGTTGATCCGATAAAAATTGTCGAAGTTATGCGATATTGAAAAATTTCTATGTAAGTAACACTTATAACACTTAAAACATTAGTAGCAATTTTCTCACAAATATGTTTTCAAAGGCGGTAACAGCAACTTCTCAAATGCTATTCATCCGATTTGTCTGAATTTTGTTTTCTCATGTTCAGAACTACTTTCTTGAGTCCGTGATCGTTCGGGTTTTGTGTCTTATTAAAATTTGATTTTTCACAGCTGATCAAAGACCAATTTTTTGGGTAAAAATTGATACCTTGACTTTGCAAGGCTGCCAGTTTGTGAAAAATATTTATTTTTCAAAAATCATTCATCGCGGAACGGTTTTACTTATGCTTACCAAATACATTTATAATTTTTGAAATCAGTAGGAGCTGTCACAGCGAAAACCTTTTCTCATTCGTTACCGTCCTCTCTGTCATTGGTCCAGAGTTTTAATCCGCGCGAGAGAATACCATTACAAAAATATGAGCTATTGGAATTTATTTCATCGGTCACTTTCAGGACAACACGCGAAATCCCTATCTCCTCCGAAAATGTTACCAAGGAAACTACCCTATCTGAAAACAATACTTCAACATAAAATTTAAAGGCGATATCGCGCAACAACAGTTGTTGATTAGCCCGACTACTACACAATAAATATCTGCAATGTCTAACATTGAAGTTTCTTATACGCATTTTGGTTTGATAATATATTATTATTATTTTAAACTAAATATATTTCTTGGAATGAATATTGAATGTCACATTCCAAATTAATTAAGTCAATTTTGTTTTTTTGTGAAAATAATTATTATCCAATTTCAATAGATATTTTCTTTATTCCGGTACCTTTTTTGAAAGTTTCAAACAGATGTACAAAATGTTTATATCGTAATTTGTATCTGTTAGAAAAATACAAAAGTCTAGTGTGCATGTTTTTTATAATCAATTGCTTTTTTTGAATAATACGACCGTTTGTCAAAAACTATTTCTTTATTCAACTAATATTTGTACATCAAAGAACGGACGGTTACGTTCTACTCGCGCGCGTACAACCAGCCGTCAGTCCGCTTAGGGCTCGTTCTGTCGCTATCATTATGTAGGTGGCGCCAGCATCGAAGCGCGAAAATTCAACTATCTCAATACTCCATCCAATTACGAGCTTCGTTAAAATAAAAGGACAGATTGTATATCGATGCAGATTTTAATCCTTTCTCATTCCCAGGCTGAAAACGAGTTTATTAAAGTGATCACGTGGAGTCGTCTTGGTGAAGACGTGAGCTAGTTCGAGGTGTGAAGGTACATTGCTGACGTTGATAATTCCTTCCTCAAGCTTCTCATGGATGTGATGAAATTTGATGTCCACGTGCTTTGTTCTTTTATGAAAAACTGGGGTTTTCACAAGACAAAGCGCTCCTTGGTTGTCCATCTTCAAGGTCGTTGCGTCCCGGACTGGTTCCCCGATGTCATCAAGGAACTGGCGAATCCAGGTTGCTTCTTTGGTTGCTTCTGAGGCGGCGACGTACTCGGCTTCCGTCGTCGACAATGTTGCAGCCTTCTGGATTTGGCTAGACCAGGTGACCGCCCTATTTGACAAGAGGAAAACGTAACCCGACGTGGAACGGCGGGTGTCCAGGTCGTTTCCAAAGTCCGAATCGGAGTATCCCACGACTTGGGACATCTCAGAGTCTTTGCGGTACTCTATCCCAAGATTTTCGCTACCCTTCAAGTACTTTAGAATGCGCTTGACCGCATTCCAGTGAGTAGAGTCATTGTTCGAAGTGTACCTACTAACCTGGTTCGTGGCGAACATTATGTCAGGTCGTGTGACGATCGCTGCAAACATTAATGATCCCACAGCCTCCCGGTACGGACAGATCTCCTCCCTGTCTTCGTCGTCGTCCAGCTTCTTCAGTCTCACGTGCGGATCCGCTGGTGTGCTGACCGCTGCTGCGTCCTGCATGCGAAACTTCTCGATCACCCTGCGAATGTAGTTAGACTGGTGAATGAATATACGACGATCTTTGTTTTCATCTGTCCAAGATCTCCATCCCGACAAAATTTCCAGGTTACGAAACCTTTATCTCGAACTGCATCCTCAACTGGTCCACGAAACTGTGGAGCAATGCATCATCGGAGGACATGATGAGTCCATCATCAACGTAGAGAATCAGGATGATCGTCGAGCTTACGTCACTCTTCCTGTAGACGCATTTGTCTGCTTCCCCGCGGCGGAATCCTTTCTCGAGCATGAACCGGTTGAACTTCTCGTTCCAGCATAGCGATGCCTGCTTTAACCCATAGAGCGACTTCTGCAGCCTGCAGACTTCGTCCCCGCTGACATCGGCGCCTTCTGGTGGATCCATGTAGATTGTCTCCTGCAGGTCCCCGTATAAGAATGCCGTGCGCACATCGAACTGGACGATTTTGTAATCGTTCTTGACTGCCTTGCCAATAAGATTCTGATCGAATCGAACCTTGTAGTGGGCGAGAAGATCTCATCGTAGTCAACTCCCTTCTCTTGAGAAAATCCCTTTGCACAGAGCCTGGCCTTGAACCTTGGCTTGTTTGTTGTTGCATCCTTGATGGAGAAAACCCACTTAGACCCGGTGACTTTCATGTTGCCAGTTCTCTTCACAAGCTGCCACGTGTTGTTCCTCTCCAGAGCGTTGAGTTCCTCTGTGATCGCTTTTAACCACTCCTTTGGCTCCCTGCTGGCTATGGCCTCCGAATAAGTCTGCGGCTCCTTGACTACAGCTATGTTCGCTGTGTATCTCGCTGGAGGCCGCAAGTTGTCTCTCCTCCTCAGACTGTAGTCCCTGGTAGCATCGGCGGCTGCTACTCCATCCTCTTGAGCGGTTTCGACGTCTCTCTGACGTGAGTCAGCATGCCCTGCTCCATCCAGGTCCCGTCGAGGCTCGGCGATCTCTGCTGCAGGATGCCTCTCCACCAGCTGCTTGACCTTGGGAGCTGCCTGGTTGGGCGCTGCACTTTGGACCGATACTTGGCCTCCATTCTCTGGATCCTCTTCATCGTTGTCATCTACAGACTCCACTGGCGCGATGCGAATCTGAACCGTCCTCTTCTCAGCATCGACCGTGGTGTGTTCGTCGAAGATATCGTTCTTCGAAACCTTAACCTTCCTGGTTGCCGGATCAAACAGCCGGTAGTTGTCAGAATTACCGTCGTACCCAACAAACATGAGCTTGCTGGATTTGTCATCGAGCTTGGTCCTTTGTCTGTCGGGGATGTGCATGAATGCGGTGCAGCCGTACTTCTTCATGTGTGATAGAGTCGGCTTCCTCCCCGTGAAGGCCTCGAACGGCGTCGTACTCCCCTTCCCGCTCGTCGGTGTCCGATTGAGAATGTAGACGGCCGTGTTAACCGCTTCGCCCCAGAGGTAATTCGGCGCATTCATCGCGTGCATCATGTATCTGGCACTCTGCATGACAGTGCGCATTTCCCTCTCTACTCGGCCATTCTGCTGCGGCGTGTAAGGCGAAGTGTTCTCCAGGATGATGCCCTCTTTCTTCAGGTACCCCAGCAAATCTTCATTGATGTACTCGCGACCGTTATCACAGTGCAAAGCATTGACCTTGCAACTGTTCTGCTTCTCCACCATCTGCACGTACTCCTTCAGGCGAGCCGGAACATCAGACTTGTGCTTCATGGTGTTGACGGTGAGGTACGACGTCGCTTTCCTTGAACAAAACAAAGAACCTCGCTCCTCCAGATGACTCAGTCGCAATTGCTCCGCACACGTCAGAGAATACTCGTTCCCCAACTTCCTCCTTTCGGACTTCTCTGGACGGGTGTGGAGAACGATGCTGCTTGCCGTACAAGCAAGATTCACACAGAATCTCGTCCTCGTCACTCAGTGCTATGCCGGTTATCACCCCATTCTTGATCATGCTTCGAATACGCGTAAAATTTACATGGCCAAGTCTGTCGTGCCACGCCCTCAAGCTATTTTCAGTGACTTGGTTGGCCTGATGAGGCGCAGCCATCCTGAACAACATTCGATAGACATTGTTGTCATCGAGAGTTGCGCTCGCAATGAGTTTTGAGCCTTCCAGGATCTCGGCCTTTTTCCCCTGCTTGACGATTGACCAACCCTTCTTAGTTACGACAGCTTCAGAGAACAGGTTTCTCTTCAGGTCTGGAACAAACAGGACTTTCGTGATAACCGACTTGTGCCACTCACCTTTGACCAGTTTCTCGATCTTGATGTCGCCTCTTCCCATGACAGGAAGCGACACGTTGTTCCCGATCACGACCGTAGTCTCTCGAGTGACTTCCTTCAGGTTGGAAAACTGCTCAACCCGGTACGACATGTGGGCCGACGCTCCGCTGTCCATGATCCACGTATCTTCCATGTCGTTCGCTCCTCCAGGGAACTCCACGATTAATGAAGAGTACTCCTTGTCCACGTTCGATGATATCGGCTTGCTCCTGCAGAGCCGCGCGATGTGCCATCTCTTCCTGCACTGGTAGCAGACGACGGTGGGCTTCCTATCGTGCTGGTTCTGGTGGTCCGACTTCGGCTTGCTCGATCCTCTCGACTGCGGCTTCCCTCCCGACGGATTCTGCTTCGTTGTCTTCTGCGACTTCCAAAATGGATTTCTGCCCGACGAAGCCGTGAAAGCAGTTTCAGGTTGCTCAAACAAGGACAGGTTTGCATCTTCGTCGACTAACCTAGACGTCAGATTTGCCGGCGTCTGCCTGTCTTCGCTGACTGACAGCCACGCTTGTTGAAAATTCCGGAACTTTGGCGGCAACGTGCTGATGATCTTTGTCATTATCGCCGCGTCGCTGACAGCTTCCCAAATGTCCTTTAACCTCTTCGCCAAATTTTCCGCGTTCGCAATGTGTTGAGCAATACTTTCGTTGTCTTTCATGCGATACTGGTGGAATCGCTCGTGCGCGATCATCTTACTCGACTAAGACCGCTGCAGATAAATAGAATCAAGCTTACCGATGATTTGATGAGATGACTCACAATTCTCAATCAAAGTTATCTGCGAATAGTCCAACGCAGATGTCAGGATGAACATTGCCTTTTGCCCGAAGCGCACAGTTCATTTGGAACCGCCATTGGTTGTAATTGTTGCCATCGAACTTGTTCAGGCTGTTTATGTCTAACCTCTCAGCCATTGTGACGTCGCTTCAGCGCCAAACGCGCCTTTCAAACGTTCAAAATCTCCTCGACAAACAATGCGAGCCGCACGACAAACGTACGCTCAAGCGAGACGAACACGCTTCCACAGCCGAATTCGAGGTTAGGTTCGTGGTGATCCGTAATCCGACTCACGAATTGCAATCGACCGCAAATGTCAGGATCACCCACTCCAGGCGTAACTTGGGCCCATAACCTTTTGAATAATACGACCGTTTGTCAAAAACAATTTCTTTATTCAACTAATATTTGTACATCAAAGAACATTACGTTCTACTCGCGCGCGTACAACCTGCTCGTTCTGTCACTATCATTATGTAGGTGGCGCCAGCATCGAAGCGCGAAAATTCAACAATCTCAATAGTTTTGTTAAATTAAGTTGACGTGTATATTTATCAATTTGTTCTGTTATAAAAAGAAACATATATTTTCTTCATAAGTGTGTTTTTATTTAAAAATAACCAACAGGTTATGGGCCCAGGCTTGCACGATTGTATTTTCGTTATAACAAATTAAATAAAACACAAAAATGGCTGAAAAGGAAGGCAAGCGTAAGTTGCTTATTCTCAATGCACACAACTATGCAAATTGGAAAGCTAGAACGAAATGGGCTTTAATGAAGGACAAGGCCTGGGATGTTATTATTAATCCTAAACCAGAAGTGATGAGCGAGTCTTGGATAGAAATTAATACAGTCGCAATGTCTCGAATCATGCTGTCAGTCGACGAGGACCAGCTGGTTCATATTCGCGAATTGGACGTAGCAGCTCATGCTTGGGATGCATTAAGAAAAATCTACGAACGGGACACACTCAGCAGTAAGGTGTATTTGCGCCGGAAGTACTGGACGATACGGTTCGAATCCGGCAACATGCGAGATCACATCACAGCGATGCAGGACATGGCTAGTCAACTAAGAACGGCTAACAGAAAGTTGGAACCCGGAGACGAAATCGCAGCACTCTTGGCCAGTCTCCCGGACAGCTACAACGGGTTGGTAACCGCATTAGAAAATCGCGACGAAGACCAGCTTAGTTTGGCACTCGTGGGCACTAAATTGCTCGATGAGTACCAACGGCGTAATGAAAATGTCACTGAAGGATTAAATTTCAACAGTGCACTGTATTCATCCGCGTCTAGACCGTACACAAAACCTCAGTAACAAAATCCGTCAGCCAGTGGCAATGGCGTACGTTCTCACAACAGTAAGCACAAAAAGATACGTAAGTGTTTTTATTGTGACAAACCGGGTCATGTCAGGGCCGACTGTTGCAAGCTCAAAGCGGAGCAGTTCACAAGGCAGTCAAATGTGCAGAAGCTGTCGACACGTCACACTAGATATTCCGACAAAAATGTACAGAGCAACAACGTTTACAGCTACGGGATGCGAGAACGCGCTCAAGTTACCGGAAACAAGAAGTCAGTCTGGATTGTGGACTCCGGTGCAACCAGTCACATGACCAGTGACCGGAAATTCTTCAAGAAGCTAGAAATTCTTGACAGAAAAATCGACCTAGCTGGGGTGGTGGACACGCACTTCAGGCAACCGGAATTGGGTCCGGTATGCTCCAGTGTCCTTGTGGCAATGGAATCACAAATGAACTAAATCTCTCAAACGTCTACTACATACCTGATCTCGAGGGTTCACTCGTATCAGTAGATAAGCTGTGGGTTAAAAACGCAGTTGTTGTTTTTGCAGCAGGCTGCAAAATTCGTGATCTTTCTACGGAAAATTTGGTCGCGAAAGGTGTTAGGAAAAACGGACTGTACATTCTGGCAACAAAGACCAAGAACAGCGAGCAGAGGCAAGAGCGAGGGTGTACAGCAAGTGTTCAGTTGTGGCACCGACGATTTAGACATCGCGACTCGGCGGCAATTCAGCACATGATTAGCAAGCATTTGGCCATCGGTATCGAAATGGACGATCATGACCAGCATGACAGCTCCAAATGCGAGGTGTGCATACAAAGAAAACTGGCTCGGATGCACTACGCTCCCAGTGATTCGCGTGCAAAACAACCGCTCGATTTGATGCACACGGATGTGTGCGGACCGATGACGATGAAGACGACCAAGCATCGCTACTTCATCACCATGGTGGACGATCATTCGCGTTTCACTGTAGTCACGCTGATGCAGACCAAAGACGAGGCGGCAGCAGCCATCAAGGACTACATTCGATGGACAGAAAATAGGTTTGGTACACACTCCCGAGCAGAATGGACGTGCCGAACGCAAGAATCGGTACCTGATCGACATGTCCAGGTGCATGTTGTTAGATGCAGGTCTTCCAAAGAGGTTCTGGCACGAAGCCGTGCGCAGCGCGGCCTACATGCAGAACAGGCTTCCTAGTAGAAGCGTGGAGAAGGCAACGTACAAGTTGTGGTATGGACGAGCACCGAATCTTGGTTATATTCGGGTGTTTGGGTCGAAGATATTCTCCCACATTCCAAATACACAGCGCACCAAATGGGATCTCAAGGCCAAAGAAGGTGTACTAGTAGGCTGCGACGATAACGTCAAGGGTTATCGTATTCTTGACACCAGTTCTGGTAAGGTGTGGATAGCGAGTTTGGTACGAATCAGTGAGCAGGACACGAATATATCGTGTGATAAGCCATCCAGCGAGGCAACTGTGACGCCAGTACATGAAAGCGAGGCAGAAACCGACTCAGAGGATGAAGACGACAACGAGCTGGACAAGGCACCTATCGAGACGTCTAGAGCGATGACTTTACCAATACCTGATGATGGAGAACCTCAACGACGGGGCCGTCCACGAAGTATCTCCCCTCCTTGTAATGCCTAAGCAGGATTTGCGGCGATCAACACGTGAAACAAAAGGAAAACATCCAGTCAGGTATTGTAACAATGTAATCATCAACAGTATCTGCGAACCCACCACGTGGAATGCGATGTTGAAATTATCCAAACCAGAGCGGTAGCAATGGATCGAGGCAGCACATCAAGAGATGTTGATGCTCTAGCAGTATAGGGTGTTTGAACTATCAGCCTTACCGCCCGGAAAACGCACCATCACCTCCAAATGAGTATTCAAGGTCAAACTGGACGCCAACGGTGACGTCCATAAATACAAAGCTCGCCTGGTCGCTCGTGGGTTTTCCCAGCAATATGGCGAAGATGAAACGTACGCTCCAGTACTAAAGCATGAAACTGTTCGAGTGCTACTGGCATACGCGGCTGCACGTAATCAACATGTGCGTCATCTCGACGTGAAGAGCGCGTATCTCAACGGCGAACTAAATGAAGAACTTTACCTCGAGCAACCAGAGGGTTTCGAGACTACCAGGAAAGAAAACAAAGTTCTGCGGCTCCGGAAGAGCATATATGGTTTGAAACAGGCTGCACGCGTATGGAATAAGACAGCGATTGCAACACTTTACAAATCCGGATTCCAGCAGGGTTTTGCGAATAAATGCCTGTTTACGCGATTCGAAACGAATGGTGAGCTGATCCACGTGCTGTTGTATGTGGATGACATGCTTGTAGTTGGCAAAGATGCAGAGGTAACCGAAAAAGTAGGGAAACAGTTGAACAGCTATTTTGAGATGACCGATCTCGGCGAAGTCAAACATTACCTTGGAATTCAAGTTGAACGCGATCATGATGGATCTTTCGCGGTACATCAAGCAAACAAGATTCGACAAATGCTAGAGGAGCATGGTATGCTGGATGCAAAACCCATGGAGACAGGGTTTCTCGCGAATAACGCGGAGAGTGCCAAACTGCCGAACAACAAGCTGTACCGGCAGGCGGTTGGTTCGCTGCTCTACTTCACCACAGTATCAAGGCCAGATATCGCACTAGCGGTCGGCATCCTTTGCAGACGAGTCCAGACGCCCGCGGAGAACGACTGGAGTGCGGTGAAGCTAGTAATGAGGTACCTCGTCTCCACCGTTGATTACAAGACGATCTTCCCGGTAATCGGAATTGTGTGGTTTCGTGGACGCAGACTGGGCAGGCAACCGTCACGACAGAAAGTCCACCAGCGGATATCTGTTTCAACTCGGCAGCTCCACGGTGGCATGGTCAAGCAAGAAGCAGACCACAGTTGCCCTTTCGTCCACCGAGGCTGAGTACGTCGCGGCGTTATTAGCGCAAATTACTTGATGACTTCGGAATATCGGCAATTGGCGCCACTGTTACTTATGAAGTCAACCAAGGGTGCATCAAGATGAAAGAGTCGGACCGAAGCAATGCTCGCACCAAGCACATAGATGTGAGCCATCACCACCTACGCGGACTGCTTGATGATGGAGTGATTGCGCTTAATTACTGTCCGACAGGTCATATAACTGCGGAAATTTTTACTAAACCTCTATCCAAAGAAATATTCCAATTGTTCAGATCAGAACTCGGTCTAGTATAAAAGTAACTAGCGGATTCAAATATTAAAAATGACACTAGCTTTTGAGGAGGGGTGTTGGAAAAATACAATACTCTAGTGTGCATGTTTTTTATTGTCAATTGTTCTGTTGAATTAAGTTGTTACCTTCTTATACGCAGTATAAGTAAGTATTGTAATCATGAAAAATTTCGATCTCGAGATTTTAACTGAAATATTCGTTTTGACCTTCCCTGAATCGATTCCAACTATTTTTGAAAAAAATATTCAAACCGGAAGTGCCTGTTTACTCTAGTCATTTTTTATACATATATTCTTTTAGGCCGTAGATGAATGGTTTCCGATCGAAGATTTTCTTAAATGTATTTAAAGCCATAGTTACTATAATTAATATTTGGTAGTACGGTCATTTTAATCGACATTCAGAACCTATATTAAGCCCGTATTCCCTATTAAAAATCAACATTTCTCTGTCGTCATACATTTGTTCTCTTTTGCTCATCTTTTCAGAACATACGTCACTACAAATTTTTTTTTTCAATTTGTAAATTAAATAACCCGCAAAATATGTAATAGAGCAAGTTTGAAGATTGGTTGTAGAAACTGAGGTAGATTCAATATCGCAGGAACTTGTAGACGTATTACTGGAATTCTCTATGTTTACTGCAGTTGAAATATTATCAGCAACCATAAAATGTGTAATTGTTTCTTCTACTGTATTAAATAAATATTCATCCTCATCATTTTCGTAGTTACTTTTCTCGCTTTCTCTACTCAGTGACGCACTCATAACCGACTGAAGCGCTAAACGAAAATGCTTAGTAGAAGGGTTTGGATCATATCCTCTCCTCTGCCAAATTTTTGAAAATAAATTTTCTAATGGATCTTAACTTAACCGGCTAGTTATTAAATACGTATATTTTGGTTTCATATCCTGCCACAAATTCATTAATCCATTGATGGTTTGTATTAACCCGTCAAAACAGTATGGTGTATTTTTAGGGACGGACCATGTTTTTATCCATGGCACACCTTGTCGAAGAGTATCATATACAAGAGTATTTTTATCAGACATGGCACACTAGAATTCATGCAATAAAAAATATCGTTTATTCTTTTTAAAAACTTTGCTGTTTCCAGAGCAGATTTTGTTGTCAACTCACCATTGCTACTGGTTAGCAGCGGTTAGGATAGCGGCTGAATAAGATTTGCTCAAAACTTGAACAGCTAAACGAACATTCATTTTTTCAAAATTATTTGGATGAATATGTTTATGTGTAATTTTAACCAAAGATTTAGATAATGTATTTTTATTATCTATTTCATATGTTTTAGATATATCTTGCCAAGAAATTGCATTTCCATTGATAAAAATGTTTTGTTTCATAAATGTATTACGTACACTTTTTATGAGATGTGGGGCATCAAAGACAGCATATATTTTCTTCCCTTTATAAATAAAAAAATAGATTTTCGGATGTCGTCTTCAACTTTGTATAAAGCGATCTATTATTGGAACCCTGGTCGCAAACTAAAGCTCTCACTTTAAAGTTCATACCTGATAGCAATAAAATTTTTAAGCGGTGAGCGATTATGCTGCCACTACAAATAAAATATCCTAGAGGTATTTTCCAGTTATTGTACAAACCTCGGGCCATAAAAACTAAGGCACTTTTATCAACCTTTTAGTTTTATTTTTAGTTCTATACCAAAATCCTCATATCCTTCTATTACATCCATACCTTCGTGATAGTCCAGACTTTTCTTAATTCCCATTTCGTCAAACATAAGAACACATTCTTTCTCTCGCAGTGTCATTGTTTTTGCCTTTTCTTTCAATTTTTCATGAAACTTACAAGAAAAGCCAGGTGTTAATCTATATACTTGCAACCACTTCCTAATGGTGCTAATAGCGGGTAATTTAAATTGATATTCTTTTAAGAAATAGCGATATAAAGAAGGTGATTTATAATAAATGCTTGACAAATTTTTTTTTCTTGAACGCTCCATTTTTTCTTTTGAATGTGATAAATCTACATTTTTATAAATGTCTGCACAGCAGGATTTAAGGAAGCAATCAATCGTTCTACTACAATATTATCAGATCTAATAGCAAGTCGTTTTTTAAATCGAAATTGCTGGACTCTACTTTTGGCCAAAGATTTTTCTTTTTCTAATAAACGGAGCTTTAGTTTCCTTTTTGTTGGTGTATCTACCGTGATGTTTATTTTCTTAGGCGGTGTACACGCATCTAACAGGGCCGACACTAATTTTATTTCATTCCCAATTTTTTTCGACGATGACTCCTCTAAAAAAGCCGGTCCTTGTTCAGAAAACAGACGTTTTCGAGAATAAGATTTCGCTGGATTGTGATTATTCAAATCTTTTCTTAATTCTATTGTTGAAATTGTACAACTTTTGGGGGGTGTTTCACATTTATCTCTTGATTCGCTTGAATCGTGTTTGCTGGGATAGTAGTAGTTTCATGAGGGGAAAGCGAAAAATGTATAGGTACTGCCGAGTAAATAAGACGGTGATGTGTTTCATTAACAAAATTATTTTCAGTGAAATGATCTTCACAAATAGCCATTTTTCGCAGCTGCTCTGGTTGTAAATCTAAAATTAAATATGGCATATTTATGAGGTATACTAATTGTTAATTTGTGGTAATTTTTTTAACAAGGTATATTACGTTTCAATTTCATATTTAAGATAAAATGATAAAATTATTATTATAAGAATGCTATCAGGTTTAGGGTATTTAGTTTGTACAATTACTATTCTATATGACTACTGAAATAATACAAATTTTGATATTTCGTTACAATTGCAAATCTACAAAATTTGAAGCAGTATGATACCAGATGAATAACAATTAATAAAAATGAAAAAATGAGTATTTATATGTCTTTCATTTAAATTAGAATGATTATATTTATATGTTGTTTTATTACTCAGAATAGCTCGTAGTTATTTTTATCTCAATAACTGTACTATTTATTGTTACGCTATTTATTTTCGTTACTGGACAACACCACAATGACCTACATTATGCCAAAAATAGTCAGATTCGACACAAGGAAGGTAAAAGGTGTATTTGCTTTATAATGTCAAGATTGATTTTTTTCATTATTACAATACTTATTACTATGTGTAAGAAGGTAAAAATTAAATACCACTCTGTTTTGTTTCTATTGCCGATACAACATATATATTTAATGTTTCATTAATCAGAATAACTATTTTTTTTAACTAATCTAATATCGCAATGTATATTTATTTATTATTGTTAATGCTTGCGCTGTAATAGGGAATGGAATGTTCCCTCTTCAGCGTGTTGTTTGATGTCAGAGTGCGTGGCCGACTATTTATGTAGTGCGGAAGGGGAAGATATATTTTTCTTTTGCAAGATAACAACCAACGAAAATGTTATGTTTAGATTCTGAGTATTTTTTAATCCTATACGCGCAACTTATTTTACATATGTTTTTTCGAAACATAATATACCTTGCATTTTCAAATAATACTTTCAGATATTTCAGTGAAAGATTGTCGTAAATTACAAATTTGCAAGGTAAAAAACTCGCTTTGGTAATTTACCACAAAATTAATTAATTCGAATACAATATGAATTTGATATGGAATCACTAGGAGTTTTGATTAAATATTATACAATTGCATGAAATCATGAAAATGTAATGTTACTCAAAGATAATAATAGGCCTGAATGAAAATTAGATAATACAAATTTTACAAAAACTTACCTATCAATTTAAAATTACCACAAGAAAGAATCCATTCTTCACATCTCTTCTTATCTTTTACCTGAAAACTATAAAACTTTGAAGAATTTCCTCTTCTAATTTTGCTACAGGTATGATAATTGCACCTTGTAAATGACATTGTCTATGGAAATGTAATTATTATGATTGTATATTATGTTTAAATCATGATAGTTTTAAGTTCGGAAAAATATAAATCAATAATTGTAAAGAATAGAATGCAACAATTGACAATTGCATACTAATGCAGGGCAAGTCTTACGATAATTATATAAACATTACAATTATCCATATTAACAATAGTATTATTTACAAATATTATTTAAAATAAAATTACTTACCGTTATATTTGATTTTAATGCACTATAAGTTATTATAACACTGGACGAACTCACAAGACGTTGAAAATATCACAAGAGAACAATAACCAGATATATCCGTCAAGCAAATGAAATACACGATACCGTGTCAATCATAAAAAGATTCGAAGACAAATTCAAATCAACTTGCATATTTATTTTTCTTATTTTGTGTATTTAAGGCATATCAAAAATAAGCTCGTAATCAATTTATAACAAAAAAACAATTGTATGTATGTTCAATATATATGTACAATGTATGTATATGACCAATAATTTAAACGAAAGATTAAAAACTGGCAACGTTGTAAATTTTGTTTATTGCAGACGGAACTATTTTGCTACTGATTAGTAGGGAGCTACCTAAAAAGATGATGCGTCTGTCATGCCATCCATAGTTGACGGTTAGAAGCTAAATTTTAAATTTCGACATCTATCGGTGACGGTTGTCAAACCCATTACATTTATTAACATGGACATTATATCTCTATAAGCTGTATACTCACTGGCAGTGCATTTAATAGTAGATAGTGGTATTCTAAATATTATATACTGTGCACAACAACAATCAAAGGTATTATCAAAAATGATTAAAAATAAGTCTCTGCTCCAAAGTGACAGTGAAATCGAATATTCGGAACAGTGGACAGTGGCAGCGAATATAAAGTTAATAATTCTGCTTCTAAAAGCAGTAGCAGCAAAGACAAATATTGTTCAAAAAGGGAAATAAGAAGAAAAAGAAAGCACTTATTGACATCTGGTAGTGATATATCACCGGAATTACTACCATATAAAACGACACTGTTCAGGTCTCGAACCTTCAAGGTTTTAAAGTTATATATTTTTATTATTATATAGATTTCTGTTAATTGCCTTCAACGGCCAAAACGTGACAGTCTGCATGGTTTGGGACTTAAGTTGTAAAATTTTCTTAGAATGCCGTTGGTACAAAGTTGCCTGGTGACCATCTGGTATTTTCATATCTGACAAGAGATCTTGGTGGGGGTTGTCCCTTCTGAGTGTTACACTATTTTCAAAGCCAGTCTGGTATAGATTCGCAAGAGTTCAAGTCAACTTAAATACACAGTTCTTGAGCCCAAACCAAAAATTAACATAAGCAATGTAATATGTCTCATGCATATTAAACAAATTTAACTTTATTCATAGTTTTAGTGTTGTGTAACGCATTTGGTGTTTTTTCTTGTAAATAAATGTTTATAGTTAAGTGCTGTGTGTTATTTAAAAAAATCTTAAAGAGAAAAGGTACAACATTGGTCCTTCGAACCGGATGTCACAGCAATTACATCCACAAACAACACAACAAACAAATTTGGACTAACTAAGCAAGGTAAGTCTCCAATTATTATTTGCATATCCGTAAAATCAATCCTACATCTATCGCCCGTCTCTCCTCTATTTGTACAAATTACAAAATGGCAGAAGAGATCAAGAAACTTAAAATCAAACGAAGTAAAATCAAAGCATCGGTGACTCGTTTCAACACTTATTTAAAATCATCGTCACCTACAAATAAGCTCGATACAAACGAAATAATTGCGTATAAAACAAAATTTGAAGAAACTTGGAATCAATTTGATTACATTTAATCTGAATTTGAATTGTTGGACGAAAATGAATTAACATCAAGCGAACGCGAAGAATTCGAATCAAATTATTTTGCGATAATAGCCTTGGCCGACCAACATTTAGCTGATAATAAACTAAATACTGCGCCTAGTATAAATCATAATAGTGCTATCGCTCAATTTAATAACGAAAATTGTCATCCAAAAATACGATTTCCAAAAATTGACTTACCAACGTTCACTGGTTCATATGAAGAGTGGTATGATTTCCACGACACATTTAATTCGCTAATTCATTCAAATTCGTCTATATTACCAATTGAAAAGTTCCACTACTTAAAAGCTGCTCTGAAGTTTGACGCCGCTGATATATTACAGTCATTAGAAATAAGTGCAGATAACTATAATTCCGCTTGGGAAATGCTACAAGATCGATATGATAATAAACGCATTATTGTTCAAAAACATATCAAAGCTATGCATGATCTGCCTGTGCTTCATAAAGAAAATCTTTCTGGCTTGCGTCAAATCTTAGATGGTATTATAAAACATGTTCGCGCTCTAAAATCTATAAACGCCCGGCTGTTCAATGGGATGATATGCTAATTTATCTAATTACCACAAAATTGGATCCTATTACTAATAAGGCGTGGGAAACCGATTTATCTAGAAACAACATCCCAACATTTAAAAACATGGCAGATTTCTTATCACAAAGATGTCAAATCTTAGATGCTATATCCAGAACTGACAAATTAAATATTACTATGCACAATAACAAACCTCAAATAAAAAGGTTCACTTCTGCAAATGTGTCAACTTATAATACTGAATGTCCTTTATGCACTGAATCTCATTCGATTTATCAATGCGGTAAATTCATAAGTCTGTCCGCTGATCAACGATTCAATGAAGCAAAATCTAAGAAACTATTCATAAATTGCCTGCGATGCAATCATAGCACGAATCTCTGCAAATCTCGTGGTTGTAAAAAATGCGGTAAGCGTCACAATACTTTGCTGCATAAAGAAAACGCTAATTCAGATGCATCCATATCACACGTTTCACCTATTACCTCAGCTACAACCACAAGTCAATCATATCAAGCGCAAGTGTATATGCAACACATATTACTATCTACTGCCGTAATTAATGTCTATGATTACAAGGGAAATCCTCTTGAATGTCGAGCACTTCTTGACTCTGGCTCTCAATCATGTTTTATAACAGAAGAGTTAGTAACAAAACTTGGTCTCAACAAAAAGGCAGTGCAAATTCCAGTTGTTGGTATAAATAAATCCATTTCCAGTGTAAACAGCACAGTTAACGCTACAATCAAATCTAGATTAAATGCATTTTCTGCTAGCATTCAATGTCTTGTTCTGCATCGAATCACTGAAAATTTACCCTCCAATTCCATCGCTAAAACTCATATCACCATTCCAAAAAATATTAAGCTAGCAGATCCAAAATTTAATGTAATAGACAAAATTGATATGCTCATCGGTTCAGAGCTATTCTGGGCGCTCATGTGTGTGGGTCAAATTAAGACAGGGAAGAGCCAACCCTATTTTCAAAAAACGCATTTTGGATGGATTGTTTCTGGTCCTATTATTTGCAGTAATCAAATATCAAAAATCACTAGCTGTAATCTATCAATAAATGAGCGACAATTATATTCAAAACTAACTCGTTTTTGGCAGGTTGAGGAGTATGCTCCTACTAAACCTAATTATACACCCGAAGAATTAGAATGCGAAAATCATTTTTTATCTACTTATAAAAGAAATGAGCAAGGTCGCTTTGTAGTTAAACTACCCACTAAACAACTAATAATCGAAAGGTTGTGTGACTCAAAAACACAAGCATTAAAAAAATGTATGCACTTGCAAGAAAATTGGACAAAAATTCTGACCTTAAAACACAATATTCGAGCTTTATTAATGAATACCAAGCATTGGGACACCTAAAGGTTGCTTCTGATAATAAAAGCTTGCCAAACTTCTACTTGCCTCACCGCGCTGTCCTAAAGCAGACCAGTCTTACAACAAAACTGCGTGTTGTCTTTGACGGTTCTGCCAAGTCAACAACTGGATTATCTTTAAATGACGCATTAATGGTCGGACCTGTAATCCAACAAGATCTAATATCAATCATACTAAGATTTCGAACGCATCAATTTGTACTAACCGCTGATATCGCGAAAATGTACCGCCAAGTCTTACTGCATGAATCTCAAACCAGCTTACAGCGTATCTTATGGCGAGGCCATAAAAATGAAGAAATCAAGGAATATGACTTATGGACGGTCACGTACGGAACCGCACCAGCATCATTTTTGGCTATCAGAACGCTGCATAAATTAGCACAAGAAGAAGAAAACAACTATCCAATTGGTTCCGCAATCACAATTAGAGATTTTTATGTTGACGATCTGTTAACTGGTGCTAGCACTATACACGAAGCTGAAAGAATACGCGGTGAAATAAGTGCCATGCTTGAAAAGGGTGGTTTTGAACTACGAAAATGGGTGTCCAATTGTCCTCAACGACGGATGCAACGGAATATTCTGTAATTAGGCTAGACAAAACCGAAACCGTGAAAACATTGGGTCTACAATGGAATTCCTTCAAAGACGTTCTCAGCTTCTCCATTCCAGAAGTCACAAAACCTCAGCGAACAACGAAAAGAACTATATTATCAAATATAGCGCAAATATTTGATCTTCTTGGTTTAGTTGGACCAATAATCGTGGTGGCCAAAATCTTTATGCAAGATTTATGGCAATTAAATTTAAACTGGGACGAATCAGTTCCTCTTAAAATCGAATCAGCTTGGTTTCACTATAAAAACAAATTGTCACTATTAAACTAGTTAATGATACCTCGTTGGGTAAGCTCAACTAATCAATCATGTTTAATTGATATTTTATGGATTTTGCGACGCCACCGAAGTTGCCTATGGAGCATGCATCTACATTCGAACAACTCATAAAACCATCCATACGAGCCAATTAATGTGCTCAAAATCGCGATACGCTCCGCTAAAAAGCATATCGATGCCAAAATTAGAACTTTGTGGTGCATTATTATTATGTCGGCTAATGAAAAAAGTCCTGGACTCGATCATTTTTTCACCAAATCAAATTTTTTATTGGACTGATTCAACCATTGTTTTATCTTGGCTCAAGGCTACAGCAAGGACTTGGAAGACTTTTGTTGCCAATCGTGTCAGCGTAATACAGGAACACACGGATACTAAGAGATGGTTTCATGTAAGCACTTCGGATAATCCCGCGGATATTATATCGCGTGGTGAATCACCTGAAGAGTTACTGAATAATAACTCGTGGTGACAAGGGCCTCAATGGTTGCAAACGTCTGATTTTTTGGCTAAAGCAATGCCTACATACATTCAACCAACCTTCCCGAGCAACGCGTAATTGTTGTAACCTCAACCATTAATGAAAATGATATTGATTTGTGCAAGTACTCAGATTTGAACAAACTCATTCGAATCATAGCATATTGCTTCCGGTTTACGAGTAATCTTATGCTAAGAAGAAATAAATCATGCGAAAAGATTAAAATCGGACCTCTATCACCCACTGAAATGCACAATTCCATCACTTATATAATCAAAAGAAGTCAAGCAGAGTGTTTCTCGCGAGAAATACAACAATTAGAAATTTCCAATAAGGTTCACGAAAAATGTGTTCTTCTTTCACTCCATCCATTTCTAGATAACCAGGGTGTTATAAGAGTAGGCGGTAGGCTACGGAATTCATCATTATCGTATGCGCATAAACATCCTATTGTTCTTCCGAAAGCTCATAACATTACAATACTAATTATACGGCGTGAGCATATCAGGCAACTGCATTCCGGATGTCAAGCTACATTGGCTGCCATAAGAATCAAATACTGGCCAATAGGCGCTCGTAATACTATCAAGCAGATCATTCGTCAGTGTGTTACCTGCTTTAGGGCGGCACCTAAAGCTACCGAAAACATTATGGGTGATCTGCCAGAAACTAGGCTCACACCTGCGCGTCCATTTACAAATTGCGGAGTAGATTATTTTGGACCAATCTATGTGCGCGATGGCAGAAGAAGGAACAGCAAGACAATAAAAAAGTACGGTGCTATTTTTGTTTGCTTCGCGATCAAAGCCGTGCACATAGAGCTCGTGAGCGATCTAACCGCAGAAACTTTCATAAATGCACTTAAACGATTTATGGCTCGTCGGGGTAAACCAATGAATATTTACTACGACAATGGTACCAACTTTGTCGGAGCAAATACCGAGCTTCAAAAGTTGCGTGAACTATTCACAACTGATTACGTAAAGAATCAAATAATTACTGCCATGGCTAATGACGGAATCAACTGGCACTTTATTCCGCCCCGGGCACCGCACTTCGGGGGAATATGGGAGGCAGCTGTCAAATCCTGCAAGCACCACATGAAAAGAGTCATAGCAAACGCCTCTTTATCTTTTGAAGAAATGTATACGTTACTAGTACAAATAGAGGGTATATTAAATTCTAGACCTCTCACTCCCTTATCATCTGATCCTAATGATCTATCCTATTTAACTCCTGCACATTTCCTGATTGGAGACTTACTCGACGATAATCGCAATCCCGACTTAATTCCGGTGGTTGTCAATCGACTATCTCGTTGGCAACATGTCGAACAACCTCGCCAACATTTTTGGAAAAGGTGGACGAAAGAATACCTTCATCAACTACAGGAGAGGACCAAATGGAAGCTATCCAATTCCGCTCCTCTGCAACTGGACCAGCTGGTTGTGGTCCAAGACGACAATCTTCCCCCTTTGCGCTGGTTATTAGGTCGCATCGAAAGCGTCCATCCAGGAAAAGATGGAGTAATACGCACGGCTACCGTCCGCACTGCTACTGGTACCATCAAGAGGGCATCCACCAAATTGTGCCCCCTTCCCTCAGTTGAGTGATCAGTGTTCATGTGAAAGGTGTTTGTGTTGTGCTATAAACCTTTGCATTGTTATATAGTAACTTGACTTTAATTTAAACAATTTTAAAATATGTTCAATTGTATTATTATTTCTAATATTACTTTGAAAGCACGTTCTTTCAAGGCGGCCGGTATGTTCAGGTCTCGAACCTTCAAGGTTTTAAAGTTATATATTTTTATTATTATATTGATTTCTGTTAATTGCCTTCAACGGCCAAAACGTGACAGTCTGCATGGTTTGGAACTTAAGTTGTAAAATTTTCTTAGAATGCCGTTGGTACAAAGTTGCCTGGTGACCATCTGGTATTTTCATATCTGACAAGAGATCTTGGTGGGGGTTGTCCCTTCTGAGTGCTACACTATTTTCAAAGCCAGTCTGGTATAGATTCGCAAGAGTTCAAGTCAACTTAAATACACAGTTCTTGAGCCCAAACCAAAAATTAACATAAACAATGTAATATGTCTCATGCATATTAAACAAATTTAACTTTATTCATAGTTTTAGTGTTGTGTAACGCATTTGGTGTTTTTTCTTGTAAATAAATGTTTATAGTTAATGTGCTGTGTGTTATTTAAAAAAATCTTAAAGAGAAAAGGTACAACATTCGAAACAGACACTTACAAAACAACTTAAACTATGTAATCAAGATAAAGATAAAGTCAGTAATTATTTCGAAATTAATGATACTGAGGAAAAAAATAATAAAATAGGGACTTGTAAAATATGCAAAAGCAATGGAAAAAATTGTGTACTTAAAATGAACATTTTTTTCTGAATTCCATTATGTATTCGTTTTATACCCTTACATAAGTAAAATATTGAGAAAAATGCGATTGAAAGTTAAATAAATTTTATTTTTATAGTTACTTTTCAGTAGGCTATGAAACAAAATTGAGCTTAAATACAACGAAACATAAATTAAATACATGAAATTATTTGTTATTTACTTTATAAATAGTGTTATAAAGTAAATAACAAATAATTTCATGTATTTAAGCTTAATTTTACTCATGTAAGGGTATAAAACGAAAACATAATGGAATTCAGAAAAAAATACTCTATCGAAAAGGCCTAAAGAATATATAGCATCTCATTTGAAAAAACATAACTTTGTGTTGTTGCTTGAGAACCACTGGTTTAAAAAAATATTTTCTTTTATAGTTGGATGTCCCCCTCGGTCCTGCATAAGATTGTCTTATACTATTTTATTGTATCTTTAATAACATAAAAGTTATTCGAGGTAGCTCGTTCCGCTGTTACACCCTGTATATATATATATATATATATATATATATATATATATATATATATATATATATATATATATATATATATATATATATATATATATATATATATACATATATATATATATATATATACATATATATATATATATATATATATATATATATATATATATATATATATATATATATATATATATATATATATATATATATATACTAATATAAATACTAATAAATAATTAAAATCATAACGATAAAAGTTTACACAGGCTTATGCTAGTATAGACTGACAATGTTTTATGTAAGCCAGAATAATTCAGCGATTAATACAAATTGAAAATTAAGTAACTTACCGTACGCACATTTTCTTCCTTAAACATATCAATAATTGCAATCTTTGCATCCAATTGTGACTGGCTAGCCGTGCCTTCTTTAGCATAACATGATGAGGTTGAATATAATTTATCAAAAATTGATTTATGTTTTCTTTCAAGATTCCATTCCCTATTACAGCGCAAGCATTAATAATAATAAATAAATATACATTGCGATATTAGATTAGTTAAAAAAAATAGTTATTCTGATTAATGAAACATTAAATATATATGTTGTATCGACAATAGAAACAAAACAGAGTGGTATTTAATTTTTACCTTCTTACACATAGTAATAAGTATTGTAATAATGAAAAAAATCAATCTTGACATTATAAAGCAAATACACCTTTTTACCTTCCTTGTGTCGAATCTGACTATTTTTGGCATAATGTAGGTCATTGTGGTGTTGTCCAGTAACGAAAATAAATAGCGTAACAATAAATAGTACAGTTATTGAGATAAAAATAACTACGAGCTATTCTGAGTAATAAAACAACATATAAATATAATCATTCTAATTTAAATGAAAGACATATAAATACTCATTTTTTCATTTTTATTAATTGTTATTCATCTGGTATCATACTGCTTCAAATTTTGTAGATTTGCAATTGTAACGAAATATCAAAATTTGTATTATTTCAGTAGTCATATAGAATTGTAATTGTACAAACTAAATACCCTAAACCTGATAGCATTCTTATAATAATAATTTTATCATTTTATCTTAAATATGAAATTGAAACGTAATATACCTTGTTAAAAAAATTACCACAAATTAACAATTAGTATACCTCATAAATATGCCATATTTAATTTTAGATTTACAACCAGAGCAGCTGCGAAAAATGGCTATTTGTGAAGATCATTTCACTGAAAATAATTTTGTTAATGAAACACATCACCGTCTTATTTACTCGGCAGTACCTATACATTTTTCGCTTTCCCCTCATGAAACTACTACTATCCCAGCAAACACGATTCAAGCGAATCAAGAGATAAATGTGAAACACCCCCCAAAAGTTGTACAATTTCAACAATAGAATTAAGAAAAGATTTGAATAATCACAATCCAGCGAAATCTTATTCTCGAAAACGTCTGTTTTCTGAACAAGGACCGGCTTTTTTAGAGGAGTCATCGTCGAAAAAAATTGGGAATGAAATAAAATTAGTGTCGGCCCTGTTAGATGCGTGTACACCGCCTAAGAAAATAAACATCACGGTAGATACACCAACAAAAAGGAAACTAAAGCTCCGTTTATTAGAAAAAGAAAAATCTTTGGCCAAAAGTAGAGTCCAGCAATTTCGATTTAAAAAACGACTTGCTATTAGATCTGATAATATTGTAGTAGAACGATTGATTGCTTCCTTAAATCCTGCTGTGCAGACATTTATAAAAATGCAGATCTATCACATTCAAAAGAAAAAATGGAGCGTTCAAGAAAAAAAAATTTGTCAAGCATTTATTATAAATCACCTTCTTTATATCGCTATTTCTTAAAAGAATATCAATTTAAATTACCCGCTATTAGCACCATTAGGAAGTGGTTGCAAGTATATAGATTAACACCTGGCTTTTCTTGTAAGTTTCATGAAAAATTGAAAGAAAAGGCAAAAACAATGACACTGCGAGAGAAAGAATGTGTTCTTATGTTTGACGAAATGGGAATTAAGAAAAGTCTGGACTATCACGAAGGTATGGATGTAATAGAAGGATATGAGGATTTTGGTATAGAACTAAAAATAAAACTAAAAGGTTGATAAAAGTGCCTTAGTTTTTATGGCCCGAAGTTTGTACGATAACTGGAAAATACCTCTAGGATATTTTATTTGTAGTGGCAGCATAATCGCTCACCGCTTAAAAATTTTATTGCTATCAGGTATGAACTTTAAAGTGAGAGCTTTAGTTTGCGACCAGGGTTCCAATAATAGATCGCTTTATACAAAGTTGAAGACGACATCCGAAAATCTATTTTTTTATTTATAAAGGGAAGAAAATATATGCTGTCTTTGATGCCCCACATCTCATAAAAAGTGTACGTAATACATTTATGAAACAAAACATTTTTATCAATGGAAATGCAATTTCTTGGCAAGATATATCTAAAACATATGAAATAGATAATAAAAATACATTATCTAAATCTTTGGTTAAAATTACACATAAACATATTCATCCAAATAATTTTGAAAAAATGAATGTTCGTTTAGCTGTTCAAGTTTTGAGCAAATCTTATTCAGCCGCTATCCTAACCGCTGCTAACCAGTAGCAATGGTGAGTTGACAACAAAATCTGCTCTGGAAACAGCAAAGTTTTTAAAAAGAATAAACGATATTTTTTATTGCATGAATTCTAGAATGCTATATAGTACCAATCCTAATCGGTGTGCCATGTCTGATAAAAATACTCTTGTATATGATACTCTTCGACAAGGTGTGCCATGGATAAAAACATGGTCCGTCCCTAAAAATACACCATACTGTTTTGACGGGTTAATACAAACCATCAATGGATTAATGAATTTGTGGCAGGATATGAAACCAAAATATACGTATTTAATAACTAGCCGGTTAAGTTAAGATCCATTAGAAAATTTATTTTCAAAAATTTGGCAGAGGAGAGGATATGATCCAAACCCTTCTACTAAGCATTTTCGTTTAGCGCTTCAGTCGGTTATGAGTGCGTCACTGAGTAGAGAAAGCGAGAAAAGTAACTACGAAAATGATGAGGATGAATATTTATTTAATACAGTAGAAGAAACAATTACACATTTTATGGTTGCTGATAATATTTCAACTGCAGTAAACATAGAGAATTCCAGTAATACGTCTACAAGTTCCTGCGATATTGAATCTACCTCAGTTTCTACAACCAATCTTCAAACTTGCTCTATTACATATTTTGCGGGTTATTTAATTTACAAATTGAAAAAAAAAATTTGTAGTGACGTATGTTCTGAAAAGATGAGCAAAAGAGAACAAATGTATGACGACAGAGAAATGTTGATTTTTAATAGGGAATACGGGCTTAATATAGGTTCTGAATGTCGATTAAAATGACCGTACTACCAAATATTAATTATAGTAACTATGGCTTTAAATACATTTAAGAAAATCTTCGATCGGAAACCATTCATCTACGGCCTAAAAGAATATATGTATAAAAAATGACTAGAGTAAACAGGCACTTCCGGTTTGAATATTTTTTTCAAAAATAGTTGGAATCGATTCAGGGAAGGTCAAAACGAATATTTCAGTTAAAATCTCGAGATCGAAATTTTTCATGATTACAATACTTACTTATACTGCGTATAAGAAGGTAACAACTTAATTCAACAGAACAATTGACAATAAAAAACATGCACACTAGAGTATTGTATTTTTCCAACACCCCTCCTCAAAAGCTAGTGTCATTTTTAATATTTGAATCCGCTAGTTACTTTTATACTAGACCGAGTTCTGATCTGAACAATTGGAATATTTCTTTGGATAGAGGTTTAGTAAAAATTTCCGCAGTTATATGACCTGTCGGACAGTAATTAAGCGCAATCACTCCATCATCAAGCAGTCCGCGTAGGTGGTGATGGCTCACATCTATGTGCTTGGTGCGAGCATTGCTTCGGTCCGACTCTTTCATCTTGATGCACCCTTGGTTGACTTCATAAGTAACAGTGGCGCCAATTGCCGATATTCCGAAGTCATCAAGTAATTTGCGCTAATAACGCCGCGACGTACTCAGCCTCGGTGGACGAAAGGGCAACTGTGGTCTGCTTCTTGCTTGACCATGCCACCGTGGAGCTGCCGAGTTGAAACAGATATCCGCTGGTGGACTTTCTGTCGTGACGGTTGCCTGCCCAGTCTGCGTCCACGAAACCACACAATTCCGATTACCGGGAAGATCGTCTTGTAATCAACGGTGGAGACGAGGTACCTCATTACTAGCTTCACCGCACTCCAGTCGTTCTCCGCGGGCGTCTGGACTCGTCTGCAAAGGATGCCGACCGCTAGTGCGATATCTGGCCTTGATACTGTGGTGAAGTAGAGCAGCGAACCAACCGCCTGCCGGTACAGCTTGTTGTTCGGCAGTTTGGCACTCTCCGCGTTATTCGCGAGAAACCCTGTCTCCATGGGTTTTGCATCCAGCATACCATGCTCCTCTAGCATTTGTCGAATCTTGTTTGCTTGATGTACCGCGAAAGATCCATCATGATCGCGTTCAACTTGAATTCCAAGGTAATGTTTGACTTCGCCGAGATCGGTCATCTCAAAATAGCTGTTCAACTGTTTCCCTACTTTTTCGGTTACCTCTGCATCTTTGCCAACTACAAGCATGTCATCCACATACAACAGCACGTGGATCAGCTCACCATTCGTTTCGAATCGCGTAAACAGGCATTTATTCGCAAAACCCTGCTGGAATCCGGATTTGTAAAGTGTTGCAATCGCTGTCTTATTCCATACGCGTGCAGCCTGTTTCAAACCATATATGCTCTTCCGGAGCCGCAGAACTTTGTTTTCTTTCCTGGTAGTCTCGAAACCCTCTGGTTGCTCGAGGTAAAGTTCTTCATTTAGTTCGCCGTTGAGATACGCGCTCTTCACGTCGAGATGACGCACATGTTGATTACGTGCAGCCGCGTATGCCAGTAGCACTCGAACAGTTTCATGCTTTAGTACTGGAGCGTACGTTTCATCTTCGCCATATTGCTGGGAAAACCCACGAGCGACCAGGCGAGCTTTGTATTTATGGACGTCACCGTTGGCGTCCAGTTTGACCTTGAATACTCATTTGGAGGTGATGGTGCGTTTTCCGGGCGGTAAGGCTGATAGTTCAAACACCCTATACTGCTAGAGCATCAACATCTCTTGATGTGCTGCCTCGATCCATTGCTACCGCTCTGGTTTGGATAATTTCAACATCGCATTCCACGTGGTGGGTTCGCAGATACTGTTGATGATTACATTGTTACAATACCTGACTGGATGTTTTCCTTTTGTTTCACGTGTTGATCGCCGCAAATCCTGCTTAGGCATTACAAGGAGGGGACATACTTCGTGGACGGCCCCGTCGTTGAGGTTCTCCATCATCAGGTATTGGTAAAGTCATCGCTCTAGACGTCTCGATAGGTGCCTTGTCCAGCTCGTTGTCGTCTTCATCCTCTGAGTCGGTTTCTGCCTCGCTTTCATGTACTGGCGTCACAGTTGCCTCGCTGGATGGCTTATCACACGATATATTCGTGTCCTGCTCACTGATTCGTACCAAACTCGCTATCCACACCTTACCAGAACTGGTGTCAAGAATACGATAACCCTTGACGTTATCGTCGCAGCCTACTAGTACACCTTCTTTGGCCTTGAGATCCCATTTGGTGCGCTGTGTATTTGGAATGTGGGAGAATATCTTCGACCCAAACACCCGAATATAACCAAGATTCGGTGCTCGTCCATACCACAACTTGTACGTTGCCTTCTCCACGCTTCTACTAGGAAGCCTGTTCTGCATGTAGGCCGCGCTGCGCACGGCTTCGTGCCAGAACCTCTTTGGAAGACCTGCATCTAACAACATGCACCTGGACATGTCGATCAGGTACCGATTCTTGCGTTCGGCACGTCCATTCTGCTCGGGAGTGTGTACCAAACCTATTTTCTGTCCATCGAATGTAGTCCTTGATGGCTGCTGCCGCCTCGTCTTTGGTCTGCATCAGCGTGACTACAGTGAAACGCGAATGATCGTCCACCATGGTGATGAAGTAGCGATGCTTGGTCGTCTTCATCGTCATCGGTCCGCACACATCCGTGTGCATCAAATCGAGCGGTTGTTTTGCACGCGAATCACTGGGAGCGTAGTGCATCCGAGCCAGTTTTCTTTGTATGCACACCTCGCATTTGGAGCTGTCATGCTGGTCATGATCGTCCATTTCGATACCGATGGCCAAATGCTTGCTAATCATGTGCTGAATTGCCGCCGAGTCGCGATGTCTAAATCGTCGGTGCCACAACTGAACACTTGCTGTACACCCTCGCTCTTGCCTCTGCTCGCTGTTCTTGGTCTTTGTTGCCAGAATGTACAGTCCGTTTTTCCTAACACCTTTCGCGACCAAATTTTCCGTAGAAAGATCACGAATTTTGCAGCCTGCTGCAAAATCAACAACTGCGTTTTTAACCCACAGCTTATCTACTGATACGAGTGAACCCTCGAGATCAGGTATGTAGTAGACGTTTGAGAGATTTAGTTCATTTGTGATTCCATTGCCACAAGGACACTGGAGCATACCGGACCCAATTCCGGTTGCCTGAAGTGCGTGTCCACCACCCCAGCTAGGTCGATTTTTCTGTCAAGAATTTCTAGCTTCTTGAAGAATTTCCGGTCACTGGTCATGTGACTGGTTGCACCGGAGTCCACAATCCAGACTGACTTCTTGTTTCCGGTAACTTGCGCGCGTTCTCGCATCCCGTAGCTGTAAACGTTGTTGCTCCGTACATTTTTGTCGGAATATCTAGTGTGACGTGTCGACAGCTTCTGCACATTTGACTGCCTTGTGAACTGCTCCGCTTTGAGCTTGCAACAGTCGGCTCTGACATGACCCGGTTTGTCACAATAAAAACACTTACGTATCTTTTTGTGACACACACACACACAGACGGACGTCATTCCGAAAATAGTCGGAATCGATTCAGGGAAGGTCAAAACGTATATTTCCGTTAAAATCTCGAGTTCGAAATTTTTCATGATTACAATACTTACTTATACTGCGTATAAGAAAGTAAAAAGGGAACATTAGACTATTATTTTCCGTGACGTGTCGATAGTTTTGCTTCTTACTTTCAATATTTGTTTCATTTCGTTTAACGTCTTCTTGATTTTATTTTGGTTTGCGATCGGTTACGTTACCATACTGGTACTGAAGACGGAAGGGCGTTCCTGCGAAGGAACTGGCGCAGGCCGAACATCTGGCCTAAAGTCTGAACATCCACAGGAACAGTATAGTACGTATCCGTATCCTTTTGGTTTATTTATTGTTTATTGTTTATTTATTATTATTTAGATTAAATTGTATCGGCGCAAAAGCCTAGTTAAGGTATTTTATAATTTGTAATAAATTATTTGATTTATTTTTGTCTCTTTTCTTGGGAAACTTTTATTTCAGCCATCGACGTCATACTTTTAAAGGGGTCTTAGTGTTTGGAACCTACGGTGAGTTAGCCGGCTTGTTAGCGCTCTGACAATATATATATATATATATATATATATATATATATATATATATATATATATATATATATATATTTATATATATATATATATATATATATATATATATATATATATATATATATATATATATATATATATATATATGTATATATATATATATATATTTATATATATATATATATATATATATATATATATATATATATATATATATATATATATATATATATATATATATATATATATATATTTAATATTTCGTTCGTACGAAAATAACAAAATTATTTCTAAAACGCAATGTGGAGACATTGCAAAAACCAAGCGTCCGACTTTCGTACACTCCAGAGATAATAAAGAGAGATGAGACAGTCACATGTTAAATTGCAGTAATGAGTTCTGCGCTCTCTACCCGTGGAGCCTACTTACTAAACCGTGAGCGCTCGATTTGAATCGAGTTTCATACTTACACATATAGGAAAATTGACAGCTTAAAATTATATTGTTTCATCTTATATATAAGATGAAACAATACAATTCTCAGCTAGTGATATAATCTAATAAGAGAAATAAATAAATATACTTCAATATATTTATTTTAAAATACATAAATAATTTTGAAACATAAATATAAAAAGTTAAGGATAGTTAAAAACGTACTTGTAAATCTTTACTTCTCTAAGTAAAGATTAACAAGTGCACTTTTAATTATCCTTCACATAACACAAATACACACAAATACTTATTTCCAGTACAATTTCAAAAAATTGTCTACCTCAACATTTGGTCTAGAATCCTTTATTTTTAGTTTTTTATTGACAATTGTATTAAAATGTTTTATCATAACATAACTTAAAACTAAACATGCATTATTCTTTATATAATGTCTGTGGATCTCGCACGGTACGTCTACGTCCCATACATCTTCTGCCAATAAACAAAGTTTTTCGCTAATTTTAGATTTGTTTAATAACTTTGGAATATTACTAAAAATATTTGACTTTAATTTGTCAATCAAATCAATAATTATATCAGTTGCATATACTAATTTTCGCTCCCCCGTTTCGGATCCGAAATCCTTCACTCCAATAAAAATATGTTTTTCTGTACAAACATCAGTCGTAATAAATCCTATGCATGCGGGGCAATCTTGGTTCAAATTCCTTCCTATAAACCCAGCAATGTAACTACTGGTATTATGTCGAATTTTTTTCACCAATTCAAATAAATTTGTGTCATTCGAGGATTGAGGGATAGGTGTAGGAGTAGCAATAAAAGGTGAGTCGATAGCGGTAGAAGACATGCAAATACAATAACTTCGAACGAACACAAAATTTAACACTCAAAAACCAAAAACACAATCAAAAATCGAACGACCAACACGTTGGAATGTAGAAAACCAAGAGACTGAGCAGATAAAATAGGTCGCTTTTATATCAGCCAGACCCTCTTGGAAAGGATAAATTAATACCTATAGTGGCATCTAACAGTGGAGCCCAAAAACTAAACTCGTTACAAGGTCACCTATCTAACTGTCAGGCCCCTGGTACACTCCACGCTTCTGATTAATTCAGACAAGCGTTCGGCTTTTTCAAGATTGTATTTGCTACAACAAAGTTTATGGCTGTGACTGTACGTATATTCAAAACTTCATGATAGCACTCCTAGCACCATCTCTTGGTACAAAAAAGAACTATAACGACGCGCTGTGCGTAGTCCCATTTACATTGTCTATCTGTATATCTTTAATCTGTGCTATAACTCGGTTACCAATTCCGGCCCCGTAAATTTTATTTTTCCATTTTGAAGAGGAAGACTTTACAATCTTGTGGATCAATTAAAATTCATGTATCACATGGAGAACATGAAAAAAAATTAATTTGTTTATTAAAAACTTAATTTTTCATATATAAATTAAACCTTAATTAATTTTTTAAAATATATTTAGATAGGTCCATGTATTAGCAACACTTTTTTAAAATTTCATAAATTTCTTTTAACTAATATCTGAGATATTAATTATTTAATTGATTAACTCAAAAATATTCAATAGCTTATAACTCAAAAATTTAATATTTTTTTTCCAAAATATTTTCAGACCCTAATTTTTATTCATTAGATCTACCTAAATATGAATTTTGAACAAAATCCGAAGACCTTGTGTAAATCAGTAGCACATTTGGGAAACTCTTACTCAACAGTAAGTTGGCAGTAAGCAAGTGAGGTTAGAATATTAATGTTTTTACATATTTTTTATAACAAGAACAAATTTTAACTACAGATAAATAATTCTTTAAAAAGTATCTATCAGTTAATATATTATTTACATTATACGTACACTGAAATTGTTTATCTCATAAAAAATAAAAATCGAAAACATAACCTCTTTAATTTATTTTTGTATTCATTTGAATAAATTATTTTTCTTTTAGTGAAAACTGGTAAAAAAAATGACACCGTTAATAAAAAGGGTAAAAAGAATTGTGAAAAATCAAGAATTAGAACCAAAACCTCTTATACAGGGTGGGGAAAAACAACCTCCCTAGTTTCAACAGAGAATTGTGAAGCAACCACAAGTCATAAAAGGGTAGGAATGGCGTGAATGGCGACAGGAAGATATGCCGTTTGCGTTACACAAGGATTCAGTTGTAAACAATGTGGACGAACGAGCAGCGCGCTTTTGCCGTGGAAGCATACATACGCGAAAAGGAGTCTAATCGCCGCCCAGCACATCTCCATCTTTCTGGCGGTGTAAATAAACAAAATATTCGATATTGGTGCGAAAACAATCCGAGGGTGATCCACGAGAAGCCTCTGCATAGTGATCGTGTCACAGTTTGGTGTGCAGTTTCCCGAATAGGGATTATCGGGCCTTACTTTTCTGAGGAAAGAAATCAGGCAGTTACCGTCAATTCTGGGCGCTATGTGAACATGCTCCAGAATTTTTTTGCCTCTGCTCCTGAAGAAATTTGTCTCGAGAATGTCTGGTTTCAGCAGGACGGGGCCACAGCCCACACAGCGCAGGCATCAATGCTGGTTTTGAAGGAAATTTTCCCCGCGCGCTTTGTCTCCCTGAGAGGAGGCAATCCGCACGGAAATTCGCCGTATACCTGAAGAAATGCTTGAAAGGGTTATGCAAAACTTCATATGTCGCTTGCAGCAGTGTGTAGACAATGAAGGAGAACACTTGGCCGATATGATTTTTAAAACAACATAACCTAAAACATCAATAAACAATTTTTTTTTTCAACTTTATAATACACATAAATTTTAAAAATTTTCAATTTTTATATAGATATATTAAATAGATTTTTTTAATCCTCAAAAAAGTAGAGAATTTTCTTAACTGTTCTCTTACTGGTCGATTTACCCTAACCATTTAACATAAAAGCAAATTATTTAACTTTAAAGTAAAAATATAAATTTCGGTGGTATTTGTAGTGGGGAATCATAGGGGTGCAAAGCAATACACATAAAATTATTTCTTATGTATATTTAGTTTATACAATGTCTTGCCAATTTTTTTCTATGCAAATTTTTTTTTTGATCTGCATTTAGGAATACACAATTACGCTCTAAACGTACTTTTAGAAAAATAAGAATAATTCTAGACATTATTTTAAATTTGTGCTCTTGGCACGGGAATCGCAGTTTTTACTTTCTTATACGCAGTATAAGTAAGTATTGTAATCATGAAAAATTTCGATCTCAAGATTTTAACGGAAATATACGTTTTGACCTTCCTTGAATCGATTCCAACTATTTTTGTAATGACGTCCGTCTGTGTGTGTGTGTGTATGTTCTCTACAGCCTAAACGTTTGAAGCTAAAAATATGAAACTTTAAACTTAAGATTGGCATATGCCTGAGGTGTGCACCTTCTATTTTTGAAAAAAATATTCATACCGGAAGTGCCTGGTTTCTCTAGTCATTTTTTGTAGTTTCTGCAATTACTCAAAAATGGTTACAGTTACAGAAAAAATTTATGAACAAATATTAAAGTTATTCATATTTAGCACAACTTTTGTTACAATTTTTTTTCCCAAAAGGGTACTGGTTTAAAATTAAATTTCTGCTTAATATATATATATATATATATATATATATATATATATATATATATATATATACATATATATATATATATATATATATATATATATATATATATATATATATATATATATATATATATATGTATATATGTATATATATATATATATATATATATATATATATATATATATATATATATATATATATATATATTGTTGAAGGCAGAGTGAATAACGAATACAAATTGAATACTTGGTTATATTAAATGTGGATCAAATACAACTTTTCAGAACAGGGGTGAAAAATATATTGAATGTCATTATTTGTATAGAGAAACAAAAAACACAGTAACCATGACAGCACTTAAGAGCGCCGTCTTCTGGATTCGAGGTTGGATCGGTCAATATCATCAACACTTCCCCTCGAGTCATCCTCGGTATTCATGATTTGCTCGTGTGTCAGACCTAGAAGACTGACACAACGTAGGTGTTTCGGCTTCGGTAGCGCTTTCGTCAGTACATCCGCTGGCATGTCGTCGGTGGATTTGTGCTGTAGGGAGATTTTTCCCGAGTCGACTACCTCCCGGACGAAATGGTGTCTGATGTCTATATGTTTCGTCCTTGCATGGTAGACCGGATTTTTCCCCAGCTTCAATGCGCCCATGTTGTCGCAGTATATCGTGGTCACATCTATGTCGTGTACACCAAGCTCTCCAATAAGTCTTTTCAGATGTATGGCCTCCTTGGTTGAGTCACTCAAGGCCATGTATTCGGCCTCTGTACTGGACAGCGCCACCGTGCGCTGTTTTCTGGAGTCCCTTGTCACTGCACCTCCGGCCATCATGAAAGAGTATCCCGTGATCGAACGTCTATCATCTGTCGATCCTCCCCAATCTGCATCTACGTAACCCACCAGACTTCCACCAACGCGTTTGTAGTGGATCCCGTGACTTGACGTTCCCTTGAGGTAACGCAATACGCGTTTGGCGGCCAACCAATGATCTCTGTTGAAGCAGTCATTAAACTGTCCCAGTAGACTTGCTGCATGAGCGATGTCTGGGCGCGTTGCTACGGATAGATACAAGAGGCAGCCGACTAGTTCCCGATAAGGTGGTTTTTCCCCGTCTAATGCCGACCATTCTTCTCCTCTGCTCAGTCGGTTTCCAGGATCAAGTGGTGTCGAGATGGGCTTGCACTCTTCCATGCCAAATCTCCGCAGCATCTGGTCAACATAGGTCTTCTGGTTAATCAGAATCCCCTCGTCATCCCTGGTAAATTCTATCCCGAGGCAGCGTTTGATGTTCCCCAGGCTCTTCAACTCGAAAATCTCTCCCAGCTGTTGGCCGAAGGTTTCAATCTGCTCAGGGTCTCGACTCATGACAAGAATGTCGTCCACATAAATGATTACGATCATCTTCTGTCCCGTCCAAGACCCGAGATAGATGCATGGATCGCTTTTCGATGACTTCAATCCCAAAGTCTGTAGCTCTCCGTCCAAGCGCTTGTACCAAGCTCGGCCTGCCTGCTTCAGTCCGTACAATGCCTTCTTCATGTGACATACATTGTTCCCACTAGCCAGTTTCTTCAAAGTTAATTTCGCCTCGTTGACGGCGAAGTTGTTTTCTTTTCTGTTGTCGACAATGTACTGAAGTACCTCTGTCATGCGATCCGGCACCTCCATGAAGACATCTTCTTCCAATCTTCCGTTGAGGTATGCCGAGGCTACGTCGTACTGGCGGATGTTCATATTTTCTTGCACCGCGAATGCGATAGCGGCTCGGATGGATCCCAGCCATGCTACCGGTGCGTATGTCTCGTGATAGTCCTTCCCGTAGACTTGCGAGTAACCCTTGGCTATGATTCTCGCCTTGTGCTTTTCCAGCACGCCTCTCGTACCGTATTTGTGACGCAGAATGAAACGACTCCCGATGACCTCGTGATCTGGTGTTCGATCGGTAAGCGTCCATGTCCCCTTCTCCAATATGGATGTTATCTCGTTGGCCATGGCGCCCAACCAATCTTCTGCCTCTGGACCAGATAGTGCACGAGCAACTGGGATTTCCGTTACGAGTGCCGACATCTCCATGAAGTTGGCTGACGCGTACATCTTGCGCGGTCTGCCTCGAGCTCCGGAGCGCACGATTCTCGGTCTGCCGCCGCCCCTCTTAGAGACCGCGCCAGTGTGTGATATTCCCGTTGTTGGAAATTTCACGGGATCTTCGTCCGTGCTTTCGTCCTCCGTGTCCTTTGATTCGTCCGGCTGTTCAACCTGTACATCTAGTGGAACGTTTTCTTCGTCTCGAAATAGATTGATCTCGTTCTCTCGAAGTGAATTGGTAGATCTCAGTGGCTCCATCGGGCGGTCCTCTGCTGTCTTGAAGTGTCTCGCGATCTCGACTTTTCTATCATCCGGCAGCCAAATTCTGTATGCCTTGGCTTCCGAACTGTAACCAAGGAACATACCTTTCTTTGCACGAGGTTTGAGCTTCCCCTTGTCCTGCGCCGTATCTCTAATGAACACCTCGCGACCAAATCTCTCGAATGTGGATACATCTGGGGTTGTTCCGTGCCAAGCTTCGTACGGTGATCTTCCATTCAATCGACTTGTGGGGCACCTGTTCCGGACGTAGTTCGCCGTATGTACGGCTTCTGCCCAAAATGTCGGCGGCAGCTTTGATTGAACCAATAGACAGCGTGCAGTGTCCATCAGCGTGCGGTTCCGCCGCTCTGCGATTCCGTTTTGCCTCCTGGTTGTGTGGGGCTGTCAGTCGTCGAGTCACTCCGTGTTTTGTGAGTAATTCGTCGAACTGGCTGTTTATATACTCACCACCATTGTCGGACTGCAACATCCTTATCTTCCTTCCTTGTTGAGTTTCGACCAGTACCCTGAATTTCTCGAACTCGTCGATCACTTGACTCTGCTTGCTAATAAATCTTACCTCGCACCATCCGGAGAAGTCGTCGATGAATGTGACGTAGTACTTCTTTCCGCCAATTGATGCGACTGGCATCGGTCCACATACATCCGAGTGCACAATATCGGCTAGGACTGTCTTCCGCGTTGATTTCTTCGGAAATGGTGCCCTGTACATCTTTCCTTGAGTGCATACGTTGCATTGGAAATCTTCATCGATGTCCTCGACCTGGATTCCTTGTAGGGATCCCGTCTTAATCACGTTGCGAAGTGTCGGGACATTGAGATGACCCATGCGAAAGTGCCACTCCTTGAGAGACGCCTTCTTTCGTGAAGTTGTCGCTGAGTTTGCTTCTGGTTGTCGACCTCGAGTTGTATCTTCCGTGTTGTCGAGGAAATACAAACCGTTGATACGCTTTGCGACTGCCAAAACCTTACCATCGACGTTAACAACTTCAGCCTTGGTGTTGTCGAAGATGACCCGATGTCCCTTGTCAGTGACCTTGCCGATCGACACGAGGATTGCGCGCAGGTCTGGGACGTATAGCGTGTCACTGCGTGACGATGCGTTCGTCTTTTTCTGAACCGGTGGTCGCCCGAGCGATCCCCTTTCCCTTGATGGCTGTGGAGGCATTACTTGCCAAATTCAGTTTTCCAATTTGAGAATAGTCTAGCCTTGAAAATGAGTTGATGTCCCTACACATGTGCGAGGTACACCCACTGTCAAAGCACCAATCGTCGTGACTCGCGTTATTGTCTGTTCGGTATGCGCCACTCACGGCAATGTCCGGTATCGTGAGAAAGCCCACTTCGTTCGAACCGTTCGCTAAAATCTCAATCGGTTTGTTCCGACAGTATCGTGCGCGATGACCAATTACTCCGCACTTGAAGCACTTCATTGTCTTGTCCTTCTTGCCGAACTCCTTGTTCACCGATTTGCCTTTGTCCGGCCGCTTCCCGTTTCGTTTGTGTTCTTGCCTGCCTGCCACCATCGCGTTGTGCGTCCCCTTCTGTGCTTCCTTGCGAGCATCGGATTCTTCCGCGATTTTTATTCGTAGCAAGTCGAGTGACGGTAGCTCGTCCCTCGCGGTCATAGCGCACCTGAAGTTCTCGTAGCTGTCGGTCAAACTACGTAGGAGCATGACTGCCAGTAAGTCACGATTGATATCAACTTCCAATTCAGCCAGCCTGTCGACGGTGTCAAAAAACTTTCGAAGATGTTCGCGCGTGTCCTCGCCGTCCTGCATTTTTATGGAAATCAGGTTGTTCAGCAAAGCGGCCTTTCGCGCGGGACCCTTGGACTGGTACATGTCCTCCAGCCTAGTCCTCATATCGCGCGCGGTGTTGCAGCCCTTGATCTGGTTGATTTCCGCTGAGCTCATTGCAAGGACGATGTCGGATTGTGCCTTCATGTCTGCTTCCCGCCAATCCCTTTCTGCTGCAATCGACGTCGCGTCGCCTGGCATGATTTCCGGTTTCACTCATTCCCCGCTCGCGTAGAACCATGCGTCATTCTTTATGAGAACCGCTCGCATCTGGATCTTCCATGTCTCGTAGTTCTTTGTTCAGGACTTCGAATCGTACGCCGGCCGTGTGCATCTTGCCGCGTGGCCTGAATGATTAAATGTTAAAAATGTTCTAGTTTATACGATTCTTACTGTACGCTGGGCCCATAACCTATTGAAGGCAGAGTGAATAACGAATACAAATTGAATACTTGGTTATATTAAATGTGGATCAAATACAACTTATCAGAACAGGGATGAAAAATATATTGTCATTATTTGTATAGAAAAACAAAAAACACAGTAACTATGACAGCACTTAAGAGCGCCGCCTTCTGGATTCGAGGTTGGATCGGTCAATATCATCAACATATATATATATATATATATATATATATATATATATATATATATATATATATATATATATATATATATATAAATATATATATATATATATATATATATATATATATATATATATATATATATATAGATATATATATATATATATATATATATATATATATATATATATATATATATATATATATATAGATATATATATATATATATATATATATATATATATATATATGTATATATATATATATATATATATATATATATATATATATATATATATATATATATAAATTATATAAGCCCTTGAAGTTATTTTACATATATATATATATATATATATATATATATATATATATATATATATATATATATATATATATATATATATATATATATATATATATATATAAGGACCCTTATAAAAACAAAGAATAACTTTAATTCGTTCTTTATTAATGATATTCTAATACACTCTCGTTTGCGTTGTTACTCGCTGCATCCATCTTTTCGACTCCCTCTTCTCCTTTTTTCGTGCAGGGTTGTGCGCAAGGCTGTCGATTTATCTTCAAGCTTACAGTTCGACCATCCTCCTCCTCGTGGTCTTCAGTCTCCTCATCTTCGTCTTCTTCAGGTAATTGGCACCATCTCTTCATTTTATCGGCCGCAAATATTGAACGAAACGACTGTTGCGTGTGAGCCGCACCGGGTACATCTTCCAATATGTATCGATCATGTTCTAGTACCGTAGCAACGATGTAAGGCCCCTTGTATTTTGGCGCCAACTTCTTGGATTGTCCCGAGGTGAGCATTTCTCTTTCGATGAGAACTAAATCGCCTTCCTGGTAAGTTGTAGGTGGTTTCCGTTTTTTATCGTACCTCTCCTTCTGTTTGTCTTGGTCCCGTGCGAACGCTAGTTGTACCATCTGTCGCGAATCTTCTAGTTGAGCTTGCGTCTGTTTATCTTCTTCGTTTAAACAGAGCATTTTGTTCTGCAACGCGTCACGCGGTGTGTAACCATACAACAGTTCATGTGGAGATTTCTTTGTTGTTTTATTCGAAAGGGTATTTAAGCCCCATTGTATTGCGCGTAGATTTGTGTCTCAGTTTTTGCCATCTTCGTCCGCCATTGTGGTGATTGCCGTTAATAATGTCCGATTATAGCGCTCGATTTGTCCGTTGGCTCTAGGTGTTGCGGTAGCGTTTTTTATATGTTTTATATCGTTCGCACTACAAACCTTGTGGAATTCTTTCGCAGTGTAAGCAGTGCCTTGATCAGTGATGACTCGATGTGGCGGTCCAAATATTCCTACGATTTCTTCTAAAAAATCGCATGTTGGTTTAGTTTTTGTTGTTTTCACTGCCTTTAGCATAATAAATTTTGTAAACGCATCTATACATGCAATAACATACGTATTTTTCCTTGAACTGGGCAAAAATGGTCCCAAGTGATCCATATGGACGGTATGGAATGGTAATGGTATTCGAGGAATATTGCGTAACATACCTTCCCTTTTTCCTCCTGGAATTTTATGATAGGCGCATTCCACACATGATGCGATATAACTCTTCACGTAACGTCTCATTCTAAGGAACCAATAATGTTTCTTCAGACCTTCCATTGTTTTGTCCACACCGTAGTGTCCAATATCATCATGATGATGTTTAACTACTCTCCACCGTATGTTCTTTGGAACTACCCATTTTTGATTATTAGATTCCTTCCGATGGATTCGACCGTTTTTAAAACAATAATCTAGATGAATTTGTTTTTCCTCTGTATTCGTCGGTTTTTGTTTCAAGATGTTGTATATTCGTTGAAGTTTCGGATCTTGTCGCTGCATTGTTAGTAGCCAATCTTCGTTATCTATGCGTAACGACCATATTTGTAAATCGGCAATTTCCACCTGCCTTCGTTAGGTTGTCGACTAAGAGCATCCGCATGTTGCATCCGTTTTTAACGCATCACAATCAGTTATGATCGCGAATTTTCTTCCAAGCAAGTATACTCTAAAGCGATCTATGGATTCGACAACGGCTAACGTCTCTAATTCGTAGCCGTGGTAAATAGCTTCTGTGTCACTTGTCTGTCTGCTATAGTACGCTAGTGGTTGTAGTTTTCCTTCTTCTTCTTGCATTAGTATGTCTGCCAAACCGTCACTACTTGCATCAGTATGTACTTCGTGGTTCCGATGTATGTCGAATAATGCGAGTACCGGGCGTTCGGATAGGATCGTGCGAATGGTGTCGAAAGCGGTTTGTTGCTCGTTTCCCCATAAGAGTGGTGTGTCCTTCTTCGTAAGTTTAGTTAGCGGTCGTACGATGGTTGCGAAACCTGGCACGAATCGTCTGAAGAAGCTTGCTAGTCCCACCACTTGTCTGATTTCGTGTACGGTTGTTGGAGTTTTCAATTTACTTATTAATTCCGTTTTTCGCGTTCCTGGACGTACACCGCTGTAGTCTATTTGGTATCCCAAGTACTCTACTACTTCGCCTAGGAATGAACATTTCCGAAGTTTGATCGCAAGTCCGGTGGTTCTGAGAATATTGAGAAAACGGCGTAACTTCTCCATTCCCTCTTCGATAGCTACGCTCGGAATCAATATATCGTCCATATACACGAGAACGTCGCCGGGTTTAGTTTGTCTGACGATTTTGTTCATCAGTCGATTGAATGTTGCTGGAGCGTTGACGGAACCGAATGGCATTTTACAAAACTCGTAGAGCCCATCTTGCGTTACGAAAGCTGTCAGTTCCTTCGTTTTCTCTTCCACCGGTATTTGGTAGTAACCATTGGCTAAATCCAGAGTCGTAAAGTATTTATTCCCGGCGAGTTGATCCAATTGTTCGTTTATATTTGGCATCGGAAAGCTTTCTCTTTTGGTTATCGAGTTCAAACTTCGATAATCTATACACAATCTCTCATCGCCCGTTTTCTTCTTGACGACTATTGCCGGACTCGCATATTCTGCATAACTCTCTTGGATAATCCTCGCTTCCATTAATTCGTTGATCATGGTTCGTATAGTCTCACGTAGTGCGTAAGGTTGTCGATACGGTTTGCTATTTATCATGGATGCGTTGTCTTTGAGTTCGATCTTGAATTCTACTAGATTCGTATTCCCGAGTTCCCAGATGTTTTGCGCGACGCCATCACGATATTCGTTGATGATATCGCATACTTCCGTTTTCACTTCGTGACAGACATTCTTGTTTATTGGTATTAATTCCAGTCCTATTGGTTCCATATATTTGACGCGGTTGATTTTCTTTATAGACATTTGGTTTATAATTGGCTCCGTTTGAGGTGTCGGATTTGCTTTGATCCGGTTTTCGTTATTACATCGAATGACCATAATTGTAGTTTTGTCGAGAAGGCTCCGTCCCACTATCATCGGAACATCTTGTGCTTCGTCGGGGACGATTAGTACCTGAACTTCATCCGTGATCTCGTCGATCGAAATCATTAAAGTTCGCTTTCCGATGGTTGTGTATCGGCCATCTGCGAATTCGCGGAGTTCAACATAATGTGGCATGTACGTTATACCAAGTTCGTTTGCATCGCTCAGTCGTAATGTGACGCAATCACTACCCATATCCACAAAGGCAATGATATCGTTTCGATCGATGGTGACCATTTTGTGATATTCGTCGGGAAGCGGTGTCTTCATGCAAGAGATGTTATTCATATTCGAAGTCGTTGATGATTTACCTTCGGATTGGCGAGCCGTCCTTGGTTGATTACAATTATTTGCTAAGTGTCCCACCTTGTTACAGTTGAAACACCGTTTCCTTTTTTGTGGTTTTGAACAGTCAATGGAAAGATGCCCACTCTTCCGCAATTGAAACATTTCACCATGTCCGTGGCACGAGTTTCACGAGGTCTGTTCTGTCCTTTACCGGCCATGGTAACAAATTGATTAGTGGTTTTCGGTGGTTCTCGGCGAAGCTTCTCTTGGGCCATCGTGTCTTCATAGATTTTAATTTTTGATAATAGATCCTGCGGTGAATTGTGAACTATTAACGATAGTGTTTTAGCCAGTTCGTGGTCGTCAACACCAGTAATAATATACTTAACTAGTGCTGGATCGCCAATTTTACCATGTCGAGCAATAGCGATCATATCGTATACATATTCTTCGTAGGTTTCTTCACGTTTCTTCTTCCTCTTCATCAATTCGATGTGAATGTCGGATTCGTCCTTGGCATTTGGAAACGCTCTTAAAAATTCGCGGGAAAATTCATACCATGATCTAGCAAGAGCTGGAACTCCATCGAACCACACCCTAGCTGCTCACGTAATTTCGATACGGCATGCAATACGATCACTGCATCGCCCCATTCATAAGCGGTTCCAATGTTTTCTACCTTTGCGATCCATTGATCCGCTGTAACACATGAAAGTCTAGATGGGTTAAATTCCGGTATCATATCTACGATAAATTTAAAGTCTGCCGTTGGTCGCACATTCACATTTCGTGGTGTATTGTTCGTATTTTCACGTTCTCGTATTAATAGTTCGCGCTCGCGTTTCAATAGTTCTAGTTCCCATTGCAAGAGTTCACGTTCGTGTGTGAAATTGTCTCGTGTTGGTTGATTTGAGTTTAAGCTGAATTCTGAAACATTCATATTTTGATTTGACGTTTCGTTGTCGTTGTTGCCAACTGTAACGTTTTCGTCAACGTTACCGTTTTCATTCATCGTTGCGTTTTCTTCGGTTTCTTTAGTGCGATTTATTAATTTACGTTGGTGACACTTCACTGTCGAACTTCACCACGCTCGTTGTGGGATTACCAAAAATTGGTGTAAACAACGGCAAAAACGAATAAACGCCTATTAAAAAAATTGTGAAAACGTGTGAATAGGCGTTTATTCGTTTTTGCCGTTGTTTACACCAATTTTTGGTAATCCCACTTCTGATCTATAAGGAGTACGCCCTTAATAAAATACAGAATAACTTTAATTCGTTCTTTATTAATGATATTCTAATACACTCTCATATATATATATATATATATATATATATATATATATATATATATATATATATATATATATATATATATATATATATATATATATATATATATATATATATATATATATATATATATATATATATATATATATATATATATATATATATATATATATATATATATATATATATATATATATATATATATATATATATATATATATATATATATATATATATATATATATATATATATATATATATATATATATATATATATATATATATATATATATATATATATATATATATATATATATATATATATATATATATATATATATATATATATATATATATATATATATATATATATATATATATATATATATATATATATATATATATATATATATATATATATATATATATATATATATATATATATATATATATATATATATATATATATATATATATATATATATATATATATATATATATATATATATATATATATATATATATATATATATATATATATATATATATATATATATATATATATATATATATATATATATATATATATATATATATATATATATATATATATATATATATATATATATATATATATATATATATATATATATATATATATATATATATATATATATATATATATATATATATATATATATATATATATATATATATACATATATACATATATATACATATACACATATATATATATATATATATATATATATATATATATATATATATTGTAACAAATCATGCTGGTTGCGCATCAACCTAGTTCAGTTTCTGCTGAGCTAGGTAGTTCGCGTTTAGCAAGCGCAACTAGCTACGTAATAACTAGCAACACTTGCATAAAATTGTTTTACGCATTCAGCGAATTGTTGCTAGGCCGGGATTTGTTTACAATATCGGCCAGTTGAATGTAGGTCAGGACTGAGTATAAAATGGCGATGTCTCTGGACATCAGGGTCTCAGTTCAGATTGCGATTAGCGAGTAGTATTTTGTCAGTAAGTAACGTCAGCTTAAACCAGTATTTTGTAAAGTCATTGTTTATTTTTGTATTGTTATATCTTTGTAGTTTTGAATTAAATTCTTATTTATTATTTGCATCAATTTAATTCTCTCACGAGCTAATCCTAGTCTGGACATTTAAGTGTGTATTAGAAGAGCTCACCTAAAACCAACCACCAGGTGAGTATAGAAGAAACATCGCTACACGCATATAGTTAAGAGGGAGCCAAACGCGTGCACGTTCTCATAAGACGCGCGTTTGTTACATTGGCGCAGTCGGTAGGATCAGTATCTTTGAGTGATCTTCAATCACCAATACTGAATTTTCGAAACGGCTTAACTATTTGTAGTGTAGCGATAACAGGATGCCGTTTGTTGGGCGTGATATCTCCACAACCGTGGAGACAACAACCACCACGACAGCGACGGTCACAACGGCACACGCTTCGGAGACCATTACATCTTTCGCACCACCACCTACGTATAAAGATGTACAACTCCCCGACGCTACGGGGATGCCCTTCTCCTATCATCTACCGCCTTTAACAATTCCTTCCGCACCAGCAAGGACGAAATGGGTACAGGAGACGGATAGTTGCGCGCGACTTCATTCCGGACCAATCTTCGCGGATCCGTCAGCGATGGCCGCGTTAAAGAATATCGAGCATTATTCCGGCGGGGCGGATCTAGAATCTTTTTTCGACGGGGTCGCGACAACGGCGGAATGTTTTAACTGGTCGGAAATCCAGATAGTGACGGCTATGAAGCTGCGACTCAAGGGCGATGCACAGGCCTGTTTCTACGCTTTGCCATCAGACCGGAGACCGGCCACAGTTTGCGCATTTAAAACATGGCTGATCCAGTTGTTCGGGAGGAAAATTGATACTGCCGGAGCAGAACGCGATTTCTTAAAACTCTACCGTTTAAAAGAGGAAACGTTATGTAAATATGCCTTTCGTTTAGAAGCCGCCGCCGCGAATCTTTTTCGGTCAAGCGAGAAAGATGAAATTTCACTCACCCGGTCTCGCTTTAAAAAGGAAGCTGCTTTAATTCAGCAATTTCTAGACGGTTTAGACACGCGTTTAGCTAATGAAGTGCGGAAACACAAAAACTTTAGCACGGTGGAGGAGGCTCTTCCGGTCGCGGAGCATTACGAAGAAGTTCTTTCGCGTACAGTAAAAATCTCCAAGGCGGATTCACAAAGAGCGACGATACGGGCCGTAGCAAACGTAACTCCAACGCGGGAGAAGAAAAACAGACCCACGGTTCGTGTAAAGAGGGGTTCTGTACGGTCAGACGAAAGATACCCCCAAATGAAAGGGCGGTGTTATAATTGTGGGGATTTAGGACACATTTTTAAAATGTGCCCCAAACCACGGGGGGCACTATGTTACGCATGTGTAAAGGTCGGTCATCGCGCTAACACACCGGAGTGTCCTTTAAACGCGCAGACTGTCTCGGGGGCGACCCAACGCTGGACAGTTTAAGGGAAGCCTTTCCGAAGTTGGTTCCTCGGGTCGCGGATTCCAACGACGACCACAGCAGACGACTAAATTTCAGCGTAAACGGACTTTCTCTTGATTTTCTAATAGATTCGGGTGCAGCGGTTTCCTTATTGAAACGCTCCACAGCCGCGAAGCTAAAATTGAAAATGTCACCGGTAAATGATATAATTGTAGATGTGTCCGGGAACCCGCTGTGCCGGGACGGTGCCGCCACCGTAACGTTAAGCACCGGGACACATAAAATAAAACATCGATTTATAATTTGTCCGGACGATCTCTGTTTCAAAACAGACGGACTGATCGGGGTTGATTTCTTAGTAAACCATGAAGTAACCATAGACTTTGCGAGAAACGTCTGTATGCTGAAGGGTAGTCAGATGCCTGTGTTAGGAATCCAGAGGGTAACTAATTTCGGAAGGAACGCGAGCCGCGTAACAGAGAAAAACGCGGCAACAAACGAACCGCTTGCGGTTCGCACGGATCTGAGTGGGGGGAACGCTTTTCACTCGGATCAACAACGCCTGGCAAGTGAGCCCCGGGGGCTTTACACGGATTCAACGGAGGGGGGCACCTCTCGGTCAAATCAAACGTTGCCAGGAAAAGAGCCATTTAGGGCTCGCACGGATCCGATTGGGGAGGGCACTCCCCACCCGGGTCACTTTGGTCTGGCAAGCGAACCACTCGTGGTTCACACGGATTCAGCGGAGGGGGGCACTTCTCAGTCGAATCAAACGTTGCCGGAACGTGAACCACTTGTGGTTCACACGGATCAGATTGAGGGGGGCACCCATCATTCGGATCACTTTCGACTGGCAGGCGAGCCGCATAGGATTCGCACGGGTTCAATAAGGGAGGGCACTTCTCGTTTGAACGAACATCTGTCAGAAAGCGAGCCACTCGTGGTTCGCACGGATTTGACTGGGGGGGGGGGCACCTCGCAGTTGGGTCAAATATTGGGATGCGAGCCTGCCAAGGATCGCTCGAATTTAACGGAGGGGGGCACTCTGCCAATAAATTCAAAAACGAAACATACGCGACGGGAAATTAAAAATTTCGTTCGGTTGCGAAAGTGTTTAACGATTCCAGCACGGCACATTGTACGCACAATGGCCTATTTGGATAAAAACGCGGCAAAAGGTTTGTTCGTACTTGAGCCGATCGAATTAGGCGAGCACGGACTTTTAGTAGCGCGAAGTTTGTTTGAAAACGCGAATTCTGCTGACAATATGGTTTTGGTACAACTGTTAAACGTAAACAACAACGATATTACGATTGAAGGCCGCATGCCACTCGCGTTAGCACTGTCAGCAGAAACTCGATCCGATGTCAACACGGGAGACTCGCGCGCGGTCAATCACATCGCGAACGAACCGCTGACTCAGGATTTCGACCTAGGTCACTTACCAGCCAGTGACCAACAGTCGTTATCAGTTTTTTTAAATGAATACGCGGATATTTTCAAACAAAAAGGGAAGCCATTGGGAAAAACAGACACTGTGCAACATCGGATATGCACAGGAGACGCGGCGCCAGTAGCTCGGGCTCCGTATAGAGTTCCATTTAGTCGGCGGGATACGATGAAGACAATAATCGACGAAATGCTCGCCGACGGAATTATAACACCATCATCGTCACCATGGTCCGCGCCGGTTATACTTGTAGAAAAGCAAACCGCTGGGAGAGAACGTTCGGTGAGATTTTGTGTAGATTATCGCGGGTTAAATGCCATCACAAAAAGGGACTTCTTTCCGATACCAAACTTGCAAGACACCCTAGATCAACTAGGAAACGCGTCGCGTTTTACCACTTTGGATCTGACCAAAGGATATTGGCAAGTGGAAGTAGATCCTCGCGACAGGGAGAAGACCGCCTTCTCCGTACCATGGGGTCATTACGAGTGCAAACGCATGCCGTTTGGTCTCGCTAATAGCCCCAGCACCTGGCAACGGCTAATGTATACGGTTTTAGCGGGTTTAACGGTGACTCACTGTTTTGTTTATTTAGATGACATCATTTGTTTTAGTTCGGATAACATTCAAGAACATAAAAGTAAAGTTAAACTCATTTTTGACCGGCTCCGCGAAGCCAATCTTACGTTAAATCCGCGGAAATGTAAATTCATGCAAACGGAAACCAAATATCTGGGACACATCGTTAGTAATTTGGGCATCAAACCAGATCCGGAGAAGATTAAGGTAGTCGAAAACTACCCCGTTCCGAACTCGGTGACTGAAATTCGTTGTTTTCTGGGTCTCACGGGTTTTTACCGCCGGTTTGTGAAAGATTTTGCAGTTATTGCAAAACCGTTAACGGAATTGACAAAAAAACATGCGCGTTTTTTATGGTCAGCCACGGAACAGAGCGCGTTTGAAACTCTGCGTGACGCGTTAATTCAGAGCCCAATATTAAAATTTCCAAATTTTGAGTTGCCGTTCGTGCTATGCACCGACGCATCGGGTTTCGCGATCAGCGCCGTTCTTTGCCAAGTCTACACCGGACACGAGATGCCAGTAGCATACGCCAGTCGTCAGCTAAATGCGGCTGAACAGAACTACAGTACAACGGAGCGAGAGTGTCTGGCCCTAGTGTGGGGTATAAAATACTATCGTTGCTATTTGTATGGCCGTTCGTTCACCGCAATTGTGGATCACCAGCCATTAAAATGGTTGATGAACATGAAAGAGCCGAACAATCGGCTTATGCGCTGGTCTCTCCTGTTAGCAGAGCACGACTTTAAGATCGAATATCGACCGGGAAAAGTTCATTCAAACGCGGACGCGTTGTCACGGATAAAACCGATACGTTCGTTAACCCATCAGGAATACCACCCCGTTATTTGGGATCGGGAAAACATAAAGATAGACCAGCAACACGACACAAGTTTACAGCCTTTTTATAAGGAGTTAGTAGCCGATGCGGACTCGGAATTTTATTTAGACGAAGACGGGGTGTTATATAAAAAGACGGAGGACGAGCGTTTCGAAGATAAGTTGGTAGTGCCCGGACGAATGAGAAAGAAAATCCTCGAAATCTGTCATGACTCACCGTTGTCAGGACACGGCGGATTTGACAAAACTCTAGCGCGAGTAAATTCACGGTTTTACTGGCCTAGCTGTCGCGCGGAAGTAAAAGAATACATTAGTAAATGTATTTCATGTGCGCAGAGGAAAACTTCTCCGCACATGCGTCCGGCTCCTCTCGTGAAATTCTCTCCCGCGAGCAAACCGTTTTTCCGAATCGCGATGGATGTCGTAGGTCCACTAGTCACCACCGACCGGAGGAATAAATACATCTTGACGGTTCAAGATGCCGCGACGCGATATTTAGAGGCCTTTCCCATGAAAGACCAAACCGCCGCCACGGTCGCGAAAAAATTTGTAAAAGGGATTATTCTGAGACACGGCACGCCGCGTCAACTGCTGACCGATTTGGGCACCAATTTCGTGTCCAAAATCATGAAACAAATGTGTGAGATGCTGGGTATAGACCGCCTCTATACTACGGCATATCGTCCACAAACAAACGGTAGCCTGGAAAGATCTCACCGTACGCTGAAAGATCTACTGTCGCATTATATAAACAACGAACATCGCGACTGGGACGAGTGGTTACCGTTTGCGGTGTCAGCATATAGCAGTATGACGCACTCGGCGTTGGGTGACAGTCCATTCTTTTTAATGTTCGGCCGGGATATCGAATTACCGTATGACGAAATTTTTAGACCATTAAAAACTAAGAATGAGTCAGATGGTAATTACGTAACAGAATTTTTGACAAAATTAAAAACCGCGCATCAAAACGCGCGCGAACACTTGAATAAAGCCACGGACCGGGTACACAAGACATTTAATAAAAAGTCCGCCCCGATACAGTTTAAAGAGGGCGACCGGGTATATTTATTTAACCCGGCTATTAAAGCGGGGTTATCGGCTAAATTAGCGAAGAAATGGACCGGTCCATATAGAATCACGCACATAAAGGGGGTAAATGCGGAAATTAAAGAAGTTTTTGGAAGGAGAGAGATGAAGGTTCACGTGAACCGGTTGAAATTTTGCCACCTTTCGGCAGCGGAATTGGAAGAGTGGAGGAAGGTGCCACCATCAGACTCCTTAGAACCCGATATAGAGGAGGGTAGAATTGTACAAATTCTCCCCCCGTACCCGACCACCCCGGATATCCCTATACCCGACCCCGAACCCACACTGCCTGGGGAACCACAGACAATTGCCGAGAGTGAAATTGCAGTCACCACTCCAAACGCGCCAGAGCCGGCGAAAGACACGGTAGAGGTCGAACCACCCCCTACCCCTCGTTACCAGACAAGGAGTCGGGGTCGGCCACCCGAACTACCGTGGATCCGCACACAGCGCGTCTAGAACATAGACAAATAAATTTATAATTTGGTTTTGTTACAGATCCTTCCTTCAAAATGTGGGCTCAAATGTTTTTATTCTTAGTACTCGCGCTTCACGTGGAAGCAGATATCATAGCGTATGATTGTGCAGACCAGGATATGGAGATAACCAGAATTTCCCTGCTGGATGTCCGGCCATGCGCGGACCCGAGGAATGCCACCGAAAAAATAACCAAACGAATTCAACTCGTGCAAGAGCGGCATTTTTCGGAAGTGCACGTGTATGCATGCCTAGTAACCGTTCAACAACTAGTGGAACACTGCGGCATGCATTCACACACCAGCGCTGTGGCCGGAGGTCTAGCGAAATACATACACTACCTCAAGGCCGAGGCGTGTGTGAACGCACACAAACACAGACGTCTCGACTTGAGCGGAATTGGAGGAGGGATCATAACGGCCTTAACAAGGAACGGCACCACAGAGGTCTCCGCTACCCTGGAGGGTCAATTGGAACCCTCTGGGAAATGTCAGGGTGTAAAATTTACAGTGAATGGTATCACATACGAGAATGTAATCGTATCAGCAGCCATCACTGTAAAACTACAAGACTATACAGCTCTAGCCAACATAGAAGAAAACACGATAAATCTCCGGACAGGTACAGTTTGCTCTTTTACAGAAAACTACTGTTTTGATGACCTATCCGGAAAGGTTACCTGGGAAGTTATCCGCCACGACCAATGCATGAGCCGAGGTATAGACGTACTCTACGAAGGGGTCGCTACTGTAATGACACTTTCCGGAGAGGAAAATCGACCAGAGACCAAATACGTGATCGTGGAAACGCAGGACACCGTTTTTGCACTCCGCCTCAGCACACCAGATGTGCTGTGTCAACAGCAAGCCTGGCGGACGGAGCAAAATCGCTTGTTAGTGATTTTCGAGACATCGCTGGGATTTTTCTACCAGAAATCTAGAAAAATCCAACAAAACACAGATCTCATGGCGCAGGTGCTCACTAAGCTGCTATTTTTAGAAATAGCAGTTAAACAACAAGTGAGCGACCTGATTTACGATTCAATCCTAAAGCGATGCCGCCTGCGCGAAATGATCACGCGTAACAGATTGGCTCTGGCCCGAGAATCTCCAGATATCATTAGCGACCTGGTCAAAGAAGCCGCTGGCCACGTAGGTAGAGTACTAGGGGAAGTACTATACATCGCCAAGTGCCGTGCAAAGATCGTGGACTTCCGCCGGACGCAGTTCTGTTACCAGGAACTGCCCATCACATACCGCAACGAGTCCCTGTTCATGACACCAATTACTCACATAATCCAGGACAGGGGCACCCAGGTGGATTGTGATGGACGGCTCCCGGTAATGTTCCACCTGGAAGGAAAATGGCTAGAGCTGCTACCAGAGCTCAAGCAAGCCCATCCCTCTCCCATCCGTTTGGCAGCAGACGATGAGACCGAGAGCATCCCATTAATGAAGATTTCACCGATCAGCTCACATGGGGTGTACTCGAGAGAGGACATGGAAGCTTTCCAGCATGCCCTGATGTTTCCCGCCGAACGTAAGGCGGTAGCGAACCTAATGACAAGAAGAGTAGCAGGGGTAGAGGTAGACGGACAGGGATACCACATTCCTAACGTATTTAGTAGGGCGGAGTTCACCACGATGGCCCTGAACGCCGCCGAGGAAGTATGGGGTATCCTGTCAAAGCTGGGAAATGTGTTTTCCATTATAATGCTGGTCTACACTTGCCTCTCTTTTTTTAGCTACATGGCCGGAGTCATAGTCAACTTCTTTACTCTAAAGAAGGTGGCTAACGATCGTCCGCGCCCGCGTTTCTTCTGGTGCGCCAGCCTGTGGCAAGCATTGGCCAGCCGTTATGCCATCCATCAATTGCGCCCCCCCACGGAAGCTCCACCGATGGACGACCCAACAGAGACAAGCAGCCGGGTATCCCGGTTGTATCCATCGGTCAGCCAGGACACTCTGTCCCACGTGGTGGAGATGGGCCCCCTCCTCGCGCCACCTCCAAACCTTAGTTCAGCGCCAGTAGCCGTCCTGCGTCAAGCGATGTGAAGTGCGAGTAACAGACAATTGTTTCTTTTAGGATAAATTAGTATTTAAAGCAATCGACCTAGATTCAACAGAGGACTGAATTCATCTTCAATGTAATTCAGTCTTAAGGAGACGGTAATGTAACAAATCATGCTGGTTGCGCATCAACCTAGTTCAGTTTCTGCTGAGCTAGGTAGTTCGCGTTTAGCAAGCGCAACTAGCTACGTAATAACTAGCAACACTTGCATAAAATTGTTTTACGCATTCAGCGAATTGTTGCTAGGCCGGGATTTGTTTACAATATCGGCCAGTTGAATGTAGGTCAGGACTGAGTATAAAATGGCGATGTCTCTGGACATCAGGGTCTCAGTTCAGATTGCGATTAGCGAGTAGTATTTTGTCAGTAAGTAACGTCAGCTTAAACCAGTATTTTGTAAAGTCATTGTTTATTTTTGTATTGTTATATCTTTGTAGTTTTGAATTAAATTCTTATTTATTATTTGCATCAATTTAATTCTCTCACGAGCTAATCCTAGTCTGGACATTTAAGTGTGTATTAGAAGAGCTCACCTAAAACCAACCACCAGGTGAGTATAGAAGAAACATCGCTACACGCATATAGTTAAGAGGGAGCCAAACGCGTGCACGTTCTCATACGACGCGCGTTTGTTACAATATATATATATATATATATATATATATATATATATATATATATATATATATATATATATATATATATATATATGTATTTATTTATTTGGCGAATTATATTTAGTGCAAAAGCAATCGAAAAGGTTAGAACAAATATTATAAATTAGATAAATAATGAAACTACGATATGGCTTAACCCATTTCGCCCCGTTGTACTCGTATGGGTACACGCAATTTAAAGCACTGTAAAATTTATATTATTAATGTCATACATATTTAATTTGTAAATTTTGTCTTCCTAGAATGTAACGAAGTGATATATAGGGATATTTATTAAAAACAGTCATTTTATAACATTTTGTTTCATTTTATATGTTTAACTAAAAACATCAAGTTTTACTAAACGATTCGGAAAAAAAAAGTTGTGGGATCAAATGGGTTAACCCAAGCGTATAAGAAAGTTCGGTGCATGACACTGCAGGTGATTTTTATCTAATTAAATCATTTAAAATTTTATTAAAAACGTCTACACTGTCTTTATGTCTGTCAAAATTATATTCTAAAGTACGGAAGAATTGTTTTAATCCTAGACTTGGTTTAGAATAAGGATCTTGCATTTCTTCCAAATCTGGACTTGCTGAATTTTCTGCAAGTGCGGCTTCACAATAGGTGCAAGTACATAGTTTTAAAACGATATGGCAGACTTTGGTTGCTAAATCATTAACTGATACACTGAATAGATTCGACCTGCAATATTTATGATCAGTTAATGAATCTGGTGACTCCCATATACCGTCGCTAATTCAGTTTTCTAATATATTCTGTATTCTGCAAATGGTTGCAGCTGTTTTGGTTTTTTTGGATGACACTTTATACGATTTTAGCATGTTCCATGATATTAATCGAGGATTTGTATTGCACAATTTGCTACAATTTCCATACTGAGACGGAACAATACAAATGAAAGAACGTTTGCGACGAGGGATGATCGTTTGATCCACCTGCCTGGCGAACACATCCAAAAAAGCGCTGAAAATGAAATTCGTAAAGTAATAATTATTTTAAAATAACTCATTCACAAGTACTAGTTAATAGACTTAGGGACGGAATGTAGACTGTGGGACTGGCTAAAAATGGGGTATATTTTAAAAATATTGTAAAATAACCATTATATACCCCTCAAAAACTTAACATTAGTCCGCGGAAGCACATTATGTATTTTTATACAGAAGAAACAACATTTTATGCAAAAAACGTGTAAAATTTATGGAAATGTCATGTTATTATGATGCGCCATTATTTAGTTTGGCAATTTACTTTGACAGGCCTGATTTTTAACCTTCATAGGCGGCGACTATGCTACATCAAGGGAGGGCAGTACTTTCCTGATATTTTTTGAAAAGCATTCTAAATTTTGGTCATTTTATTGCTAAATTGCACATTGCAATTGACACCACAACTGTTTCCTGTTATTTTTAAAAAACTTACTACCACACCTGATTCCTACCCTAATTAATGATAACCAGTTTCTTAATTATGGTCATTTTATTGATGAATTGCACTTTTTTTTAATTTTAAAAAACTCACTACCACACCTGATTCTTACCCTAATTGATGATTAGGAGTCTCTTAATTTAATGTCGGTAAAGTTATCCATGAAAAACCCAGCCACGAAAAGTCAGTGTTGCCAACCTAAAAACAAAAATCCCTAGATTTTTATTTCGCTTAATACGTGGTTTTCAAGCTCCAAATATGTTTCATTTTGTGTAAAATGTTAATAATTAGCGTTATAAAGCCAAAAACTGCAAGAATATTCACTGGAATAATGAAATTTCATTAAAAATACCATGTTCATAGGTGCAAACAGTGCGCTGTCCGACGTTTCTCTAATTTGCAAAAAATGGGAATGGCTCTTTTTTATATATTTACTATATTCGTAATCTACATACTCTAAGCTTTAATTCAAGATATAAAACATGCACTTTCGTTTGGCAGATCCTCTAAAAATCTCATTCGAAATGAGGTGTACCACATGACAGACGGCTGAGGTTATAATTTGTCTACACATTTGCATTATGAAAACTATAATAATTCTGTAGAATATTATGAAAATTACTTAAGAAACAATAAAAGACTATGTTTTATGTATTTTGGGTATTGTTTAAATGCGTTATTAGTGGTATAATTGAGCATATTTCTGAGAATAAAATACTGGGGTTATGTTCTAACGCAATCACCGAATTCCACAAATGTCAGATGGCGAGGAGAGCGTAACCAATATTTATATCTTGGCGATTTCTATTATTTTCCTATAAACCTGACTGTTGATTTACAAGAAAGATATGTTTCTATAATCAAAAAACTTCAGGGTTTCATAAATTATATAATACTCAGCAATTGATAACGTATTTTTTGTAAAATTCATTGAAAAGAAAATAAAAGTATGCGTCACTTGGCACATTTTCCCAATTTATAAAAAATCTGAATGGCTAATTTTGAAAATGATATTATTTTCGTAATCCACGCACTGTTTAGATTACGAAAATAATTTCATTTTCAAAAAGAGCCATTCAGATTTTTTGCAAATTAGAGTTATGTGCTGAGTGACGTGTTCGCTTTTCTCTATTTCAATTAATTTTGCAGCGAATACACTATCAATTCCCATGTATTATATCATTTATTAAAGCCTGAAGCTTTAAGATTATGAAAACATATCTTTTTTGCAAGACTTCAGTCAGCTTTATAGAAATATTAACGTATTTCAGCAAGACGATAAATTTGGTTACGCCCACTCGCCAACTGTCACTTGTAGAATTCGTAGCCACGAATTCCTCAACTGTCAGATGGCGAGTGAGCGTAAACAACATTTATCGTCTTGGCGATTTCTATTAATTTTCCTATAAAGCTGACTATTGATTTGCAAGAAGGATATGTTTCTATAGTCAAAAAACTTCAGGGTTTCATAAATGATATAATACTCAGCAATTGATAACGTATTTTTTGTAAAATTCATTGAAACAAAAATAAAAGTATGCGTCACTTAGTACATTTTCCCATTTTGCAAAAATTCTGAATGGCTCATTTTGAAAAGGATATTATTTTCGTAATCCACGCACTGTTTAGATTACGAAAATAATTTCATTTTCAAAAAGAGCCATTCAGATTTTTTGCAAATTAGAGTTATGTGCTGAGTGACGTGTTCACTTTTCTCTGTTTCAATTAATTTTGCAGCGAATACACTATCAATTCCTATGTATTATATCATTTATTAAAGCCTAAAGCTTTTAGATAATGAAAACATATCCTTTTTGCAAGACTTCAGTCAGCTTTATAGAAATATTAACGTATTTCAGCAAGACGATAAATTTGGTTACGCCCACTCGCCAACTGTCATTTGTGTAAATCCCAGCCACGAATTCCGCAACTGTCAGATGGCGAGGAGGGCGTAACCAACATTTATATCTTGGCGATTTCTATTATTTTCCTATAAACCTGACTGTTGATTTACAAGAAAGATATGTTTCTATAATCAAAAAACTTCAGGGTTTCATAAATGATATAAATCTCGGCAGTTGATAGCGTATTCGTTGTAAAATTCATTGGAACAGAAAAAGTAGTATGCGTCACTTGGTACATTTTCCCAATTTATAAAAAATCTGAAGGGCTCATTTTGAAAAAGATATTATTTTCGTAATCCACGCACTGTTTAGATTACGAAAATAATTTCATTTTCAAAAAGAGCCATTCAGATTTTTTGCAAATTGGAGTTATGTGCTGAGTGACGTGTTCACTTTTCTCTATTTCAATTAATTTTGCAGCGAATATACTATCAATTCCCATGTATTATATCATTTATTAAAGCCTGAAGCTTTAAGATTATGAAAACATATCTGTTTTGCAAGACTTCAGTCAGCTTTATAGAAATATTAACGTATTTCAGCAAAACGATAAATTTGGTTACGCCCACTCGCCAACTGTCATTTGTGTAAATCCCAGCCACGAATTCCTCAACTGTCAGATGGCGAGTGAGCGTAAACAACATTTATCGTCTTGGCGATTTCTATTAATTTGCCTATAAAGCTGACTATTGATTTGCAAGAAAGATATGTTTCTATAGTCAAAAAACTTCAGGGTTTCATAAATGATATAATACGCAGCAATTGATAGCGTATTCGCTGTAAAATTCATTGGAACAGAAAAAGAAGTATGCATCACTTAGTACATTTTCCCGATTTACAAAAAATCTGAATGGCTCATTTTGAAAAGTGAATTATTTTCGTAATCTGAACACAATAGGCTTCAATAAAAATGTATAAAACTTATAGATTCATTAAATATATGACATTGTATAAAAATTAAAACAATCGTTTATTTCTATCCGTCAATCTGCAATATCAGGTTATGTTTTGATAAATATCATTTTAAAATATAACATTACTTAGGAAGAAGAAAAAAGCAATACAATCTTCAATAAAAATGTATAAAACATATAGATTCATTAAATATATGACATTACATAAAAAGTAGAACAATCGTTTTTTTCTATCCGTCAATCTGTAATAGTCAGGTTATGTTTTGATAAATATCATTTTAAAATATAACATTACTTAGGAAGAAGAAAAAAGCAATACAATCTTCAATAAAAATGGGATTTACACAAATGACAGTTGGCGAGTAACCAAATTTATCGTCTTGCTGAAATACGTTAATATTTCTATAAAGCTGACTGAAGTCTTGCAAAAAAGATATGTTTTCATAATCTTAAAGCTTCAGGCTTTAATAAATGATATAATACATGGGAATTGATAGTGTATTCGCTGCAAAATTAATTGAAATAGAGAAAAGCGAACACGTCACTCAGCACATAACTCTAATTTGCAAAAAATCTGAATGGCTTTTTGAAAATGAAATTATTTTCGAAATCTAAACAGTGCGTGGATTACGAAAATAATATCATTTTCAAAATGAGCTATTCAGATTTTTTATAAATTGGGAAAATGTGCCAAGTGACGCATACTTTTATTTTTGTTTCAATGAATTTTACAAAAAATACGTTATCAATTGCTGAGTATTATATAATTTATGAAACCCTGAAGTTTTTTGATTATAGAAACATATCTTTCTTGTAAATCAACAGTCAGGTTTATAGGAAAATAATAGAAATCGCCAAGATATAAATGTTGGTTACGCTCTCCTCCAAGGAACAGCAGGAAAGGTCACTTAGGGATATTTGTGGGCCAGGGGGTGTCAGTAATATAACTGAAAATAGACTCCGACAACTTGGGCTTATGAAATATTGTGTACGGGTTGGGTTTGGAAGTTTAAGAAGACGTATAGAAAGAGATAGACATAGTAGACAGAGATAGATACATAAGAGAGAGAGATAGGTATATGCATTAGAAAGAGATAGATGTACAGATAAAAAATGAAGACAATTTTATCCACAGCATTCCGATATACTTCAAGGTATAAATAATTTTACTGATTCGACCGGTAATTTATTGCCGGTCGGTAAAATTATTTCTACCCTGAAATATATTGGAACGCTGTGGAAAAAAATCGTCTTCTCAATTTCGCCCTATAAATCTACTGCAATCTAATTAACAATGTTAATCATAGAATAAAAAAAAACTATATTTGGAAATAAAATCAATATATTTCCATTAGATCTTTAAAATAAATATATTCATGCTTAGACTGAGCTGTTAATTAAACTAAACTATTCACAAACATAATATTGGTCTAGAAAATGTTTAATTCATTCACATAATGTATGGAATCAATAACAGTTACTTGAAGGTAAGGTTTAAAGCAGTGCCATAAAATCAAAATTGCCCCTATTTTGCTGTAACAAAATTAATTTTTACTTTCTTATACGCAGTATAAGTATAGTAATTATGAAAGATTTACATCTCGATATTTTAACAGAAATATACCTGCTGACCTTCCCTGAATCGATTCCGATTATTTTTGAAATGACGTGTGTGAGTGTGCGTGTAGTAGTTATGGTTTTACGTCTGGCAATAAACATCCCGTTACCAAAAAGCATATAATATACTTCTTGCTGTTACCAGCATTAGCACAGATTTTTGGACGCTTGGTAGCAGAAACAAACTCCATTCCTTTCGTTTTCTGCTACTTTGCGGTGAATTTGTCGTATCTGAATTTAATGTAAGCTATAAAATGTTATTTATAATTGAAAATTAATTTGTAGACTTACGATTCGATTTTCTGGTTTGACGATGATTACCCTTGCTCGATACCTCTGAAAACAATATTTTATTAGCTCGAGTTAAACCAAGCAAACATATTTTATACCTTCCGGTCGCACTGAAACACATTAATCGTGCTCCCTCAACGAAGATGTAAAAGAAGATGCAATTGTTACATCGGGCATGGGGATATCTAAATAAATTACTTTATTAATAAAAACATTTATCAAATTAAAATGGTTTTCCTACCTTCTTGCACAGCGTACCGCTCATCCAAGTACAAAGTTGGAGAAGCACCATGTAATACGGTAGTTCTGCCTTTACCATTTATATAAATCCACCAAGGGCTAAAATGTTTAAGGCAGACCCGATACGAATGATAAATTTGCTTTTCTGGCATTTTAAATAATTTCGGATTGTTTACCAGCCCAATCCAGTTTTTAAACATCGTGTTATAAGCTTTCGGAAACCACGTAAAACAGTACCCACTCGATTTGCAACTTGGCACAGCGCAACTCACGTTGAACGACATAATCTAATATATTTTAAATCAAGTAAAATACATAAAATTCAAGTAAAACATAAGACTGACGGATTTTGTTACAATGTAACGCACTATTCAAACGCCATTAAAAAAAAAACTAAATGTTGCAATAATAACTAAAAAAGTTGCCGCGCTTTTTAAATGTTATTTGTAATAACATATAATTTTTCGTTCGTTAAGAAAAATTATTATAAAATAAATACGCTTCTCTCTAAATTTCTTATTAAAAAATAAATACGCTTATTATAAATGAAAATTATACAGTGTATAAGTAAAAATAAATACAAATTACTTAATTAGCATTAAAATTTATTTTAAATTTAACATCCAAATATAGAACTAAGTATTTTAATTTATATAGCTCTTATAAAAAAATATGTTATTTAAATACAGAAAAATTTTAATTCCAATATTTGCCGAAACAATCACTCAGTCCATATTGTAGGAAACATTAGTACGGTTAGTACCTGAAAAGCGACGGTCACGCTCACGGCGGCCATTCTGGTGGAGTATATAATTCGAACTAATTCGAAGCCCTCCCCCCAACAAAATGGCCGTCTGTGAACCACCGTTGCTCTCCTCGCCATCTGACATTTGTGGAATTCGGTGATTGCGTTAGAACATAACCCCAGTATTTTATTCTCAGAAATATGCTCAATTATACCACTAATAACGCATTTAAACAATACCCAAAATACATAAAACATAGTCTTTTATTGTTTCTTAAGTAATTTTCATAATATTCTACAGAATTATTATAGTTTTCATAATGCAAATGTGTAGACAAATTATAACCTCAGCCGTCTGTCATGTGGTACACCTCATTTCGAATGAGATTTTTAGAGGATCTGCCAAACGAAAGTGCATGTTTTATATCTTGAATTAAAGCTTAGAGTATGTAGATTACGAATATAGTAAATATATAAAAAAGAGCCATTCCCATTTTTTGCAAATTAGAGAAACGTCGGACAGCGCACTGTTTGCACCTATGAACATGGTATTTTTAATGAAATTTCATTATTCCAGTGAATATTCTTGCAGTTTTTGGCTTTATAACGCTAATTATTAACATTTTACACAAAATGAAACATATTTGGAGCTTTAAAATCACGTATTAAGCGAAATAAAAATCTAGGGATTTTTGTTTTTAGGTTGGCAACACTGACTTTTCGTGGCTGGGTTTTTCATGGATAACTTTACCGACATTTAATATAGGTCACTTTCATGGTGAATCACACTTTGCAATTCACACCACAACTGTTTCCTGTTATTTTTAAAAACTTACTACCAAACTTGATTCCTACCCTAATTGATGATAAACAATCTCTTAATTTTGGTCACTTTCATGGGGAATCACACTTTGCAATTCACACCACAACCGTTTCCTGTTATTTATAAAAAACGAACTAAAAAACCTGATTCCTACCCTAATTGATGATAAACAGTAATTTTGGACACTTTCATGGTGAATCACACTTTGCAATTCACACCACTAATAAGAGTTGTGTAGGTCGCAATTAAGATTTGCCCCCCGTTATGCAGTATAGTGAACGCCCATGAAGTGTTAGTACTATTTTTTGCCACTTGAAACAAGAATGGTGCTACAAATCATTGTGACACTTCAATTATGGCGGCATATTATGTTTATTTTTACTTTCTTATACGCAGTATAAGTAAGTATTGTAATCATGAAAAATTTCGAACTCGAGATTTGTATGGAAATATACGTTTTGACCTTCCCTGAATCGATCCCGACTATTTTTGGAATGACGTCCGTCTGTGTGTGTGTTTGTGTCTGTGTGTGTATGTTCTCTACAGCCTAAACGGTTGAAGCTAAAATTATGAAACTTTAAACTTAAGATTTGCATATGCCTGGGGTGTGCACCTCTTATTTTTGAAAAAAATATTCAAAGCGGAAGTGCCTGTTTACTCTAGTCATTTTTTGCAGTTTCTGCAATTACTCAAAAATGGTTACAGTTACAGAAAAATTGTATGAACAAAAATTAAAGGTATTTATATTTAACACAACTTTTGTTCGAATTTTTTTTCCAAAAATGGTACTGGTTTCAAAATAAATTTCTGCTTATTATATATATTTTTACATAAATCGTTTCATCTGCGCCTGTCAATTGTTTAACAAAATATACTTAAATAATTTGAAGTTTGGCATTTAATATTTATTCAAAGAAATATATTTAATGTAAAAGCAATCTTAAGGTTAAAACAAATATTATAAATTAGATAAATAATGAAACTACGATGTGGTGTAACCCATATGCGTATAAGAAAGTTCGGTGCATGACACTGCAGATGTTTTAGTTAAAAAGCACATAAAAAAAGGCTTCCGCGCCCTAAATTAATATTTTTAAGAAAGGTAAAACATTAATATAACATTATTTTCAGGTTTAATTGATATTCAAGCAAGTCCCATACTCTGCACTCTACCCGACATGAGTATTGTTCGTGTATCAAATACTCAATTTCTGAACTTCTTCTGATATATGCATTTTGTGGACCAAAAGTCACTTTCTACAAAGTGATTTTTGTAGAAACCAAATTTTAAAGTTAACTTTAGCCCGTCCTTTTAGACACTTTTTGCAAAGCTGCTGCCAATTCGAGATCTTTAGGAACCTTAAACATAAGCATTTTCCTGGGGTTACTTCTGTAACCGGACGTACACCCGAACGCGGCACAACAATTAGGCATTTTAGATATGACGAATCTTATGAAGTTATAGAATATGTCGAATTAGGTTGTGTTTCAGTCCGATTTATTGATCAATATTGGTTGCCAGAGCCATCTACAATTTTCTGGTTAGCGAGCAAATCTCGTCAACAATAGAATTGTAGTAGAGTCGGAGGGGCTTGACATAAACCATAGATGGCTTGTTTTATTTTTAATTAGACAAGGATAGGTATACTTTTAGATAGCCCTAAATAAAACATCTGCAGAATCATGCACCGAACTTTCTTATGCGCATTTGGGTTATACTGTTGAATTTTTCCAACTATATATATACATACAAGTGCTGACTTTCGGAAAACTTGTTAGCCGTTCTTCTATCAAAGCGTATAGGAACAAAGCAGGAACGTTTTTGGAAGGGCATACTACGAACAAATTAGACTTCATTTCAAAGTTTTACTATTTATATGTGATTTAATACTTACATGCCAAAAAAAAAGATTTCTCAAAAGTAACAACCTCACAATGCCAATTCAAAACGATTAAAAACACACGTTAGATATATAAGTTAATAAAAATCGATTTACAGTTCATTTAATCTATTATTTAATGCAAAATGGATTCCGATACAGGTACTAAAAATAAATAAATATATTTTTTTTAGAGTATGTAGATGATGCGAAGTTGATAAACTCTCGTTGATGAACCAAAAATTAAAGATGATAGATATTTCAACATAAACTCTTTATTATTTTTTTGTTTATTATTTTTATTTATTATGGCCTACTCGCGGTAATTTTAAATATATTATTATGACAACAATTAATTAATACATTTCATAATTTAACACCCCCACTTTGTCAAATAAATTAATACAACTATGACTATACGTATTAAATAATTGAATTTAAACCGAACATATTTATTAAGAATAGATATTTCTTTAGTATATCCGCAGGCATTTTCTCCGAACACAAATATTTGATCTTGATCTTCCTATTTTCCACTTGTTCACGAATATAGTTATATTTAATATCAATGTGCTTACTACGCATATGATAAATTCGGTTTTCTGCCATTGCTTTCGCACTTTGATTGTCCGAGTGTAAAATTGGATGTTCTGGTAAGAATATCTCCATTTTAATATCTCTTAAAAATTGTTGTATCTAGTTATTTTCTTTTGCGGCACTAGTTAGCGCCATAAATTCTGCCTCTGCTGTTGACAGAGCTACAGTCCCTTGCTTGTGAGATTGCCAAGTGACTGCGCCATTTCCAAGTGTAAATAAATATCCTGTAAATGAACGTCGAAAGTCTGAGTTGGAAGCCCAATCGGCGTCGGTATACCCACAAAGTTTACTACCACATTTACTATACGTGATACCATAATCTTTTATCTTTTGCAAGTATCGGAGAACCCTTTTTGCTCCTGTCCAATGCTCTAGACCTGGGTTTGAATTAAATTGACTTAAGAATGCGACAGGAAATAATAAATCAGGTGTTGTTCTAGTTATTATTTTCACTTTTCCGACAAAATTCTTTGGTAAGTTTGAAATTAACATCAAGTGGTGTTGATATAGGATTACAGTATTCCATTCCAAATTATTTTAAAATATTTTCACTATAATTCTTTTCAGAAAGTGTTTTAAAACGTCTATTTAGTATTCCTTTTACATTTTCGATATCTTCAAGATTTTCTCCAAAAATTAGTATATCATCCACGTAAACAGAGATTATTGTTTTCTGTTTTGAAGATGAAATGTAAAGACATGGGTCGGCATAAGATGGTTTAAAACCAGTTGTTTTCAAAAATTCATCCAAACATTTATTCCATTCACGACCAGATTGTTTCAATCCGTATAGGGATCTTTTTAGTAAACATACTAAATTTTCGTTTCCTTTTTCTATGAATCCAGATGGCTGGTTCATTTAAATTTCTTCTTTTAATTTACCATTTAGATATGCCGTTTTTACATGGACATGCCAGTCAAGTTGAGCTGTTAACGCTAAAAGTAATCGTAAGCTTTGCCACCTCACTACTGGTGAACATACCCCTTGAAAGTCAATACCAGATATTTGCCCATATCCTTGTGCAACAAGTCGTGCCTTATAAATGTCAATCTCACCATATTTGTCATATTTTCTGCGAAGAACCCACCTTGATCCAATTACCTTTCTATGTTTAGGTCACTTTACTAATATCCATGTTTCGTTTTGCTTGAAGGAATTCATTTCTTCATTCATTGCTTTCTTTCATTTTTCGCTATCTTCTCTTGTTAACGACTCCTTGTAATTTTTGGGATCTTCATCATTGTTATGAAAAACTGTTGTAATCATTTGCTTCGCATTCATTTTGATTTGTATTCTGATCTATCTTCTTGGTATGATATTATTTTCTACCTGTGTTTTATCATTTATAGGATTATTTAAAATATCTTCAGTAATTTTTGTTGTTTCATTTTCTCCCCCACTTAATCCTGTATATTGAATTTCATTTTCATGTGGTTCATGTTCGAATTCAATAATTTCATTTGCTTCGTTTGAATCGATTTAGGGAAGGTCAAAACGTATATTTCCGTTAAAATCTCGAGATCGAAAGTTTTCGTGATTACAATACTTACTTATTCTGCGTATAAGAAAGTAAATATACGAATCCGAGTCGCAGTAGTAGTTATTGACTGATATTTCAGAAAGAAAGAACTACTGTACATTTTTTAAACGTACAAGTTTATTTAAAAAAGAAACAAAAAAAAAAATACAAAATATCAAAACAGTATTAGGTCCAAAACGACCCACTAGCCTTAAACGAACTATTTTACTACCATATAAGTTACGTGAAAACAAAAGTATAAATAAAAATCAGCAATATAATACTTATAATAGGTTAGAAAGTAGCAAAATATAACAGTGGCGGTTCTCGTATATCTCAATTTTATGTTGCAAGAGCTCGAGTAATCGATGCTAGTAAATACTTACAGTATTTTATATTGTTTATTTCTTCAATTTTGAATGCTACGCTCTTTAGATGATTTTCATCCTATGATCAAAAGTAATAATTGTACTGATTTTTGCAGCAAACGGCGCAAACTTACATTAAGAATCTCCATTTTGGACCAGCACTTAAACATATATTCGGAACATTCGACTCGGCTACAAGCAGTAGCGACTGCCCCTGGATCAGTTTCAGACATCTCACCTAATTTCTGTGCCGTTATACCCAATACCTTTTCGGCTTCATTTCCACATACAACGAACCATTCATTGCCACTCCAATCGACGATGTTCAACTAGACAAACATCCACACAATTCAGTCAACAAATTCAATATTTTTAAATTCCAAATTTCTTACCGATAGAATCAAACCATATTTGAACGTATCGTAGTTTTGATTACATTTCTCACAATAATATTCATGATTTTTCAAGTGACTCACTATTTTCATACAATCTGTCTGTGGACATAATTTGTACAGAGCGTTGGTAGAATCGACAGAAAGAATAGTTCCTTTAATCCGATAAAACTCGGAAATGACACTTGGATCTACTATACGATTTTTAATATTTAGAATATTCGTCCATTTAATTGGGAAACTATTTATGATGGTTCTAAATTTAAAAACATCCAAAGTTATAAAATATATTATCGAGAAATTTGTAAAAGTAAACTTTGGCATTATTTTGTAATAAGAACAAATTTCACGGGCACAAATTAAATGTTGAAATAAATCTTCATGGATGTATAGCTTACCAATTGTCATTATTAAATTTATATTAATTTCGTAATTATCTTTAACGTTTCTTAATTATTCACATTTTAAATTCCGCAAATTTTACGACACTTTTCACGCCAAAAGTTATACGTTTATTTCATGGGCAATATGCTGCCAGCACGCAGTATTTTAAAATAATATATTGAAATCAATTACTTAATTTAAATAATATAGGTACGAACAATGGTTTATAAATATTCATAAATAAGAGCGGTATATCTCTATAGTCAATTAACTATGATGTGGATTTTCCAAAAACAAACCTAGCACTGATGTCAACAGTGACTGCAGTTATTCCAAAATTCTTGTACCATTTTCTCAAGGCGTGAGATTCAGGAAGATCTGGATTAAATTTCATAACGCTAGAAGAAAGAACTGATAAATATTTGCCACCGCCAATCTGGTTCACTTTGACAGCGCGTACTGCTATAACACTGAATTCTTCCGTTTTGAATGATTTCGCTTCAGAGCCCCAAAGTGTTAAAATAACCTATAAACACAAATATTTAGTTCGTACGATCAGAAAATACCGTTTAAATTTTCATAGATCACTTACACTTGTTTTTGTTTGATCAACTATTGTTACTTCACGTTTTTTCAACTCAATATTCGTGAACTTCGTTTTAATATTTTGCATGGCGGATGCAGCTTTAAAAACGCCAATTACGTCGATAATAGCACCGAGTTTTTTTGATATTATTTTATCAATTCGGACGAAATTATACTTAGCGGCTGATACAGAGTTTACTTCGAAACATGGCGTGATTGTCGTTTCGTTAATTAATCGCACTTCGTACTTGCTTTTTAAATTCGAGTAAAGGTAATTTGACCGTTTTAGTTCGTATTTACTTATGTAATACATTTTATCGACCTATTAAAACATTTGTAGAGTAAACATAGACTGTACACAGTTATGCGGAGAAATACTTGCCTCAATTAACTTATAGAATTTGTCGACGTCGTCTCTGCATGCGGTCGCACGAATTTCACCACTTTTATCAGCAAGTTCCATAATAAAGAATGTGCCTTTATGGAGAGGGTTTACCCAAGTACGCACGGAGGATTTGTGGTTTACTCGAACCATGATCATCCTGTTTAGAAGCATAATGTGGGTAAACATATATTATGTGTATATTAATAATTAGAAATTATTTTAATAATAATTTAATGATAAAATCCTTTTTACTTTTCTTGCGTCAAGTACGACCATTCTTAGAGTGCCGTATGTAAGTACCTATCTTTGTGTGTGTTTATCTGTATGTGTGTTTGAGAGAGATAATATATATATAAATATATATATATATATATATATATATATATATATATATATATATATATATATATATATATATATACAGGGTGTAACAGCGAAACGAGCTACCTCGAATAACTTCTATGTTATTAAAGATACAATAAAATAGTATAAGACAATCTTATGCAGGACCAAGGAGGACATCCAACTATAAAAGAAAATATTTTTTTAAACCAGTGGTTATCAAGTAACAACACAAAGTTATGTTTTTTCAAATGAGATGCTATATATTTTTTAAGCCCATTCGATAGAGTATTTTCTTCTGAATTCCATTATGTATTCGTTTTATACCCTTACATAAGTAAAATATTGAGAAAAATGCAATTGAAAGTTAAAGAAATTTCATTGTTATAGTTACTTTTCAGTAGGCTATGAAACAAAATTGAGCTTAAATACATTAAATTATTTGTTATTTACTTTAAAACACTATTTATAAAGTAAATAACAAATAATTTCATGTATTTAATTTATGTTTCGTTGTATTTAAGCTCAATTTTGTTTCATAGCCTACTGAAAAGTAACTATAACAATGAAATTTCTTTAACTTTCAATCGCATTTTTCTCAATATTTTACTTATGTAAGGGTATAAAACGAATACATAATGGAATTCAGAAAAAAATACTCTATCGAATGGGCTTAAAAAATATATAGCATCTCATTTGAAAAAAACATAACTTTGTGTTGTTACTTGAGAACCACTGGTTTAAAAAAATATTTTCTTTTATAGTTGGATGTCCCCCTTGGTCCTGCATAAGATTGTCTTATACTATTTTATTGTATCTTTAATAACATAGAAGTTATTCGAGGTAGCTCGTTTCGCTGTTACAGCCTGTATATATATTTATATATATAGTATATATAAATAAATAAATATATATATATATGTATATATATATATATATATATATATATATATATATATATATATATATATATATATATAGTATATATAATATATATATATATATATATATATATATATATATATATATATATATATATATATAAATTATATAAGGCCTTGAAGTTATTTTACATATATTGTAAGTTGCAACCTGCAGCATCAGCTAAATCTTAGTGTATTTCCATAAAACTAGAAACAGCATAAATAGCACGTAACATTAGAAATATGAGTTGATTGTTCTCAGTTCGTTCGTTGTAAGTCTACAAAACGAATACTGTTGTCTTTAATATTATACGAAATAAAAAAGATTTTTTTTTATTTAAATTAAATATTGAGTATTTTATTGGCGCAGTCGGTAGGATAGCTTCGAAACACAAGTTATTGTGTGGTGAATATAATTCTTCGCTTTGCTATTCTGCAAACCTACGTAAAAGGCTAAACAGTGCCCATCAGGGTCTACCCACGACCCATCTTTAAAAGAAGACAACATCAGATTGGCAACTTGCTGTTCCACGACCGGTCCACGCAGCCTGAAAGATATCTGCTGTCCCCTTGAAGAATCAGAAGACTAGCAGAACAGAAGAACCCGGTGATGCCCGTAAAACATCCATCCACAATTATATTATTACTACCATTGTAAGTTAATCATAATTTACATATAATATTATTACACAAAGGGATACTTCTAGCAAAGACTAGTAATAAAAGTATCAAGAGACCGACATAGTCTCAACACACACATATTTATGAACAATAGTAGTTCATCGGAATCGGAACACGTAACTTCAGATTCCGAAGTCGAAAATAATCAAACTACTAAAATCTCGGTACAGAGAATTTCTTTGAGGCCAAGTCGACTAAATAATTTATATTTTCGCAATACAAATCAAAAATCCTCCTAACGGAATATAATCAACTTCAAAAAAATGCAATAATTAGAGAAGATCAAAAATTAGTTGTTTCACACTTTATTTCACTACTACCAATTTCTATACGGGGTTCATTTATTGTAAAAGAACCACAATCCCTAGAACAATGCGAAATTCTCTTGCGAAATGAATTCAACTATTCGCATCAATCCCCTATATTAAAAGAAAAACCAAATTTCTCATTAGCATAAGAAATTCCCTGCTCAACAATTTCCTTCCAAACCTATACCATTTAACACAGTTTGCACCCAGACAGAATTTGAAGAATTTCTATGAAACAAAACGTAATTTTCAACCAAGACCCATGACACAACAGACTCGCTTGACACAACCCATGTTAACACAAACAATTAGACAGAATTATAACCTTGACGAAACTAACGATACAGAAATCATAGAACAACTTGACCACGAATCTGAAAACGAAATAGACGAAGATTCTATTTTAGAGTTAGAAAACGGCGAGGACACATTAAACAAGTAATGTCAAGTATTACTTATCACCTACCGTCGTTAAAAATTAAAAATGATATTATTCTCTTTGATACAGGCTCTAGTATAAATTTAATAACTCCGGAAATAGTAAGAACAAAAAACATGAAAACTTATAATGAAAAATGCACTTTTAAAACTATAAACGGGAAAACCACAACAAACGAATATGTCATTTTAAATCTAAACAAAATTCCAATAAAATGTTACAACCATAATTTTCATAAGGAATACAACCTACTTCTAGGTATAGAAGCATTTAAAGATTTAAACATACAAATTGACTTCTTAAAAAACATTATTAAAATAGAAGGTAAAGAAAGAAAATTACAAAGTTATTCAGAAACATCAAAACAAAACAATAATATCCAAATTCGAAACAAACATTTAAGCAATTTAGAAAAACAAAAATTAGACTTAGTCATTAGAGAATATAAAAACTTATTCCCAAAAAAAGACGAAAAATTATCCAACACTAACATTTGTACACATAAAATTATAGTTAATGAAGAAACTCCCATACACACAAAATATTATAGACTGCCACAAATTTATGAAAAAGACATTGAGGAACACATTCAAAATGTACTAAAAGAAAATGTAATACAACCTTCACATTCTTTTTGGAATTCACCTATTTGGATTGTACAGAAAAAATTAGACGCATCTGGTAAACGTAAGACAAGATTAGTTATTGATTACCGTAAATTAAATACAAAAACAAAAGACGATCGTTTCCCAATTCCGAACATAGACACCCTATTAGACCATAGAGGATGTTCAAAATATTTCACTACCCTCGATCTGCATTCTGGCTTCCATCAAATCCTAATGAATAAAGATTATATCGAAAAAACTGCATTTTCTACAACGTCCGGACATTACGAATTCGTTCGCATGCCATTCGGCTTAAAAAATGCCCCGGCAACATTTCAGAGAATGATGAATATCGCATTAGGAGACTTAGTTAACAAAGTATGCCTAGTCTACCTCGCCGACATAATCATTTTCGGAAAAAGATAAGACGAACATTTACAAAACATAAAATTAGTATTCGAAAAACTCAGAACGGCAAACCTTAAAATACAAATCGATAAATCCGAATTTTTACAAAATCAAACCAAATACCTCGGTTATATCATTACACAAGACGGCATTAAAACCGACCCATCAAAAGTTGAAAAAATTAAACATCCCTAAAACCAAAAAGGAAATAAAACAATTCCTTGGTACTATCGGCTGGTATCGAAAATTTATTCCTAACTTTGCAAAATTAACGAAACCTTTCACTCGTTGTTTACGAAATGGTCAAATCATTGATATTTATAATGAACAATATAGAAACTGTTTTAAAAAATGTAAGGAAATTTTAACTACGTCACCAATATTACAATTCCTCAATTTTAATAAAGAATTTATCCTCACAACCGACGCCTCAGACTTTGCAATAGGTTCCGTATTACTCCAATAATGAAATTAACAAAGAGATGCCAGTAGCATATTTCTCTAAAACACTAAATAATGCTGAGCAAAACTACAGCACAATAGAAAAAGAACTACTTGCAATAATCCAATCTATAAAAAATTTCCGACCTTACTTATACGGCAGAAAATTTCTCATTAAAACTGATCACCGACCACTTTTATGGCTATCAATATGAAGAACCCGAATCAGAAACTTATGCCATGGAAAATAGAACTAAATGAATACAATTTTGAAATAGAATATTTACAAGGTAAAATGAACTTTATTGCTGATAATTTATCAAGACAAAGGAATGATACGCAAATTATTAAATACATTGGAGACGTGACAAATACAAAAATATTTGCACACTGCATATCAAAAGATTTCGAAATGTGACAAGGACTAACCAAAGACATAAACGACCAATTTCAGAGCAAAGAATATTGTAACAATCAAAAAAGCCAAAATAAAAATCTAATCATACAACACACTAATAATAAAACAATATTTCATCTAATTACAAAAGAAAAACATTACGAAAAACCTTCAATAAAAAATTTAGACAAACCTCTCAAAGAATTAAGGGACTATATGATACTAAATGAACTACACGAAATCAATATCCCGAAATTAGGTTGCGGATTAGATCAATTAAAATGGGAAGATGTTTCAAACAAAATACTAAAAATTTTCGAAGATATAAACATTCAAATTAATTTGTATACATTACCTGAAACAAATATTAACGATTCAATAAATAATAATGATAGCGATAATAACACTGTACACTCAGATCCAGAAAACCCAGTGAACGGACTAAAATTTTCAAACGATAGGCTTAATGTTGCAAATAACCAACTAATACTAGAAACACATAATGGAAACACAGATATTAAAATACAACGCTTATTTGAGCATGCTAAGATGAGAATACACTGTAAATTCAATAAAACCGCACTAGAAGAAGATACAATAAATTTTTTAAAGGAATACATTATTCCAAAAATACGTTATTACGCAATAATCGAAAAGAGTCTAGAGTTAACACTCGCGAATATTATACAGAATACTTTCGAATATAACACTATAAACGTTATTTCATGTAACAAAATTGTAATAGACATAGAAGATGAAGACGAACAAATTGAAATAATTCATGACTTCCACATAGGACTAACAAACCACCGTGGAATAATAGCAACATTAAACGCATTAAAAGATAAATATTTCTGGCCTAATATGATAACAAATATTACCGAATATATCAATAACTGCGGCCACTGTAAATTAAACAAATACAATAGAAAACCAATACAAGCAATTGACAATCTTACACCAACCCCCTGTAAACCTTTTGATATAATAAACATGGACTTACTATGCCTAGATAAAAATTATTTCCTAACTATTTACGATCAGTTTTCAAAACAAGGGCAAATATATTCTCGAAAATAAATCTTTAAGAAGCGTTGTAAACCAATTAATAAAATATTTTCAAACATTCACTATACCAAAAAAAATCATAATGGACTCCGGCCCAAAATTTAAAGGAAGTCTCGTACAAAACTTACTCAGATCACACAACATAGAAAGCCACATTACTTGTGTAAACAACCCCAAAAGCAATGCAATTGAAAGATAACATTCCACTCTCCTAGAGCACTTGCGCTTAATTGAAAACAATAAAAAGTTCAATAATAAAACATTGCTAGAAAAATTGGAACTAGTTATATTAGCCTATAATAATACGAAACACTCTATTACAAAATTAATCCCCAACGAAATACTATTTGGAAAAAACAACGAAATACCTTTCAGAACAATTCCACTTATAAATGAAGAACTAATCCAACAATATAAAGATGAACAAACCCAACTGTTTGAAATCATTAAAAGAAAAATCGAAACAGAGAAACAGCAACGTTTCAAAGAAAATGATAATCCTTTACAGATACCAAAAGAAATGTTTGCTAAACAAAATCCTAGATTATTATAGAAATTTAAAAAACTATTGTTTAAAAATATAAAAATAGAATAATATGACCCAATATTAGGAAAAGTAAAAACCAGAGACCAACTAGGTCCGAAAAACTTTCGGATAAATAGATTAAAACAACTAAATGTTTCAGATGCGTAGCCCAATTGATAGATATCTCACAAGAAAACGGATTTCACCTGGCCGATCTAGGACAATGTAAAATAAGATCTTCGGAACAAATTATTTACTTTAATTATAACATTACCCCCATTTATCAAGAATTCATAAAAGTAAAAAATTAAAAACTAGTCTGTTGGAACAAATATCCAACGAAAAGACAATATTCCAAGAATACATAAATATAATAACCTATATTCATAACGATTTGGAAAATCAAATTCAAAAACTTTTTAACAAAAGAACAAAACGCGGTCTAATTAACGGATTAGGTAGTATCATAAAATCTATTTCCGGTAACCTAGACGCTTCGGACGGAGAACGATATGACAAACTTCCCAAACAAATAAATAAAAAGGAACAGACACTACAAACACAAAATGACCAAAACCTAAAATTAAGCAGAGAAATGATTGACAAATTTAATGAACAAATAAAGAACATTGAAAGTAATGAAAATAAATTACAAACGCAAATAGGAGACATTTTATACTTTGACTGGCAAGGCAGAATTGACACTGAAAACAAATTTCAAAAGTTAATATTCTTTTTACAAAACATGAACGACTTATGCAAACAAATCAAACTTAGCCTAAAATTCCTAATACCCTACAACAAATAACACAAAATAAAGATATTTGGCTTTTCAATGAAATTATTGAAACATAATGTAGAAATTATAGAGATCAAATACACTACATAATAAATATTCCTATTTACACTTTAAATACTTATCCTTTACACCAATTTACCCAAATTCTCGTCTACAAAAATAATTCTCTTATTATGCTCAATGAAAAACAAAGTATATACTACCTAGATAATGGAAATAAATATATTACTGATAACTGTATTCAAATAAGTAATTTACACTATTATAATAGTCGATATATTAAAATTAATAAATGTATTAGGAATATTGTAAGTAACCAAAAGAACGGTGGTTGTTTATATCATGACATAAAATTAGAAAACACTTGGGAACAAATAGAAAAACATCTGCAGTGTCATGCACCGAACTTTCTTATACGCATATGGGTTAAACCACTTCGTAGTTTCATTGTTTTTCTAGTTTATAATATTTGCTCGAACTTTTAGATAGCTTTTACATTAAATATATTTCTTAGAATAAATATTTATATATATATATATATATATATATATATATATATATATATATTTACATATATATATATATATATATATATATATATATATATATATATATATATATATATATATATATATAAATTAAATACTCAATATTTAATTTAAATAAAAAAAATCTTTTTATTTCGTATAATATTAAATACAACAGTATTCGTTCTGTAGACTTACAATGAACGAACTGAGAACAATCAACTCATATTTCTAATGTTACGTGCTATTTATGCTGTTTCTAGTTTTATGGAAATATACTAAGATTTAGCTGATGCTGCAGGTTGCAACTTACAATATATGTAAAATAACTTCAAGGCCTTATATAATTCCTCCCTTCTAAAATTTTACAATAATTGTTTGATTTGTTTTTTAAGGTGTTCTTTTTTCGTTTCCATAAATTTTTACATTTATTCTTATATTTAGAACATAACATGAACATTATGATAATTACAATGATGCAATATAATATGTAAGAATGATGATTATTATTTATTTGTGATTCTTTTATTGGTGGAGCATTTTTGATTTTTATATCAACTGGTTTTATTTCTTTTAGTTTAATCTGACATGGCGTTTTCAAATTATTGGAGGGGCTGAAATTTTCAAATTGTATTTCTTTATATGTTTCTTGAATAACACTGAATTTAAAATTATTTATCTTACATCCTTCTGTTAATTTATATTTGTATATTCCTTGTATATTTTTATTCAAAATATTTGTTTGACAATTAATCTGAATTTGTTGTTCGTTGGGACTTATAATTATTAAGTCGCTCTTATTACTTTCCTATACGCAGTATAAGTAAGTATTGTAATCATGAAAAATTTCGAACTCGAGATTTTAACGGATATATACGTTTTGACCTTCCCTGAATCGATTCCGACTATTTTTGGAATGACTTCCGTCTGTGTGTGTGTGTGTGTGTGTCTGTGTGTGTATGTTCTCTACAGCCTAAACGGTTGAAGCTAAAATTATGAAACTTTAAACTTAAGATTTGCATATGCCTGCGGTGTGCACCTCCTATTTTTGAAAAATATATTCAAACCGGAAGTGCCTGTTTACTCTAGTAAATTTTGGCAGTTTCTGCAATTACTCAAAAATGGTTACAGTTACAGAAAATTTTTATGAAGAAAAATATAAGGTATTTATATTTAAAATAATGAAACTACGACATGGTTTAACCCAAATGCATATAATAAAGTTCGATTCATGACACAGTAGATGTTTTTCATAAAAGTAACCGGAAACAAGAAAATGGCTATTGAAATAAGTACAAACAACAAACAAAACTTAAGGTTGTATGAGACAAATTAAAAATGCTACAAAGCTATTCATCTTTCGTATATAAGTTGATGTTATTACTGTCAACATTTCAGCAAAATTTCATGAAATTTTACGCGGTAGTTTAGAAGACTGAAAATTTTCAGTTAACATGGGCTCTTAAGGTGTTTCACGATTTTTCTTCTTAATTTGTAACAGGGCCTTTTAACCTTAATATAATTATTACCACATGTTTAATAAAGTTTTATTCAAAAAAGTAATATGATTTACACGGTCAAATTTGAAATATTCAATATAATGTACAAATATTCAGACTATCTGACGTTGGACATGTAACATGGCAACAATGTTGGCCGATTGAGTGAGTGACATTAATAGTTGGCATAATTTTTCCCTCTAAAAAATTTTAATGAAATATTTTAAGCAATAATATAATTATTTACAATTTAACATAAGTTTTAACAAAAATTTAATAAGGCACGCTTTACATATAACACTTGTTAACTGCAATTAAAGTTTCTTAACCAAAAACTTTAGGAACAGTGTCAGATTCTACATTCTACCAACTTATTATTAATCGCGGTGTTGCCGATTCGAAAGTGTAAAATAAGAAAACTGATTTTGGTTTATATTTCTATTAAATTAATGTTTTAGTTTATGTAACATGCTCTAATTTGTTTAATTAATTATTATGAGTTCAAAATATTACATTTTAGTATCTTTTTGCATCCTTAAAATTTTCATATTTTCATTGCTAGAAGTTGCATGCCAAGTGCAATCCCTACTACAAGTACAAAAAATTGAATTTAATTTCATAATTAACGACCAAAAAACATTTTTGAAATGTGTAAACACATTTTTTAAGATTTATTAGAACAAATATTACTTAAATGTATATATCTGGATCACAATAACTATAAATAGCGAAATTTCTATATGTCATATGACTGCGCTTTTTGGCTGAGATTGTCCGTCTCGAACAACTTTAAATAATTTTGAGTTTTGCATTTAACATTTATTCTAAGAAATATATTTAGTAAAACATCTGCAGTGTCATGCACTGAACTCTCTTATACGCATTTCGGCTAGATCATATTTAGACTATATTTCTAATTTATAATATTTTGCTAACCTTTGGAACCCTTGTTCACTAATTTATTTCTTCGAATAAATATTAAAAGTCAAACTCCAAATTATTTAAGTTTTTTGTTTGTCTATTAAACAATTGACAGACTCAGTTGATATGAAAATAATTTTAATAAGAACAAATTTCAATATCCATTTTCTCGTTTACGGTACCTTTTTTGAGAAAAATTTTCAATTAAAAGTTGTGATAAATACTAATATCTTTAATTTTTATTATAACAATTTTTCTGTAAGTGCATTCATTCTTAAATAATTGCAGAAACCACAAAAGATGACTAGAGTAAACAGGCACTACCGGTTTGTATATTTTTTTCAAAAATAAGAGGTTTCTTGCCAGACACATACAAATATTAAGTTTAAAATTTCATAATTTTCTCTTCAGCCGTATAGGCTATAGAGCGCTCACACACACGCCCACACACACACACACACACACACACGCACACACACACGCACACACACAACCACACACCCACACATACACACACAGGCAGACATTCCAAAAATAGTCGGAATCGATTCAGGGAAGGTCGAAACGTGTATTTAGGTTAAAATCTCGAGATCGGAATTTTTCATGATTACAATACTTACTTATACTGCGTATAAGAAATTAAAAAGGCTTGTCAAGATTAGTAAAATATTTTTAATTAGAAAAATAATAAGAAAATGATATTATCTCACCAAAATGCGTACAAGGAAGTTTAGTGTAAGACATTGCAGGTATTTTTTGAAACAATATTTCGAAAATGGTACTGGTTAAAAAAAATGACCATTAAAGTTTCTTCTTATTATATATATTTTTATATAAATCGTATCAACTGTGCCTGTCAATTGTTTAACAGCATCACAAAATTCCCTCAAATAATTTAGAATTTAACATTTAATATATATTGTAAGAAATATATTTAGTGAGAATATGTTTCGAAGGTTAGTAAAATAATAAAAATATTTGAATATATGTATAAGATAGTTCTGTGCATGCCATTGCGGACAATTTATATGGGAGACTTTAATTGTACTTTTAAGCTCTTGGTTAAGACATTGGTATTTATTCCTGTGTTATTGTGTTCATTTTTGTAATTATAATCTATACAATTTGCGAGACGTGCAGTTGCATTTAACCAAATAATTTGTATTCATAAAATTAGACCCCGTGAAACTAGTGAGAGTGCATATAGCGGTGTATTGGACTCCTTTCAATATTTATTGAATGGAGTGATATTTTTTATAACGACCCCTTAAGATTCGGAAACGTACAGCATATAGTATTTGGGTGAGTATTCTGCAATCTATCCTAAATAGTGACAAGGGATATGCAGCTCTTATCTTGAGATTTAAATTATATAATACTAATTTGTGATATAAATGCAAACCCGATTTTTACGGCCTATAGTAAGGAGAAGTCCTTATCGTTTGCTGTTGAGAAAAGGTGTGGCCAGTTGTTTCCTGGACATGTGTATAGCCACTAATTAACATTATATGTTATCTATCTAATAATAATGCTGCAAAATAAATAAAAATATATTTTCATATCTCGATAGTATTGGTGTACATCATTCTTATTTGTTAGAAACATATCTCGATAATTAATAAAATAAATTTAATATCCTGTTTCATAATTTTAGACATAGTATTGAAGTACTCAAAAGTAATTTGAGTGCTCTTAATAGATAACTCCATTAATTATAATTGTACTATATGGAAGTTAAAGTGTAAATCTCAAACCTGAACTAAATGATTTTCGTACCTATTAAGCCCAGGACATATATTCGCTATTGGAACTACGGGTGATTGACGAATGATCTCTGACACCACACATGGAGCCTTAGAACTTTTCTCAATTGAAGCTGATACCGACTTTTGCGCTGTCGTCCAGGGATCAGTCTGGTATACCGTTGGCGTGCTAATCTGACAACCAACATTATCACCACGATGCAGAATATCCATTTCTCTAATTATCAAAATCAACCTAAAATTCGATGTGATTGAGTGTTTAACTTATCAAAATCTAAATATAACTTACTGATCGGAGTTTAGCATCATAGTGGTGTATTCCCGGATTCTAATTACAGAATATTTGGATATTTCACCTGATACGATTTCCTCACTAATATCTCGGTCAACCATCACAAACGAAAACACATATTTACCATCCGTAACCCAGAGCCTGTGTCGATTGCGTATAATGTTTTCAACCTGCAAAACTTGTAGAACCGGTTTTTCTACCTTATTTCCGGTCCCAATAATCTATTTTTAAACAAATTTGAACATTTGAATTAGGTTTCATTGAACGCGAAATCAGTTAAAAATTTTTAAATATTCAATTCGGACGACTAAAGGTGACATGCAAAAATGAAATTTGATACTATCAACGAAATTATCTATAATAATAAGTGTTTATAATTCTCTAGCGGAATAGAGAATAAAAACTGAACTTAAAATTTTTTTTTTAATGATCGATTTTCAGATGTTATCCTATTAATCGTATATCCGATTTCTTGACTATTCGGTTTGTTGAATTAACCCATGGCAATCGTTTTTTCGAGCTATCCTAATTTTAGTCACCGATTATGTCTAAAGTTTTGCATAGTGAATTTTTGTATAAAATAATTGTTACTAAGATGATCAAAGCAACAATCAAACATACAATGGTAAAGTAATCATTCTAAGATATTTTGGTCGACATAAAAAATTCATATTATAAAATTGTCTCTCTAAATTGCTTTTTACTTTCTTATACGCAGTATAAGTAAGTATTGTAATCATGAAAAACTTCGATCTCGAGAGGTGTGTGTGTGACTGTGTGCGCTCTAAATCTTAAACGGTTGAAGATAAAATTATGAAACTTTAAACATAAGATTTGTATGTGCTTGGCAAGAAAACAAAAAACTATTTTTGAAAAGAATATTCCAACCGGAAGTGCTTCTTTCGCTACAATTTTTTTGCGGTTTCTGCAAATACTCCAAAATGGTTCCATTTACAGAAATAAAATATCAATATTTCGTATAACTTAAGTTTGAATTATTTGAATTTTCATAAAATAAATTTCAAGGTCATTGTGATTTTAAACAATAATTTGAATGATGTTAAATGCACGATTTTGTAACTATCAAAATTATTTAAAGTATCTTACGGCCAGTGCACCCTCAGTGAGAAGAGTAATGCTCATTTTAGCATTTATATCGTAATTTTACGTTTTTTCCGCAAACCACTTGTTACAACTTCAACGGCACACTTCTACGTCGTAACAGTGTTGTAATCTGATCCTGACTAAAAATGCCTCGTTTTTGAAAATTCACTTTTAACAAAGATTAGTTTTTGTTATGTTCTATAAATATATAGGTTATATTTTAATTATCTACTTTGTACGAATAGCGAGTACAATTTTGCATATGACTGCAATGAACCTCCAATGGAGTGCATAGATACTCTGAACTAACTGTATTACGCATCCGCCATGTATGAGATAAGCACTTCAAAATAACCATAGACGTGACGATTTCACATAACTAAGGGAGTATCTGCATTGATCCACGATATATGCCCAGTGGCGTGCTCCTAGGGATGTGCCGCTCGCGTGCGAGAATAATTTTGCTCCCCCCACTATTTATTTACATAAATAGGTATGAGGTTTTTGTATGCATGTATGTAATTATTGATATAATCATATAATAACCAAATATAAAGAAAATAAAGTGCATAGAGTAAATATATAAACGAAATACAAATATAAGTACATACTAAAGAAACAAAAAGTTCATAAACGCCTTTTTTTTGCTTTTTTTTTTTAACCGAACTCTGATATAATATCTAATACATCTATATCTTGAGATTTTTCTTTTTCTATACTAATGGTAAGGTAAGTTTGAAAGCCATTTTTGTCAGATTGTATATATTAAATAATTTTTGATTATTATAAGTTTCGAAAAGCATTTCTTGCCTCTAGCAACAGTCACAGGTAATGTTAAAAACATTCTTATGTCAATCGCTAAATTTGGAAACAGATAGATTAGGTCAGTGATTCCCAAAGTGGTCTATATCGACCCCCAGGGGTGTATGACAAACTGCAAGGGGTGTACGTCAGCGAAAAAAAAAATTTGGGGGGTCCATGAAATGAAAATGGGGGTCCACGATAGTAGATCTCAACATACACTGATAGTACCAATTTACTTACATTATACTATCTTATAATATAAAGCCATATACATTATTTATAGAAGTACCTAATTATTATATATGTTTATAAAATAGTATCGCTCGGTCGGTCGAACGGAGCGGACGCGTCTGCCTCGTCTGACCAGTGTCTTTGCTAAGAGCTAGCTGTTATAACAGTGCCAATTCATATACAAATTATTATAATATAATTTGTTACTATTTAAGTGAACACAACTTCATAACTATACTTTAGTCCAAGGGTCAGTTATTAAACACAGAAGATGACTGAAAAAAGTGGTGGCACGCCAACCTCCAGCACCCAACCAGTCACTACAATTACAACAACCTCCGTAACAACCTATTCTCCAATACAAAGGATAACAACTCCTATCTGTTCACCCATCCAATTCACACTAATTTCATTAGAACCGTGGCTAGAAACTACCAATTCACGACCAACTACACAAACTACCGAAAGGGAACAAATAAACCAAAATTCACCCTGCTCATGGCAATCCAATCAGAATAGAAGATCCACAAAACGTGTAAGGGCTGAAAATTCCAACATCACATCAAAAACAATTAAACTCAATCCAAGCAACTTTAATGGAAATGTAAGTACCCAAAATAGATTTTCAGTACTAAATACTGAAGTAACGACACAAAATCACACAGAAGAATCGGAAACCAAAGAACACAAGCCACCCCCTGTATACATACAAAACGTGTTAAATAGCTCAAACATGCTCGTTTGTATACAAACTTTGCTTGGAAAAGATGAATTCTTATGCAAGACTTTAACAAAAGGTGAAGTCAAAGTAAATGCAAGAACATCTAACGCCTACCGAAGACTTATACATCTTCTAAAACAAAATAAAGTTACTTTTCACACATACCAATTAAAAGAACAACAGGCGTACAGAGTCTTGATAAAATATTTACACCCTACTGTACTTCCAGAAGATATACAAGAGGAATTAGAAAACAAAGGTTTTATAATTAGACAAATATCAAATATAAAAAGCTGGCATACGAAACAACCGCTACCTATGTCTTTTATAGACCAGGAGCCAAACGAGAAAAATAAAGATATTTACAAACTAACGAACCTCTTAGGAACGAAAATCGATATCGAACACCAAAAAAGAAAACCCAAATACCACAATGCCAAAGATGTCAACAATATGGACACACGAGAATATATTGCACGAAACCCTATCGTTGTGTAAAATGTTTGGGAGACCACTCAACGACACAATGCCTAAAAGACAAAAAAAGTGCACCAGTATGTACACTATGCGAAGGACCACGCCCAGCAAACTATAAAGGATGCCCAGCATACCAAAAAATACAACAAAGAATAATTAATCAAAACAAACCTCAATACAACTCCAAAGAACAAATTACTACTTCACAGCAAGAAAAGCAAGACAATATACAAAAAACTAACGAGAACATAAGCATAAACAACAGTTCTTCTTATTCACACGCAACCAAAACTCAATCACAAAAACAAAGCGCCGATATTACATTGCAACAGTTCTTAACAAGATTTGAAACGATGTTCGCTCAACTTATGAGTCAAAACACCAGCATAATGAATATGCTTTCCATGTTAATAAAAAAAACTTGTAATGGATAATACGTTAAGAATAGCACTCTGGAATGCCAATGGGCTGATACAACACAAACATGAAATCGAAGTATTCCTAAAACAACAGAAAATAGACATCTTATTAGTATCTGTATCCCATTTCACTCAAAGATACTACTTCAACATCTTCAAATACATAACTTACCACACCAACCACCCCGATGGAAACGCACACGGAGGCACTGCAATCCTCATTAAAGAAAATTTAAAACATCACGAAATAGAAAAATATGAAAAGGATCATCTACAAGCCACCAATATAAAAATACAAACTGCAAGTGGCACATTTGCAATTGCTGCCGTTTACTGCCCTCCAAGACACACAGTTAAAAGAAATCAATTTGAAGACTATTTCAACCTCTTAGGAAACAAATTCATAGCCGGTGGAGACTTTAACGCAAAGCACCTGCGCTGAGGATCAAGATTAACCAACCCAAAAGGTAAAGAACTGGAAGCCTTAGTCACCGCAAAAAATTACGTCCCTCTAACAAGGGGAAGCCACGTATTGTGGGTGACGCAATAAGAATGATACAAACTTCGCCGTTTTGTGCACTTCTCAAGAAAATTCTAGAAAATCGCGTTCAAAGTTTTCACATCGTTTTTTCTTGAAAAAAAATTGACGTAGCGCAGTGGCTAGCGAGCTGGCGTACGGGCACAGTGGACAAGAGTTCTAGCCCGTACTCCGTCGTCTTTTTTCTGCTGTATAAATTTTTTTTTCGATTTTTTATTGCAAATAAAATATAAAATTTGAAAAATTTTATAATATTTATTAAATAATTTGTAAAATTTATATATTAGAAAATATTTGAAAATTAATTATTCCCGCTGTTTTTATTCTCATTTATTAAATTTTTGGAGTCTGAAACGCAACTATAAACAAAATAATACAAAGTAAAACGCCACCATATTAAGTACTTTCTCGCCACTTGCTTGCAATACCTACATTTTAAAATAATAATTACCATCCAGGTGAATGCTGCAACAGTCAATAATTTTATATTTTATTAATAATAGAAAAAATAAAGTCTTACAGAGAAAAAAGCCGGCGGAGTACGGGCTAGAACTCCTGACCACTAGCTCTGCGCGCCAGCTCCCTATCCACTGCGCTACGCCACCACACAATAAAACGTTAATTTTTTTTCTAAAAAACAAGATGTGAAAACTTTGAACGCGATTTTAACGAATTTTCTTGAGAAGTGCATAAAACGGCAAAATGTGTATCATTTTTATTGCTTCACCTACCATCTGGCAAAATTTCAGCCAAATCGGTGACCCACACTACGTGGCTTCCCCTTTTAAGTACAAATAAACCAACCTACTGGCCCACCGACTTAAATAAAACCCCGGACTTACTGGACTTCTTCATTTCAAAAGGAATCTGTACAAACTACACAAAAGTAGAAGAATGCTTCGATTTATTGTCTGACCACTCGCCCATCATAATCACTGCTAGTACAAAAATAATCCAAAAAGAAAGAAGACCCACTCTACATAACAGACTAACTAACTGGGAACATTTTAGGGTGTACATACACAAAAAAATTAATCTTCAGATTCCTCTGAAAACTGATACTGAAATAGACAAAGCAGTGGAATTTTCAACAAGCTCTATACAAGAAGCAACCCGAAAATCCACTCCAATAACAAACAAATCATATGACAACATCACGAATTACCCCAAATTCATCAGAGATCTCATTAGTGAAAAAAGAACAATTAGAAATAAAAGGCAGCTAAGCAGACACCCACAAGACAAAACTATACTTAATAATCTCAGCAAAAGAATAAAACGTCTCATAACAGAAGTGAAAAATATATCAGCAATCTATCACCAAACGCTGATACGGATTACTTATTATGGAAAGCAACGAGAAAACTCAAAAACCGCAACAACACATACCACCTATAAGGAAAAGCAACCACTCATGAACAAGAACAGAACAAGAAAAAGTGGACACATTTGCAGAACACCTGTCTGAAACTTTCCAACCGCACGCTAATCATCGACAAGTTAACAATGATAAAATAGCAACGTCTCTCGATACGCCATTACAACTATCACCACCTCCTAAGCACGTCACACCAAAAGAAGTATGCGACGAAATCCAACTCCTAAACAACAAAAAGGCAGCTGGATGTGATCTAATTACTGCTACCATATTAAAAGAATTACCAAAAAAAGGAATTGTAGCAATCACCCAAATCTTTAATGCGGTAGTAAGACTCCAATATTACCCCAAACAATGGAAAATTTCACGAATAATCCTTATACTGAAACCAGGAAAACCTGCCCAGGAACCATCTTCATACAGACCAATGTCACTTCTATCCACTCTGTCAAAACTACTTGAAAAACTAATTCTCAAAAGAATCAAACCGAACATCGAAGAAAATAGAGTTATTCCAGATCACCAGTTTGGATTTAGGGAAAAACATGCGACAGTGGAACAAATACACAGAATAGTTAAGGAAATTGAAGGAGACCTAGAAACAGGAAAAGTATGCACAGCTGCTTTCCTCGACGTAAGCCAAGCTTTCGATCGTGTCTGGCATCCGGGACTCTTATATAAAATTAAAAAAAGCCTGCCACACAACTACTATCTACTATTTAAATCATATATTAGTGACCGACAATTCCACGTAGTGTACGAGAACGCCTTATCCAAAGACTATCCAAAAAATGCTGGCGTACCACAAGGAAGCGTCCTGGGGCCTACGTTATATCAAATCTTTACAACAGATCTACCTTGTACAAATAACACAACCGTCGCAACGTACGCGGATGATACCGCAGTGCTATCTTCAAATATCAACCCGATAGAAGCCTCAGAATCTCTCCAAACCGCACTAAACAACATAGAAGACTGCGCCAATAAATGGAATATAAAAATAAATGTTAGTAAATCAGTACACCTAACATTTACGAACAAACAAACCCAGTGCCCGACAGTGAGCATAAACAACCAAAACTTGACACAAAAAACTCACATCAAATACTTAGGAATGCACTTAGAACCAAAACTAATTTGGAGACAACACATCCTCACTAAAAGAAAACAAATAGATATAAAGATAAAAAAACTCTACTGGCTAATAGGTCGCAAATCCAAGCTAAGTTTAGAAAACAATCTACGAACGTATAAAGTCGCCATAGTACCAATTTGGACTTATGGCATACATCTATGGGGATGTGCCAAAGCAACAAACATTAACACAATACAGCGCGCACAAAACAAATGTCTAAGGATGATAACAAACGCTCCTTGGTATGTTTCCAACCATACTCTGCATTCTGATTTAAAAATCCATACAGTTAAAGAACAAATACAAAAATTTGCAAAAATATATGAAAATCGATTGTACAACCACATTAACCACCTTGCAGTTAACCTATTGATTAATGAAAATGAAACCAGACGACTTAAAAGAACCAAACCCTCGAGCTGAGACACTAAAAGAAGATAACAACAATTTTATGAAGCAGTTCCACTGGGGACCACCTTCTCGCATGCTAATTATATTTTTTGTATTGTATTGTATCACAATTACTGGTTTGTCCTAAAGGCCAGTTGTAAATTAAATGTTCAATTAATAATTTTAAAAAAATGTTTATAAAATTGTGTAAGTTGTAGGATGTAGGCATTCGCTTTGTGGTCGCAATACATTTTGAACTTGTAAAAACCTGCACATAATGATATACTAGTAACATCTTGTTACAAGCATACACGCAATCTTAGAGAAACATCTTTGTAATTAGTAATGTCTTTGCTCAGAGCTTCGCGAACTTGCACTGACTTGTTCAATTCGTCACTCTATAAATACGAATGTGAGACAAATACGTTTATTCGTTTCCTGAATCTTGAAAAGGAAAGTGCTAAGAAAATATTTAAAAAAATATAAACTGGTAGTTTATCACACAAATTATAGTGAATCAGTGTTATTTTGTTTGAGAGTGCCGGAGAAAAGTAAGTACATTATTTTTTATTTAATTTTAGTTTTGTACTCGTAGTTATACGCCTATGCCTGCCATAAAATCTAAGACCATACGATTTAAATTTGACTTTGATTTTTTAATATACAGCTGCTGGACGTTATGTCTTATTTAAATGGATAAATTTTGCCCACAGTTGACTGATGCCATGTCAAAATCTAAAAAGAAATGTAGACAGTACAGTGTTGATTATTTGAAGCTTGGCTTTATTCCATCATTGTCGGGCAAACAATTGCCTATGTGCCTTTTATGCAACAAAATTTTGGTCAATGACGCTATGAAACCATCTAAGCTGCAGGATCATCTGAGAAAATGTCACCCTGATAAAACAAATAAAGATTTGAAATACTTTCAAACACTCAAAGATAAACTTCAGAAGAGACCCACGATGGACAGAATGTTCGCTTCGATGTCACAAAGAAACGATGATGGTTTGCGGGCGTCTTACAATATCTCGTTACTTATAGCAAAATCCGGAAAACCGCATACTATCGGAGAGAAATTAATTTTTCCAGCCGTTGAAGAGGTTTTAAAAACTGTTTTACACAAACCTGCATCTGATATCATTAAAAGAATTCCCTTAAGCAACAATACTGTTGAAAGACGTACTGATGAAATGAGTTCTGATATTGAAAGCTTCTTGTGTAATTATTTGCAAACGACCCATTTCTCTTTACAACTGGACGAGTCAACTTTACCTGGTAATGCAGCATTATTATTGGCATATGTTCGTTTTATTATGAATCAAGAAATCTACGAAGAACTGCTCTTCGCAAGAACTTTAACTACCGACACTAAAGGTGAATCAATATTTCATGTTTTGAAGGATTACTTCATTGAAAAAGCAATTTCTTTATCAAATATAATATCAGTAGCTACACCTGCCATGGTTGGACGTTATCGTGGATTTATAAGCTATTTAAAACAAAATGTGTCAGGGGTGTTAGCAATACATGGCCTCATCCATCGACAACATTAAGTTGCTAAAAATTTGAGTGTTAGATTGCATGAATCTCTTCAATAAGTCATTAATGCAGTAAACCGAATTCGAAGCAACGCGTTGAATACGCGGTTATTTGCGGAGTTGTGTGAAGAAAATGGCGAACACTTTTATCAATTACTCCTCCACACTGAAGTACAATGGCTGTCGAAAGGCTTATGTTTGACAAGATTTTTTGCACTTTTTGAGACTATTTTAGAATTTCTGGATACTAAAGATAAAATTTTAAAAGAAAATTTAATGAAGTGGAAAACAGACATCGCCTATTTAACAGATTTGTTTACAAAATTTAATATGGTAAATTTGCAGTTACAAGGCGACAGTCTAAATTTGGTTAAAACAAAGTCCATCTTATCAGCGTTTCTTGCCAGAGTTAAACTAATGAAGCAAAATATTGGACGGGGCGAATTTTCCCAGATCCCTAATTTGTCACAGACAAACTGCCAAGAAGACGACGTTTCAACCTACGTTCAACATTTAAATGCCCTCTATTCAGATTTTGAAACTAGGTTTGGGGACGTTTTGACAATGGTGATACCACCGTGGATAATTAACCCATATAGTGACATAGAAGAAACAAATGTCATAATACAAGAGGAACTGACTGAACTAAGTACAAACGAAGAACTTAAGGTTCAGTTCATCATTAGCCGAGAAGATGTAAGATGAAACCTTACAAAATCGACGCCAAATGTTGATAATTTATTATTAAAGCATCAGGTTCATCCTTCTCACTAAAAACATTTACTTATTGCTTAATTTATTTTATGTTTATTTTTAGGTTACGTATATTTTATATAACAGATACAAAATTTTATTTTGAGTTGTTTTAATTTAAATTCAATTAATAAATGTATAAAACTTAACATGTGTTTTTACTTTAAGTTTTTAACACTAAACTTCACTACAGTTAGAAATTTACAAGAAATCAATATCAGGTAAGTGGGGGTCTACCCAAAACCGAAAAACATGGCAAGGGGTCTACGACACAAAAAAGTTGGGGAACCTCTGAATTAGGTGATTTGTTTATATATATATATATATAGGTATATATATATATATATATATATATATATATATATATATATATATATTTAATAACATATAATGGGTCCATTTCCTGGGAAATGTGGGGTGAGACGCTGTTGTGTTGGGTGTTTTTTGATTTGTTAAATTGACACTCGAATTTGTTGGATTAGTTTATTTTACACTTGATACATGGTTTAATTACTCATAGTCCACTGATCTTGTGCCTATCAGCTCTCTACCAACAAATGTCTTCCTAGCCCTAGCCCAGGGTAGAAACCCCACTCCACATAACAGTTTGGTGAGAGGCAATACGCTAAAGATCAGTTTGGTGGTAGGCAATACGCACCATGCCGCCCCCCTTGAAAGCCTATAGGCTTCAACATACGGAACATAGTTATGCAATAGATATTAATAGAAAGGATAGTTAAGTACATAATAAGATTCAATACAGATATGAAGGTAATACATTAAAAAATAAACCTATTTACATTATATACAATCCAGTACATGGTACACATATGTTTAGTATATTCGTGTAAATGAAACAATCATGTAGATTCCTTATAATAAATGTCCTGTAGTAGGGTCCAGTGAACTATAATTAGCACAATTTGTCACTTCTTCACTTAGCACTTGCACTTTATTGGAGTAGAATGTCTAAGTGTCTAATTATCTATTGGGAGTACACACACCTTGTTTACACCTCTCTTAAAGGTGTCCTTGTTGGTTCTGACTGTTACCACTCGAATTAAACCGTCGTTTCCGGGGTAGATCTCCTCGATGCGACCAAGCGGCCAATGTAGCGGAGGTAGGTTGTCCTCCATCATAAGAACCATAGTTCCCGGCTTGAGTACCTGTGCTGTCTCTTGTTGCCACTTGGTCCTGCCCTCCAGTTGTGACAGATATTCACGTGACCATCTGCGCCAAAAGTGTTGGCGTATTCTTTCGATTAGTTGCCATCGATTTAGTCGATTTAATTTGATCTCTTGTAGATCAGGTTCTATCGGAGCAGTGAGAATTTCTCCAATGAGGAAGTGTTCAGGGGTAAGGGAAGTTAGATCATTTGGGTCACTAGACAGAGGAGTTAATGGACGGGAATTGAGACAAGCTTCAATACGCGTTAAAACAGTATACATTTCCTCATAAGTCAACAAAGTGTCGCCTATAACCCTTTTTAAATGGTATTTAACCGATTTTATATTAGCCTCCCAAATACCGCCAAAATTAGGAGATCTTGGTGGAATAAAGGTCCACCGTATGTTATCTTGTACTGATGGGACTATTATTTTATTATTAAATTCATTTCCATTGATGAAAGTTGACAAATCGCTTAACACTCGCTTTGCTCCTATAAAATTTGTTGCATTATCTGAAAATATGTGTGAGACACGGCCTCTACGTGACATAAATCTCCTCAGAGCATTGAGAAATGACTCAGTTGTCAAATCCCCTACCAATTCTATGTGAATAGCCTTAGTTGCGAAACAAATGAATAATGCAATATATGCCTTAACTGATCGTTTACCACGCCCGCGACCTTCTTTAATTAAAATTGGTCCACAATAATCCAAACCTGATTTTAAAAAGGGACGTATTGGTTCAATTCTTTCAGTTGGCAAATTACCCATTCTTTGCACTGAACGTATTGGTTTTATCCTATAACAAATAACGCATTTATGCAAGATTTGTCGGACAATACTACGACCGGAAATAGGCCAATATAATTGTCTAATTGCCGCTAATGTCGCTTGTGGTCCTGCATGAAGATTTGCTATGTTAAACTGATTTATTATTAAACTTGTTAAATGGTGATTTTTTGGTAGAACAATGGGGAATTTTTTATCAAAATTAAGCCTTGTCGTATTTTTTATTCTACCTCCTACCCTGATCAAATCATGTTCATCACAAAATGGATTTAGTCTAACTAACTTACTATTTTTCTGAATATGTTTATGCGTTTTCAAGTCATGTAATTCTTTACTAAACTCTTGACCTTGAACTAACTTGAATATTCTCTTAATTGCATCATTAAGCTCGATGGTTGTTAATGGTCCGTTGCGTTTTTGTTTATCCTTACAATTGTCAAAAAATCTAAAAATCCATGCGATTGTTCGTTGCAATTTTGAAAAGGATGAATATTTTTTAAAGATGTTTATATCTAGGGTAGTAATTAGTGCAGCTGTAAATTTTCGCTCCTCCATTTCCCCTTCATTATAGTTTTGAATGTTTGTTTGATTATTAGAGTTTGAATTAAAAGTTATATCTTTCAGGAAGGTAGGTCCATGCCACCATAAATCTGAATCTATTAATTTCTGAGCTGTTACTCCGCGGGAAAGTAGATCAGCTGGATTTTCTTCGCTCTTTACATGACGCCAGTCGCTGATGTTAGTAATCGATTGAATTTCAGCTACCCGGTTAGCTACGAAAGTTTTCCACCTTTTGGATTCCGATTGTAACCACGCAATGACTATTGTTGAGTCAGTCCAAAAATATTTTTTATTAACGTTAAGTTTTAAATATGGTAATACGTTATCAGTTAATGTGGCTAATAACAACGCGCCGCATAGTTCTAGTCGCGCTACTGAAACAGTTTTTAATGGAGCTACTCTTGATTTAGCGCATAATAAGCAGGTAAATACCTCACCTCTTGTATTTATTGACCGCAGATAGATTGCAGCCCCGTATGCCTTTTCTGAGGCGTCTGAGAAACCATGTAATTCTAGCTGACTCGCCGAGGATAATATAACTCTGCGGGAAATTTGTAATTGATTTAAATTAGGTAACTGATTTATAAAGTGTAAAAACTCTGTGTGAATATGCACTGGCACTGATTCATCCCAATTACATTTCAAAGACCATAGTTTCTGTATCATTAATTTACTATTTATAATTAGTGGGCCGATTAATCCTAACGGGTCGAAAATTTGCGCAATGATTGAAAGTGTTGTACGCTTCGTAATTTTGTTTGATATGGCATCGTGTTTTATTTTATATTTAAATACGTCATTTTGACAGTTCCATAACATACCTAGTGATTTAGTTTCGCCATTTTTATCTAAATTAATTAAAGTTAAATGGGCTGTTTTTTGTGTTGAAGTGGGCAATATACTCTTGTGATTCGAAGCTACTTTACATAGTTCAAAACCGCCGGTTTTTAGGATACATGAAAGATTATCGCGTAATTGAATAGCTTCTTCTAGTGATTCGCATCCAGTCAGTACGTCATCAACGTAAAAATCCTCTAAAATGACCTCACTTGCTCGTTTATAATTATATCTCTCATCGTGTGCCAACTGGTGCAAGCACCGAACCGCTAGAAATGGAGCACAGGTAGTTCCGTAAGTTACGGTGGTTAGACGATAAATATTTAACGGTTCGCTATCATTGTTTCTCCAAATAATTCTTTGATAATTCGCGTCGTGTGAATCTACATTTATTTGACGAAACATTTTACTTATGTCAGCAGTAAACGCGAATTTATGTGTTCGAAAACGTGCTAGTATACTAAATAATCCTTGCTGAATAGTGGGTCCGGCTAACAAATTATCATTAAGACTTAACCCATTAGTTGTTTTCGCGGAAGCGTCAAAAACTACCCTAAGGGATGTCGTCAAGCTAGATTCCTTAAAAACCGCGTGATGGGGAAGGTAATAGCCGTCCTTGTGAATCTCCGTGCTTGGAACTGATTCCATATGATTAAGTGACAAATATTCGTTTATGAACTCACTATATTTACGTTTTAAATGTGGGTTGCTGGCAAGTCGCCTTTCTAAATTCATAAACCGTTTCAATGCTATTTCCTTAGAGTTCCCTAGGTTTATTGTACCCGTCTTCGTAGGTAATTTTACAATAAAGCGTCCGTCAGTGTCCCTTTTATGACTGTTAACGAAATATATTTCACAGGCCTGCTCGGCCTTGCTAAGCGTCCTTGAAATGGGTTGTTCGTAGTTTTCAAGTACCCAGAATTTTGTAAGTTGTTCACTAATAGGGTCGGGGTTACTTATACCTAAATTGCAGTAACTATTTTTCTTCGGGACATTATATTTTATGGCACCGCCTGCAACCCATCCGAGATGCGTCTTTTGAAAATATGGTTGGTTAGGGAAAGTTTGTAATTGCCCTACACAAAGAAGTTCCCAGAATACTTCGGCGCTTATTAAAAGATCTATTGGTGTTGAAATGTAAAAATGCGGATCAGCTAATTGTATGCCGCTGGGAAACTTAAACGTATTTAACGGTATTGTTTGTTGAGGCAAATTATTTGTTACTTTCGGCACAACTAAGCAATCAAATGTTGTATTATAATCATTGTATTTTGATTTTAAATTTATATTTACAGCGAAAGAAATACGATTCGTGGTTTGATTGATACCCGATACTACGTACTCAGTATGTTTTAGTTTGAGGTTCAATTTGTCACAAAGAGACTGTGATATGAAGTTTGATTGTGATCCAACGTCTAGCAGGGCTCTACAATCTTGAAATATTCCCTTGTTATCTTTAATTTGTACAATCGCCGTAGCTAGCAAAACGTGAACATGGTTATTTTTTACATTTAAACTGTGGGCAGTGCTTGTACTGGGAAATATGTGATTATTATCAATAATAGTTCCCCTCGACTCTAACACTTGTGAGCCTTTATGCAGTAAAGTATTATGCTTTAAGTTACATTCGCGACATTTTCTAATTGACTTGCAATTAATAGTTTCATGATTATTACGCAGACAATTCTTACATAACTTTAAATATGATGCTTGATTGATTCTGTCTGGAATGTTAAGTTTTAAGAAGTCTGGGCATGTATAAATAAAGTGATTCTCTCCTTTACACAGAAAACAGGCTGGGTTTTTAGTAGCTAAGTGCGCGCTTATATTAGTTCTAGATTTGTTGATCTTGTGCATCGACATATTATTTGTAATTGCAGATTCAAAATTTAAAGATTCGAGAAATTGGCAACGTGATTCTAAGAATTCTATTAATTGAGTTAAGGATGGAATTTCTGAATTAAGCTTAGACTTACATTCTCGGTTTGTGTTGTACTCTAATTTGTCTGTTATGATCGGTACTATCAATGCATCCCAATGCTCTACAGGTAGTTTTAACACCTTCAACGCTTCTATGTTATTTATCACATCATTTAGTAACTGTCTTAAATTTACATGATTACCCCTTGAAATAGCCGGAGATTTAAATATGTTGCGCACATGCTCTTGGACAATTAACCGTTGGTTCTTATAACGCCTAGCAAGAATTTCAAATGCAACACTATAATTTTCGCTGGTGATGCAGAGATTCTCAATTGCACGTAAAGCTTCATTTTTTAAACACGATTTAAGATAATGAAACTTCTGCGTATCTGATAAGGCATCGTTATCGTGAATTATTGTTTTAAACGAATCATAGAAGGCCCGCCATTCTGTAAATGAACCGCTAAATTCGGGTAATTTTAATACCGGCAGTCTAGAATTATTTTGTCGATGTCTAGAGTCGGTAGAATCTGTGGTTTGTATTATTGCGGAACGCGCTGCACGGTCATCCAATATAGTGGTAGACCCGCTAATAAAATCATAATATTGATTGTCGAACGCGTCTCGATAATCCGCTTGTTCATCAGTCTCGTCAACTAAATCTAATTTATTTTGAATATCACAAAATTCACAGTAAATCCTTTCTACGATAACTTGACGTGATTTTAATTGATTTATGTTATCTCCATCGTTAAAACTTGATAAAAAGTTACAAAGCTTGGTTAAGCGACCTTTTAGCACCCTTCTTTTTGATTTAAGCTCAGCTACTTCGGCCATATTATTAACTCAATTTAAGATCGCACGGAAATGTATACTGTTTATATGTGGTTAAATGAATATTGTCCGATAGACAGGTAAAACAGGAATGAGAAATTCTACTACCTATTGACCTGAAGAATGATAGCTGCTGGTGATGACGTTGGAATGTGGTCTATGGTTCACACGGCCTCTTCTTCGGTCTTCTGTCTTGTCGAATGATTTGATGTTCGTTTATTGGAATCACTGTATACACTGTTTGTACGGATCCGGTTCGAAGGACCAATGTTGTGTTGGGTGTTTTTTGATTAGTTAAATTGACACTCGAATTTGTTGGATTAGTTTATTTTACACTTGATACATGGTTTAATTACTCATAGTCCACTGATCTTGTGCCTATGAGCTCTCTACCAACAAATGTCTTCCTAGCCGAGAAAATAGATATTTTCCCAGGGTAGAAACCCCACTCCACATAATAGTTTGGTGGGAGGCAATACGCTAAAGATCAGTTTGGTGGTAGGCAATACGCACCAGACGCTTTCAATTCATTCGCATAAATCTTCGGCTATAAAATCATTCTTATTAGATGGATTCTCTAGAGATTCGCATATTATAGACCTATTTGCTTTATTAAAAAGCTAAAATGTCTGTCACTGAACTTATACGCATTTTAATTAGATAGTCAGAATTAAAATATGTTTGAAAATTTTTTTATGTTTCATAAATTCTAACGATCTAAAAAAAATGCGTATACGAAAGTAAATATAAGCGTATACGAAGGTATATTCACACAATTATGCCCAGACATCTTATATTAAATTTAAAGAAATTTGAAATATGGATAAATCTGCAATTATATACAAATGAAGCAATAAGCAACAATACACGAACTATTCAATATATCAGATGTTCTATCGAGATAAAACGGAAACTGTCGAACATGAATGGTTTTAGTTTGTCGTGGCATAGAATATGATAATTTTAGTACGGGGATGGAATTGTAGTAGCCACCTTTAGTGCGAGGGTAGCACTACAAACTATAAAACAAACAAGCAAAGTCTTAATTATAACAATTAAATGCATAAAGTACCTAATTATTAAATTGTAATCATTAATTTATTTGCTGATTTCAGTAAACTTATCATATTTCTTTATATCACATACTTTGAACCCCAAATACTTGAATTAGAATTATAGCACACGCGGTAGTTTCCTGGCGCCTAGATGTTAGTGACTCGCGAAAGTCACTTTAACTCGGTTACTAATTACGAGCCGAAAAATTTTATTTTTTCATCTTGAAGAGAAACAATTAATTTGTTTATTAAAAACTTAATTTTTCATACATTAACTAAACGTAAATTAAATTTTTTAAATATATTTAGATAGGTCTATTTATCAGCTATATTTTAGCAGAATTGCATAAATTTCTATTAACTAGTATCTGCGATATTAATTATTTAATTGATTGCGAATCAAACAGCCGAGCTAATGTTCGTGTTACCAGCTACATGAAAGAAGTATCACCAGCGGAATCATTGGAAGACATAACTAAGAAGATTCTAGATGAGGTTTTGGGGAAAAGACGACCCGTATCAATACAGCTCCACATACCATTGTCGCGTCCTTACAACACCAATCAAATAGCATCTTTGTGGATGTCATCGTTGATGGCCAACCAGTGTCCATGTCAATAGATGCGGGAGCGGTGAAGCCTATTTTAAGGCCCAATGTAATAAATAAATCAAGACAACTTACACCAAACTGATGGTGTCTCCGTACAGCGACAGGAGACTTGGCAAAGACTTTCGGCGAAATAAATCTCACCATAAATTTCGAAAACACGTCAATTAACCATTGCGTTTTGATAGCCGATATCGAGGAACAGTTCATTCGTGGAATGGATATCATGAATGAGTTTATATTCAACCTGGATTTGAAGCGTGGCGTGATGAACAATAACGAAGAGGAACTTGTCATACCTCTGCAAAACAGTACCGTAGTACGAGTGAAACATCTTATCGGACCGAACTGAGACAATTGCGATAGCCTGCCTCGAAGGCGATTTCCACCATGGCCATGTCGTTATGATAGAGTCCGAAACCGGTTTAGAAGAGATGAAACCAGGCGTTTTGGTTGCCAAAACACTAAATCATTGCGAAGATAAAATACCAGTTTGTCTGATGAATGTATTGCCCTCTGTCGTTCGCAATATGGAACCGGTTAAATGCAAGAACCCAACAAAAGTAATTTCTAAACAAATATCCATTCTGTGTTTAACAGCTTGCGAATATTTGATTACTGATCAAAAGAAAAAGGCAAGACATATAATTAGTCAATATCAAGATGTTTTTGAAGCCAGAAGAAGAACCAAAATTGTTCAGCATAAAATAGATACCGGTTTTGCATGACCCACACGTCAGGTTCCAAGAGGTTAACTTTTGCTAAGCGTGAGAAAGTGGAACGAATTATTAGTGAAATGAGGCAGGAAGATGTGATCGAACCTTTTAGTGGAGTGAGGGCCTCACCAGTAGTTAAAAAGTAAGGCAACTCGAGTCGTTTTTTGCGTAGACTACAGACGACTAAACGACGTAACAAAGAAGGAGAGTTACCCGCTTCCACGTATAGATAGACACTTAGAGGGTCCCACATTGGAACTAAAAAGTGGATATTGGCAAGTTGGCTTATCACTTAATGACCGGGAGTAAGCTGCTTTTACTATCGGTGCGGGACTTTGCCAATTTACAGCTATGCCATTTTACGTATCGCTCTGGCAACATATGAACGGTTGGTAACGCGGAGAGAATTATTGGCGCTAGTAGAATCCGTCTAGCACTTTAACAAATATTTTTTACGGCCAAAAATTCTCATTGTGCACAGATCATGCTGCGGTGAAGTGGCTTATGCAATTTAAAATTCGTGAGGGACAGGTTGTCAGATGGATCAAACGGCTGCAAGAATGCAACTCTAATATACAGCATCGAGCGGGGAATACATATCAAAATGCCGATGCTTTATCCCGAAGACCGTTCAAATCAGTTTGTAAGCACTGTAGTAGAATTTAGGAAGAAGTAAGCTCTGTGCTCGCCCCCTGCGGGTGCGGGTTAGAATTCACTCTGCTAGTTGTAAGAGGCGAACAATAGGCGAGGAAGATACATCGTTAAAAACACACTGTTCGATCTGAACTTTTGCCGGAAGATTAGTGGTCCAATCTTCTGCGGACTGCTCTTACAATCTTTTGCTCACCCGCGTGTTTGCCATGCGTGAAAAACCGCAAGGAAGGAGAAGGTGATTCTTGTGGTTGAACGTTTGCAACACACCTCTTTGGCTTCGGATTCTTTCAAAACGGGTGGTCAGATAATAACCCTATCTGATCAACCTGCTTGCCGTTACGATTACAGTATCGTGATCTTGTTGGTAAATTTTCAGTCGTTAAAGAGTGGGCCGCAGCGTTCTGGAGCTTATTTTCAGGTGGAGGAAATAAGCTTTTGCGATGTGGTGTTGTAAGAATTGCAAATGCTAGTATGCTGAGACAGCATAGTAACATCACCTTCCGTGAAGTTACTGGGTCAACCTACCGCAATGTATAAATAACAATATATCGCATATTGTTATGTCAGCAGTTTGACCGACTATATAAGAACTCTATGTGGACAACGACAGGCAGTTGTCCCACCGCATTGTATGATGGACTCTTAATAATAACAAACTACGTTATATCGACACCTTGGTAGTCTAGTGACCACCCCTTTCTCATCCTTACCCTAAACGTCTATTTGGCAAGAACCCGAGTATATAAGAGGACAAGTGACCACCCCAGTCACCCTCTTACACGTCCCAAATTGTGGCTCCGTGTTCGTTGGGGAGAAACAATTTTATATATGCTTATAGAAACATAAACAAAAACTCTGGGGGCGTGTTCCCCAAAAAGATCTTATCTGTTAACGGAAAAGGGAGCAAAGTATTTAAAGGGCGAAATCATGGTTTCGCCCAATTTTCTTATCATAAAAAGGCCGGAAGATTATAAAATTATTATTTTAGTTTGGCCAGGTGCCTGAACGAACTGCATGGTGGAGAAACCAAATCCACCAAACGGTTAAAAGATGGAACTCTTTTAGTTGAAATAGCAAATTCGTTGCAAACAAAATTATTTTAGAACGCGACTATTTCATTTGGAATGCCAATTGTACTGAAGGCGCACAAGTCCCTCAACTCATATCAGAGCGTAATATCATGTTATGAGCTGCTATTTGTTGAAGTGGATGAGTGCAAGCAGCAGCTTGCGAGTCAGGGTGTAAAAAGCTTCCAGCGTCTTACCAACAAGACAGTGCGAAGCTGGCGAGCCTTTTATGATCGTCGCAGGCTTTTCACCATGAACTATACGGCAGCCATGAAATCTAAACCATTTCTCCCGGTTTATGACACTGTCTCGTGTTCGTTCGGTGGTTTCCTTTTCTATCAGATATTTTTGCAGAAGTTAATTTTGAACTACCTTCAACTCCAGACACTTCTTTCAGCCCCTTTATTTCTTGGACATTTTCTCGCCCGAAAACCAACTATGCTCTTTCAAAGCTTGATCGATCTGTAACTCCACTCATGCTATTCCAACGTGAGTTTTCCCGAATCTTTGCCTAGTATTAGGAATGCATTCGCATTTACACCGTTGATTCAAAGAGTATCGATAGAGTTGCATGTGCATTTATATTGGCAAGAGGTGCATGTGAGTTTCGACTTCACGAATTCTCGTCCGTATATACGACAGAGCTGTATGAACTCTACCAGGCTCTTCTCTATATTTGCAGACTCGCACGTAATTTTTTCTTTATTGTGTCAGACTCAATGAATGCTTTGAAAACGATTGATTCTCTGTACCCCAAACATCCTTTCTTGCAGTATATTCAAACAACCTTGATGAAACTTTCGTCAAAAGTGTCTATCGTGCGCTTTTTTTTGGGTAACGGGTCATATTGGTATTCGCGGGAATGAAGCAGCTGATGCAGCAGCTAAAAAACTTTGTCCAAGGCCACTATTGATTATGATCGGGTGCTTGCTGATGACCTCACGGTTCATTTCAAGCATCTAATCATAAATCAGTGGCATGAGCCATGGGATTCTTCCCATAGGCCATCCGGAATGGAGGAGGTCACTGTGACGAGACTCCGGATAGTTCACACCTGGTAGACGCAAGTCCTACTTCTGCGCCGTGAGGAGGGTCCGATGTTTTCGAAACGTGTAACACTGCCTTAATAGTGTCGCACGTTTTATTGGAATGTTCCCAGTTTACCGAGCAGCGAAACAGAGCGGGTCTGTTACTTGACCTGTCGGTGGCATTTGGTAACCATATATCTCTCATTTACAGAGTCGTCCTGTTCCTTAATAGCACAGGTCTTTTTGCCTTTATTTAAAAGTTCTAGTTTATCTTTAATTTTATTTATATATGTATATATTTTAGCACTCTTTAATAATATTTTACAATATCTTTTAATTTTACTATTTTAAGCATGTGTAAACTATTTATTTATATTTACAGTTTTATTAATATTTTACAATTTATTAATTTTAGTTTTACAATTTTATTTATAATAATATATTTTAAATGTTTTATAATATATATTTTAAAAGATTTATTCAATATATAGTTTATGGCGCGAATAACCCTAGAGGCTGATACGCTTTTTAGTTTTAAACCTACCTACCTACCTACCTACCACCAGGAAAAACGGCGAACTTACAACTATGTTGTTTTAACATTTGGGCTAGATCACCTTCCGAGGAGGATTAAGGTTGGTTTTCACAGTTTTTCTGTGAGACCATACATTCCGCGACTAATACGTTGTTTTAAATGCCAAAAATTCGGGCACACTGCATCTCGTTGTGACGCACACGCTGTGTGTCCACGGTACAGTGAGCAGGAGCATTTGGGCGAGGAAATAAGGGTTCCTGCACGATGTGTCAATCGCTCTGGTAATCTTCCTTCTTTCTTTTCTGATTGTCCACGCAATCAGGAAGAAAAAAGGATCATCGAGATAATAATCATAGATAAACTTTCATATTTCGATGCCTGGAAGAAATTCAAATCTCAAACTAGCCCTGTATTCAGCCGTGCTTTCGCTACAATCGCTGGAACCTCTGTTATCAAAAATTTTATTGCTGTGCAATTATTTCAGCATCTTTTCCAAATTTGCCTTGTTGTTAAAATACAATTCCTAAATCTAGTGTAACTCAAAATTTAAAATCTATTTCGAATGCGTCTACCAAAATTATAAGTCAATCGAAATCAAAAGTTAAAGCCAAACCAAAAATTTGTCATTTAGAGTCAAGTCCATCTATTCCATAGAAAAATTATTTTATTATTTAGCGCTTAGGTGGCTAAGAGACAACTACAAATACACATAGATATATAACAACGCTACTGGGAGAGGTGGAAAATTAAAATCAACGCCACAAAAACCGAAACCATTGTCTTCTCACGCAAATTCTCACTAAACAAAGTAATCATACCACTACAAATACACAAGTAGAAAATGACACCCACACACACGGTTAAATACCTAGGCACACACTTATACCAAACACTAAGACACGGCCAATACATATCACACACAATTAAAAAAGCCCAACACGTAATCCGAAATCTCTACGCTCTCTTTGTTCAAAATAGTTCCCTCTCTACAAAAATTAGGCCCCTCATCTACACCGCCATCATTCGCCCTATACTAACATATGCAGCCCCAGTTTGGTGTAACACTTCGGCAACCGCAGTGCTGCCATTACAACGTCTCCAGAACAAGTACCTGCGCTTGGCCACCAGCTCTGGGCGGTACACACGCATAACATACCTACACGAAATCACAAACATACCGTACATAAAACAATACATAAAACAAATATCTCAAAAATTTTATTAAACAAAGTTAAACTCAAACACACTCACAAAACAAATAACAAAATTAAGACACGACATTATACATACTGTTAGAAATAAGTTGTGTACAATCCAAAACGGCATACAAATCATGTACGTCAGTTGTCAATTGTTATTGTAGTAGACTTTACAGTTGTTAATATACCTGTCAATAAAATAGTATCGTCTTTGCTCTTCTCAAGTCTGTCAAATAAAAAACGTATCCTTTTCCTTTTCAATTCACTAATGCAATTATACTACTATACAATCGAAGGTGTTTTTTCTCTGGATTAATATTTACAACAGGTTATGGGCCCAGAACTACTCACTGCTAAACACCTACAATAGTAAGCGGAAGGAAATTTGTCAACAAGTCAGCCAATAGTCAAGTCAGTACGTTTTGTCATAGTCAGTTCTACTTTTCTGTAAAGCGTATTTAAAAAATGGATTCGATTAAATCTCAATTAGAAACCTTGTCTGAAAGCGCTCAAAAGGAGATTAACTATCCATCATGGATTTTTAAAGTTAATCTTACTTTAAAGTCAAGAGGCTTATTTACTGTCGCAAAAGGAGTAGAGACAAAACCAAAAGGAGGTGAAGAGGAAGCAAATGTCAAGGCCTGGGTCAAGAAAGACTATGAAGCACAAGCGTTGATAGGATTAAATGTAGACAGCTATATAGCGCGTAAAATCTCAAATTGTATAACTGCGCAACAATTGCTAGATAAACTCGAAATGTTGTACGGTAAGAAATCAGATCTGACAATCGAAGGGCTGAAAAGACGTTTTTTCAGTTTTAAGTATGACACCGATTTATCTGCTACCGAGAATTGTATGAAGATCAAACAACTAGCAGAGGATCTAGAAGCTGAAGGAGAGCCAGTCAAAGAAAACTGGATTCTAACCAGAATCATCGGAATGCTGCCACCAAAATTGCATCATTTCCGCACCGCATGGGACAACCTTAGCACAGAACAAAAGGTATTCAATCTACTTGTCGAGAAGCTAAAACTTGAAGAGGAGAGACTGAATGAAAGCGAAAGTGAAACGTCGACTCAAAATGCCTTCATCGTCAGACATTGGAAATCGACACCGTCAACGAAAGCAAGTACTTCAAATGTCACTCTTGTTGAATGTTATAAATGTGGAAAAAAGGATATGTGAAGAAGTACTGCAAGAACAAGCCTTGTCCTAAGTATCTAAATTACTGTAAAAACAAGTATCCATGCAACAATTGCAATCGTATTGGACACTTCGCACGAGACTGCCCCGAAGGAAATATTAACAAACCAAGTGAGCAGTCTGACAGAGGTCAGCCGAAAAGTTCTGGTCGCCGAGCTTTCATCACTATTGGACTCTCTACTGTAAAAGTCAATGACATCATCTCTCAACAAGATCACAGCAGCCTATGGTACCAAGATTGTGCCGCCACGCAACATATGACCTTTCGACGAGATTGGCTGATCAACTTCATTGAACTAAAGGAGCCCACGACTGTCATGATAGGAGACGCCACCAGTCTCGATGGAATTGGACTAGGTGACGTCGAACTTGAAGCTTTCAATGGAGAATATTGGGAGAAAGTATCGCTGAAAAACGTTCTATTGGTCCCAGATCTAACATTCAACTTATTCTCAGTCTCGCAAATGTTGGATAAGGGATACAAGCAAATCGCAGATGCAAACAGGTCAACTTTCCTGACCATAGTTGGTAGAGAAGTCGTAGCAACAGCCGAACGAGTTGGAAAACTGTATCAGATGATGTTTCGTCAAGAGAAAAGCGAGAAGTGTCTAGCAACGACTTCTCTCAAAATATGGCACACGAGAATGGCACATCAGAACATTAATCACGACAAGAGTGTTCTGAATAGAAAAGAAATTACTTTCAAAGACGACTGGGGAAACCACGTGTGTGCGAGCTGCGTGTACGGAAAACATCATCGAATTTCTCACCCTGCAAATTCCAAGACTGCTGAATCTGTCTTAGATCTGATTCATGTAGACTTGGGAGAAATGAATGTGATGTCTCTAGGAGGAGCAAATTATTTCCTACTCTTTAGAGATGATTTCTCTCATTATCGTACCATTTATTTTCTAAAGTCAAAGGATGAAGCTGTCACGAAATTGGAAGCATTTCTGAACTTGGTACAAAATCAATTCAATAGAAAAAATATCTGCAGTGTCATGCACCGAATTTTTTTATACGCATATGGGTTAAACCATATCGTAGTTACATTATTTTTCTAATATATAAAATTTGTTCTAACCTTTGGATCGCTTTTACAGTAAATATATTTCTTAGAATAAATACAAAATGTCAAACTTCAAATTATTTAAGTCTATTTTGTTAATCAATTGACAGGCGCAGATGATACGATTTATGTAAACATATATATAATAAGCAGAAATTTATTTTGAAAACAGTACTCTTTTTGGAAAATTTATTCAAACAAAAGTTGTGCTAAATAGAAATACCTTTAATTTTTGCTCACGCAATTTTTCTGTAACTGTAACCATTTTTGAGTAATTGCAGAAACTGCAAAAAATGACTAGAGTAAACAGGCACTTCCGCTTTGAATATTTTTTTCAAAAATAGAAGGTGCACACCTCAGGCGTATGCAAATCTAAAGTTTAAAGTTTCATAATTTTAGCTTCAACCGTTTAGGCTGTAGAGAACATACACACACACACACACATACAGACACACACACACACACACACACACACAGAGACAGACGTCATTCCAAAAATAGTCGGAATCGATTCAGGGAAGGTCAAAACGTATATTTCCGTTAAAATCTCGAGTTCGAAATTTTTCATGATTACAATACTTACTTATACTGCGTATAAGAAAGTAATAAAATGTCTGATGTCAGATAATGGTACAGAAATAAAAAATGTCAGAACAAAGGGTCTACTTGAAAAACTTGGTGTTTTTCACATAAAGTCCAACGCGTACTCGCCTCAACAAAACGGCCGGATTGAGCGAGACATGCGTACTGTAGTCGAGTTAGCACGCACTGTCATACATGAACGGAAGTTGAACGAAAATCTGTGGGCCGAAGCTCTGAATTATGTTGTAGTTTCACTAAATCAGACTGGTACCAGTTCACTTAAAGAGAAGAGTCCTGCAGAACTCTGGTTTGGACGAAAAATGAAAATCAATAGACTACGAAGTTTTGGATGCATATGTTATGTGATGGTACCTGACAATAAGCGCAAGAAGTTGGATAAAAAGTCCAGAAAAGGAATTCTAGTCGGCTATGACTCAGATTCACCTTGCTACCGAATATAGTTGACTGAAGAAAGAAATGTTATCTGTTCTGACAACGTAATTTTTGACATTGAATCTGAAGAAACTGAGATAATCACAAATCAGAACAACGAGAATATATAATCAGAAGATTCAGACATGACAGGAGAAGAGAACTCTGGAAAGACTGATCCTGAAAATCCAAATGATGACATTCATATCGAGACTCCCAGACAAGAAGTAACTGGAGATCAAGACAAACTTCAACACGACGCAGGAGAAGGAAGAAATGTAAATTTAAGACTTCGCGACCGCAGGAAATTATCCAGACCTGCTCGTTATTCAAGCTATGAGACGATTTTCTCTCCAGGAGGAGATTACGCCAATTTTAGCATGATGGGAGAAGGAGATGACATTTCCGTCGCAGAAGCTCTCAACCATGAAGGATGGCATGCAGCAATGGAAGATGAGTACAATTCATTGCAGAAGATGAGAACCTGGAAACTTGTCAATCCGCCGTACTACGCAAAGCCATTGTCCTGTCGCTGGATACTAAAAGAAAAGCTTGAACGCACGCCTTGTTGCTAGAGGTTTTGAACAGAAATTCGGAATAAACTATACCAAGACTTTCAGTTGTTCATCATTCCTCTATCAGAGTGGTTCTTAGTCTTGCTGCGTCAGAGAAACTAAAATTGAAGACGTTCGATGTCAAAACTGCCTTTTTATATGGAAATTTATTTGAAGAAATCTACGTGTATCAACCAGAAGGTTTTCATGACGGAACCAAGCGAGTCTGCAAATTAAATAAAAGTTTGTACGGCCTGAAACAGGCACCCAAAAATTGGAATGAGAAGGTATCCAAATGTTTAAGGTCTCTGGAATTTATAAATACGGACGACGACCCTTGTTTATACTACAATAATGACAGAAGTCTAATAATTGCTCTCTTCGTGGATGATGGTCTAGTTGCTGGAAGAAATGAGAAACAAATAATCACTTTACTAGACAAGATAAAACACATTTTTGAAATAACGTTTAACAGAAAATCGTCATCACGCCTGGAATACCTTGGGATGCAATTTGATGTCAGATCGTCAGGAATTTTTGTCAGTCAGCCTCAGTATACTAGCAAGATAATCAAACGTTTTAATTTTGATTTCAGCAATTCAGTTACAACTCCCATAGAAAAAGGTATGGTTACTGACGATGAAAAATATATAAACGATCGACCTTTGTCAAAAGGTGAACCATATCGTGAAGCCATCGGTAGTTTACTCTACTTAGCTCTAATCTCTCTACCAGACATCTGCTTTGCAGTAAACTATTTAAGCCGTTTCTGCAGCAACCCTATGAATAGTCACTGGAAAATGATAAAACGTATTTTCGAATACTTGAACGGGACGAAGAAATTTGGAATTTTCTTTGATGGAAACGACACGCTTTACGGATATACCGACTCCGACTTCGGTGGAGATAGAAGTACTGGACACTCGACCAGCGGAATTTTGATCATGCGAGGTGGATCTATTTCTTGGTGCACGAAAAAGCAACGCTTAGTTGCCACTTCAACTGCCGAAGCGGAATATCGAGCTGCCGTCTCGTCTATTGATGACATCAGCTGGATTCGAAGACTTATTAGCGAACTTGGATTCCTAGATTTTAGCAAGCCGACTACTTTATACATTGATAACCAGTAAGCCATCCTGATGCTACAAAATGCCCATGAAGGCAAAACAACTAAAGGAAAAAAATACATAGAAATACCTAGGAAATTCATACAACAGCAAATTGACGTCACTATTAAACTGAAGCACGTCAAGAGTAAGAACCAACTTGCAGACATTCTGACCAAGCCCTTAAATCACAAGATTTTTTCTGATCTCAGAAATAAAATAATTAAGGAGGAGTGTTAAACTGTAATTATTTTTTATTTATATGTATAGTTTTCTTTTATTGTTGTGTAAGTTGAAAACGGCCTACTACCGTTTACTGTTCAGTTGTTTTTTGTTGTTGCTATATATCATTGTATTGTTTTGCTATTCTCAAGTCTTTAAAATAAAAAACGTATCCTTTTCCTATTTAATTTACTAATGCAATTATACTACTATTCAATCGAAGGTGTTTTTTCGATACGATTGAATGATGCACTTCACGTACCGGATTTACGAACAAATCTGATTTTGGTTGGAAAAATTACCGACAAAGGTTTTCGTGTCGTATTTACATCGAAAAAGGCCGAAGTAATCGATAAAGGAGGCAACGTGACCATGACCGCGGACCGAATAGATGGTTTATACTATGTTCCTCGCGGAAAATCTAACGATTGCAAAAACATCATTCCAGAAAATTACTTGAAGACTCCATCCAGGATGACCTTGAGAGACTGGCATATCAAACTCGGACAAATGAATCTGAATGATCTGCGTGAAGCTGCCAAGAATGGGACGATCCAAGGGTTGGATATCACCGATGTCAATAAAGATTTTGACTGTGAGATCTGCATTCGAAGCAAGATGACACGTCCTTCGTTCCCCAAAGAATCGAAGAGAAAGACGGAATTTGGCGACATAATTCATTCTGACGTATGTTGACCAATGCGAGTACAGTCGAACGGAAAATCTCGATATTTCACGACTTTTATCGACGACTCGTCAAGATGGTGTGAGGTAAGATTTCTCCGTAATAAGAATGACGAGAAAGAGTTTGTAGACTTTAGAACACTAATGGAGAAGCAGCACGGAATAAAGGTGAAATGCCTCCAGAGCGACAATGGAAAAAATACATCACGCTAAGTTGGACGAGATCCTGAAGAGTCATGGCATTCGGCGGCGATTGACGGCAGCGTATAATCCAGAGCAAAATGGGGTGGCGGAAAGAAAGAACCGTTCTCTCGTAGAAACTGCACGATGTTTACTCATCGAATCCGGATTATCACTATTATTTTGGGCGGAAGCCATCAACACTGCGAACTACATTCGGAACCTAAGTCCAACAAGCAAATAAGGAGGTAAAACTCCTTTTGAATTACGTTTTAGAAAAGCACCTCTCGTAACAGAGTTCAAGAAGTTCGGGGAGGAAGTGTATTGTCTCAATAGATCACAAAATCGAGGCAAATTCGAACCAAATTCTCGGAAAGGCGTGTTCTTAGGTTATTCTGAAGAATCTAAGGCCTATAAAATTTGGATATCCGAACAAAGACGAGTCGAAGTTACTAGAGATGTGAAATTTCTAAAGAATCCAAGAACATCTTCGGAAACAAACTTTGAAGAATTCTACTAGATGGAGATCAAGCCCGAGAAACCCTCAAATGTATCGTACGACGCCAACGACGATGGAACACATTTCGATATCGATTAAGGTCATGACGCCGACCAAGATAAAAATTCTGATTTTCCATCGGATGACTTTGATGAAGACATGCAGGGTGATTTCCACGGATTCGAACAGAACGAAATTCAACCACAAACTGCAGAAACAGCTTCTAAACGTGGTCAAGGCAGACCCAGAAAACTTTTGACCGGGAAACCAGACCGGCCGAGGAAGATTTACTCAAACATTCAGAAGAGAAATGATGTCGCTGAATACGCGCTATTAACAGAAGTTCATGTTGAGCACGCTATGTCGAGCCCTGAATCGCCGGAATGGGTACAAACAATGTCCTCCGAAACAATGTCAATCCTAAAGAACAACACGTGGGATATCGTGGATCGACCTGAAGATCACGAAGTTATCGGAAGTCGATTTATATTGCGCAACAAGTATGGTCCGGACGGGGAATTGAAAAGACGAAAAGCTAAAATCGTGGCACGTTCTTTTTCGCAACAACCCGGGACAGATTTCCACGAAACGTATGCTCCTGTTGCGCGCCTCAAATCTATTCGACTTGCAATTGCGCTCGCGGCATATCGGAAAATGCACATCCATCAGTTCGATATAACGGCTTATTTAAACGGAGTGCTAGAAGAGGAGGTCTACATGGAAGTTCCGAAACACATGGAAGACATCCTCGAACACATAATTTGCGAAGAGCGAAGGAATCAATACATCGCTAATAAGGCGATGAAAATGCTGCACGATCTCTCAAGCGGAGATAAAATATGCTTGATGAAGAAGGCATTATTTGGACTTCGACAAGCAGGACGAGTGTGGCACAAGCGTCTTGATCAAGAACTTCGACGTTTTGGAGCGGAAGCATCCAACGCTGATCCCTGTATCTACTTAAAGAATGAGCAAAATCGATTGATCGTAATTTTTGTTTACGTTGACGAAATTTTGATCATCTCTCATTTTACGAAGGACATCGCGGACTTCAGTAAACATTTGAGAAGAACATTCGATGTCAGCAATCTAGATGAGCTGAAGCACTGCTTAGGAATGGATTTCGAGAAGCTGGACAGTAGAATTCGCGTAAGCTAAGAGGGGTACATCAACGATTTACTACGTAAGTATGGAATGCTGAATTGCAACCCGGTGTCCACCCCTTTAGACGTTGGTGCGAAATTGTCTAAATCAGACTCCTGAGGAGAAGATGATGATGAAAAACCACCGTATCGTGAGCTAATAGGAGCTCTTTTGTACTTGTCAATTACAACACGCAAAGATATTGCACACGCTGCTAGCTCAGTACAATAATTCATTCGGAAAGAGTCATTGGGCAGCTGGAAAACGCGTGTTGCGGTATTTGAAGGGAAGTACGAAGCTTGGAATAGTTTTCAGTACTCAACAAAGTTCGTTAACTGGCTTCGTGGACGCGGACTGGGGCGGCGATCCGGACGACCGGCGCTCCTTCACAGGCTACGCTTTTGTCTGGAATTGTGGAATAGTTTCCTGGGAGTCAGGGAAACAACGAACAGTTGCTCTATCCTCGACCGAGTCGGAATATAGGGCTTTAGGGGAAGCCGCGAAAGAGGCTGTGTATCTCCTACGTTTCCTGTCGGAGGTTAGTATCAACGATTTGAAGATTGTGAAGTTGTTCAACGACAACATCGGTGCACAGAAACTCGCTGAGAATCCCGTATTCCATGGACGCACAAAAGACATCGATATACGTCATCATTTTGTGCGCGAATTGTTAGAATCTGGACAGATTGAATTGGAACATGTGTCAACCGACAAGATGCCTGCCGACGTGATGATAAAAGCTTTACCCAAGCCAAAGCATTGGAAGTGCTTGGATCTTTTGGGTATCGTTCATAAAAACTGAATTTTTGTTGTTTTTCTTAGCATTGTATTCAGATTTAGTTTGTGTGGAATATGTAATTCTTTTATAAGGTTGCAACGTACAAACGAAAAATTATTATACGATTCGTATTATATCATCTTAAATTAGAATTAATACTAATTGTCAGGAATACCGCGTCAAGCACAAGCTCCCCTTCCAGACAATACCACACGTAACACAGACACACATAACAACAACGCAACACACAAAACGCATCACTATACAACATTAGAGTCAACCACAGATACAGAACATTTCGCATAAATTTAATAGAATTTTATAGAATCATCAGTATTCTAAAATCTTAATTTATTTAAGTTAGTTTATAAGTTTTATAATAATGTCAGGCAATTAAATGGGTTTTTGTTCCAACTTTTCCCACAAAACACAAACCTAACTCGAACATAATGTAAATCAAAATGTAACAGACTGGAGTTATCGTGCACACCGCAAAAGACCTCATGTCCGCGGCCTCTACTTTGTCACCTTTTATATAAGTAACCATGCATAAAAATAATTTTTTTTTTTGTATATTGCATGAGTTATTTAATATTGTAAACAAAACTTTTAATTTCTATCTAATAAAATAAGAGAGAGAAAAAATGATTAAAAATAATCATTTATTTGACCAAAAAATATACACATCGCCTTAAATATTTAACACGTGGCGTATAGAAAATATGAAAAGTACTAATCTTTAATTTTACAGCAATAAATGTAGCTGACACATCAAACCACGATAGATACAGGTACGCCAAACAGATACTCACACGTGGAGAAAATAATTACGAACTATTAATAGAACGTCAAAATTCGTCTGACTCCGGCCACTGCCAGGTACCAAGAGAGCATTTAAACAAGTCTGCCTCCAGCCACTGACAGGCAACAAGAGAGAGAATTTTATGGCGACTATCGGTTACAATCCAGAAAAAACAGGAATCAACATACTTATACTAAAATACATAACATCGGTATTGAATGAAATATCTGTTTTCGTCACATGCCCCTTGTCTTCCCCAAAAAAAATGTTTTGAATGTAAGTGAAAAACTTTATTTTACTTTCTTCTTCGCAGTATAAGTAAGTATTGTAATCATGAAATATGTCGATCTCGAGATTTTAAAGGAAATATAAGTTTTGACCTTCCTTGAAACGATTCCGACTACTTTTGGAATGAAGTCCGCCTGTGTGCGTGTGTGTATGCTCTCTACAGCCTAAACGGTCGAAGCTAAAATTATGAAACTTTAAACTTAAGATTTACATTAGCCTGAGTTGTGCACCTCTTATTTTTGAAAAAAAATCTCAAAGCGGCCTCTTTACCCTAGTCTGTTTTTACAGTTTCTGCGATTACTGAAAAATGGTTACAGTTACAGAAAAATTGTATGTACAAGAATTAAAGCTATTTATATTTCGCACAACTCATGTTTGAAATTTTTTTCCAAAAATGGTACTGGTTTCAAAATAATGGCTATTTAAATTTCTTATTATATTTATTTATAAATAAATCGTATCATCTGTCAATTGTGTAACAAAATAAAAATAATTTGAAGTTAGACATTTTATATTTATTCTATGAAATACATGTAATGTAAAAGCGATCCAAAGGTTAGTACAAATATTATAAATTAGAAAAATAATGAAACTAAAATGTGGCTTAACCCAAATGCATATAAGAAAGTTCAGTGCATGACACTGCAGATGTTGTTAGTTAATTAACGCCCGACATTTGACTTCAAACTGAATACATGCTAGACTCCAAGATAACGATTATTCAAGTCGTCAAATTCCTGCCGTATACTGAAGGGGTGCTTAGATTTTCGCCATTTAATAACCTTAGGGGCTAACTTTGCTGAAAAGTAAGTACCAGCATCACATAAGACAGGATTTTTCTTCCAGACAAATTCACCAACAGTGAAATTAACCGCTCGGCGACGCAAATTCTAGTGGCGGCTGTTTTTCTCATAAGCGAGATTAAGCTTATGACGAATGAAGGCTTGCAAGTCATGTAGTTGAGTTAGGTGGGTTGCCTTACTTTAATGGTGGTTTTACGTGTACATTTAATTCACGGCCAAACATGAGAAACGCGGAAGTAAATCACGTGACTTCATGGACTGCAGCGGACAAAGGGAAATGAAATTTGGGTAATTGTTTCTCCCATTCTCGGTGATTTTAAAATTATCAGTATCATTACACGATAGGTGTTTCGTTCGTGTACAGCGGTATAAACTACCCGTCTATACTGTTGCCACATGCAGGTACATTAAATTCTTCTAGTCTTTTCAACGGTTTTATTTATAACAAAGTTTGGTGACATTACAAAATTATTGATACTACAACACAGGCTACCATTTTTTTACACAACGTTGTCACGTAGTTTTTCCAACGTTGAGGCGCGTGGCAAGATACAAAACTACACAATATTTTAAACTATGGCGGGAGCAGTTACACAATAATAGGTTCAAACTTTTAAATTCACCTAATTTTATAGTATTACAGCCACTACCCATATCAATATATACTTCTGTTAGCTCACCATGTATTGTAGCATCCATGAAGTATTTTTCATTATCCTGAAGACTGATGTGCAGTACTTTCTCCACTTGTTGTGCCTGATGTAGTTTCCCGCACCTGGTTGAGATGTGGCCCTGTTCTCCACAATTGTAACAAGTGATGATGGGTTGGCTGGGTTGCTGAACCTTAGATTAAGCACTAGGTAGAGCATCGCGCAGACGGGGTTTATAACATCTAATCGATGTATGCCCTTTTCCTCCATAGTTGTAACAAATCGTTTCCGATTTATTAGATGATTCCCTCGATGTAGTGGCATACTTAAACTTGGCGTAAGATGCTGCAGGCATACCTTTCTTTTCGTCAGCGTGAAATAATATAACAAAAGTCAGCAATCCACTTGGAGAATTAAATGCACTCACTCTTGCTGCTGCTTGCATTGCATATTCCTTCAATCCTCTTATAATGCAGGATACAGCATCTGTGCCTTTCATATTTCACCTAGACAGCAACCGTTTCTTATGATAGAAATACTGAATAATGGTTTCATTAGGTAGTTTTTCCCTTTTCATCATATCATAGAGTCGTTGCGAATAAACAACACGAGTTGGGAAGGCTTCGATGAATAAAACCTTCCATTCATCCCAGGAGTATTTCAAAGTTGGTAAGTCTTCATACCATATAGCCTTTAAACCCTTTAGCTTCGATGTGCAATGATGCAGTACCGTAAAATGGGGCGAAATCGATCGTTTTTAAGTGCATTTCGTAGAAACTTTGCGGTAAAAGTGGGTATAAAAATCTGAAAAAAATAATGTAATATCTTTAGACATCTGTTTATACTTTAGGTTGGGAAAATTTGTTTTAAAGTCGCAGGCTTTTTTATTTTATTATCTATAAAGTGATCGGATTCTCCTCGTTGTTTGGGGTGAATCCAATCACTTGTTTATTTTGCTTTTAGATTGGATTTGCAATGTATTGGGGGTCAAACTGATAGTAAATTTGATTTAAAAAAAAGTTTTATAATAATCATATAAAACGCTCAAAACAGTACAAAAATACAACAGTTACATATATTGTAATATACAAATGTAGAAAATATCAATATTGTTTACACCACATCATAATCATTGAAAACATGGAAGATATATCCTCCCCATCTTATATCTCTCCCAACCACTTTCTTAAAAATTGGTTGTTCTTCAATTTCTTGAATATCGGGAACATTTGAAAAAGCAAAAAAGTTATCTTTGGAATTAACGGTCCTTCTCAAAAAATGTATTTACAAACTTGTCAGGCGCTGTAATTTTTTCCTCCACACTAAACGTGGCTACTATAAAAATGTTATACGCTATAATACGACTAACTAAAATCATACATGTTCAACAATTTCCGTTTTATCTCCATAAGAAATATGATCTTATATTGAATGGGTCGTGTATTTTTGCTGATTGTTTTCATTTGTATAAAATTGCGGATATATTTAGCGGACGATATTTTTGTTATTTTTATCAAAATTTCAAATTTCTTAAAAATTTATTTTAGATATCAGTGCATGAGTTTATTTTTTTAATTCTAACGTTCTAATTAAAATGCGTATAAGAAAGTCCAGTGACAGACACGTCAGCTTTTAACTTTCTTATACGCAGTATAAGTAGGTATTGTAATCATGAAAAATTTTGATCTCGAGATTTTAACGGAAATATATATTTTGACCTTCCCTGAATTGAGTCTGACTATTTTTGAGATGACGTCTGTGTGTGTGTATGTGTGTGTATATGTGTGTGTGTGCGTGTGTGTGCGCGTGTGTGTGTGTGTGTGTGTATGTCTGTCTGTCTGTGTGTATGTGTGTACTCTACAGCCTAAACGGTAAAAGATAGAGTTATGAAACTTCAAATTTAAGATTCGTATGTGCCTGGAAGGAAAACCTCTTATTTTTGAAAGGAATATTCCAACAGGAAGTGCATGTTTACTCTATTCATTTTTTGCATTTTCTGCTATAACTCAAAAACGGTAGTTTTTACAGCAAAACGTTAAGAATAAAAATAAAAGACATTCAAATTACGCATAACTTTTATTTGAAAATATTTTTCAAAAAAGGTACTGGTTACAAAAAAGAGAGTCTTTTAAATATTATGCTTTAACTCAAAAATGGTAGTACTTATAGCAAAATTAGTGAGGATAAAAATAAAAGATATTACGCATAACTTTTATTTGAAAAGTATTTTCAGAAAAGGTACCGGTTACAACAAAAATTCGGTTATTTTCAATATTAAAATCAATACTTCTCACGTCTAGTAGCGGAGGTTAAGACTACGGGCCACACAAAACTCGCATATTAGCCTTAGTTTAGCTCGGTGAAATTCTAAAAATCGTTACAGTACGTAACTCAGATTTTTGTTAATAGCAGATAAAGTATGAGTAAGAGTTTCCCAAGTGTGCTACTGATTTACACAAGGTCTTCGGATTTTGTTCAAAATTCATATTTAGGTAGATCTAATGAATAAAAATTAGGTTCTGAAAATATTTTGGAAAAAAAATATTTGATTTTTGAGTTATAAGCTATTGAATATTTTTGAGTTAATCAATTAAATAATTAATATCTCAGATATTAGTTGATAGAAATTTATGGAATTTTGATAAAATTTAGCTAATAGATAGACCTATCTAAATATATTTAAAAAAAAATTAATTTACGTTTAATTTATATATGAAAAAATAAGTTTTTAATAAACAAATTAATTTTTCTACATGTTCCCCATGTGATACATGAATTTTAATTTATCCACAAGATTTTAAAAGTCTTCTTCTTCAAAATGGAAAAATAAAATTTACGGGGCCGGAATTAGTAACCGAGTTATAGTAACTCTCGCGAGTAACTAACGTCTAGGCGCAAGGAAACTACCGCGCGCGCTGTATATGTTATTCAAGTGTTTGGGTTTCAAAGGATGTGATATAAGCAAATATGATATGTTTACTGAAATCTTTGAAATCAACAAATAAATTAATAAATGCAATTTAATAATTAGGTACTTTATACATTTATTAACGATATCCCATAGTACTGCATTTAAAATTACGACTTACATTTTTCGACTTTTGTCACACTTTTTCTAGTTTCGGACCACTGTGCAACGTAACCAGTGACGAAGGTCGTGCAATTTACCTTGAATCATATAATTTTTAATGAGCTATTTCGGTTTCTTTCTGTTTACAATATTCATAGCGAATGAAAAGAAAGTACATGGATAATCAATTATTGTTGAACTGTCGAAAACATAATTAGTAATCGTAGTTTTTGTTTTTAATTCCTGAATAATAATTACAAATGTCTACTCAATGTAAACTGGTTAGCACCAATTTTAAAGTTAAGTTTATTATTTCTATATCATTCGTATAAAAAATTAAAAATTTGTTTTGGGAATTAGGATTTGTAATAGGATAACAATAATGGCTCGGTTTACTTAATAAACTTTTTTTTTAATTTTTTTTTTTTAATTTTGCAGCTATTATTTCCGGCAATATGCAGTCTCTAAACAAGTTTATTAGCTTGCATTCCATTTTTTCTTTCCAAAATTCATTATCCCTTTTTATATTTTCAATCAATATTGGACAATTATTATCTATATATGTTATGAAATAGCATAGATTTCTATTAGTTACGTGCAACTCTCCTTGCACCTGAAAAAGAATAACAATTAATAAAGATTTAAAAATATATATTATTATTAAATATAATTTGAAGAATTACTTACTTGATAATAATATATGTGAGTTTTTTTGAGTAGCATTTTGCCATTTACCAAAGATAAGAAGAAGTTCTTGTTACTTGCTTTACTTTTATCTGCATTTATAATGAAATTTTTACGTAGCATTAGTAGTTTCAAGGAGTAAATTGGAATTAAATATCGGCGGATTTATTAAAGAAGGTCCAGCAAAACCTGCATTTTCTTTTTTCCTGCAATATTACTTTAAATGTACACAACACATCCTAATTATACAAATATTTCTAATAATACTCACATATTTGTCCAGCTTCTCTGCTGAGCTTTTGATCTTACTGATCTTCCACGCCTGTACACATTCTTAATATTACCCATATTTTAAAGATCAAAATAATAAAGTAAATAAATTTTAGCACACATAATATCACAATTTGTAAACTTGTTCAAATGAAAAACCTAAATATTAAAAATTAGAACACTGTAAATCTTTACTTCACTAGTTTATTTATATCTAGATGCACATTTCGGTGACCAAGTCACCATCTTCAGTAGTACAATGTACTACTGAAGATGGTGACTTGGTCACCGAAATGTGCATCTAGATATAAATAAACTAGTGAAGTAAAGATTTACAGTGTTCTAATTTTTAATTACCAAACTTCACATAACTCAAATCATACGAACCTAAATATGTTTTACTAATAAACGCACGTAACAGTTGATATTGGCAAACCAAATTATAACTGATCTGCGTACTGTTGACTTACTACCCCCAAGTTTGAAATGAGAAACCCCCCCATACTTGAGTTAAATCTTCGGGGATTGTTGTTGCAGTCCAGATGCGGCTAATTGGCTTATAACAATAAACAATGTATTTTGAGGAAAAACCCTGCGTATCCAAATAAAGTAATTCAGGCAATTCGCTTAAATATTGTATAATGATACCGACAATTATAACGGGACAACAATTCTACATAAAATTTCCAAAAAGAATATCTGCTGAGAAATTCTGGGTACGGATCTAGCATAAATATTTCAATGCATTATATTGACAATTGGTTATTATTCCCTACGAATATACTATGTAGCTATCGCTGTCTGCCAGTGGGTCTCGCTCTCTCTGACTACTACTACGCACACATTCACACATACGACTCGCTACTTTCATATACAATAAATTTCAAGTACAGAGCACGCGTCGCCTGGTCTGCCATCTCCTGTCTCAGAATCAAATGGCAGCGACTATCCCCCAGTCTATATATTTGAACTCCACCAGTAGTTGATCCACTCGCCACGGCATGTCTATCACTGATCTACAGACAAGTATATACTGACGTATAACGTAAAGCAGCGCTTAATATTGTAGTGCTACCTCCGCACTAAAGGTGGCTACTATAATGATGTCATACCCTATGCCAGGCCTGTCCGACTCAAGCTTCGTGTTCTACTAGTATTGCACTAAACGTTTGAAGAGCGCGCTAATAATAGGACACTTTATGCGTACAGCGTTCTTCTATTGGCACCCGCTGCTATAAATAAAACAGTAAGCAAGTGAGGTTAGAATATTAATGTTTTTACATATTTTTTATAACAAGAACAAATTTTAACTACAGATAAATAATTCTTTAAAAAGTATGTATCAGTTAATATATTATTTTTACATTATACGTACACTGAAATTTTATTGTATATCTTATAGAAAATAAAAACCGAAAGCATAAACTCTTTAATTTATTTTTGTATTCATTTGAATAAATTATTTTTATTTAAGTGAAAACTGGTAAAAAAATGACACCGTTAATAAAACGGGTAAAAAGAATTGTGAAAAATCGAGAATTAGAACCAAAATCTCTTATACAGGGTGAGGCAAAACAACCTCCCTAGTTTCAACAGAGAATTGTGAAGAGAGCAGAGGTCGTAAAAGGGTAGGAATGGCGTGAATGGCGGCAGGAAGATATGCCGTTTGCGTTACAAAAGGATTCAGTCGTAAACACAATGTGGACGAACGAGCAGCGCGCTTTTGCCGTGGAAGCATACATACGCGAAAAGGAGTCTGTAATCACCGCCCAGCACATTTCCATCTTCCTGGCGGTGTAAATAAACAACATTTTCGATATTGGTGCAAAAACAATCTGAGGGTGATCCACGAGAAGCCTCTGCATAGTGATCGTGTCACAGTTTGGTGCGCAGTTTCCCGAATAGTTATTATCGGGCCTTACTTTTTTGAGGAAACAAATCGGGCAGTTACCGTCAATTCTGGGCGCTATGTGAACATGCTCCAGATTTTTTTTGCCCCTGCTGTTGAAGAACTTGGTCTCGAGAATGTCTGGTTTCAGCAGGACGGGGCCACAGCCCACACAGCGCGGGCTATAATGCTGGTTTTGAAGGAAATGTTCCCCGCGCGCTTTGTCTCCCTGAAAGGTGATATTCCGTGACCCACGCCATCTCCAGATTTGACCCCGTGCGACTTTTTTCTGTGGGGTTATCTCAAAGCAGAAGTTTATAAACATCGACCGAGGAACCTGCAAACCCTAAAGGAGGCAATCCGCACGGAAATTCGCCGTATACCTAAAGAAATGCTTGAAAGGGTTATGCGAAACTTTAGAAGTCGCTTGCAGCAGTGTGTAGACTATGAAGGACAACACTTGGCCGATATGATTTTTAAAACTACATAAGATAAAACTGGCCATTTAACTACTTTATTTTATTGAAATAAATTTTTTGTATCTCGACTCCTTTTTCTTTAATTCACTTGCAACACTAGGGAGGTTGTTTTGCCCCACCCTGCACACTTGAAAAAATACTTTTATCTGAACAACAAAAAATTACAAGATGAAAAGAATTCTTATCTAAAAAAATAAAACAAGAAAAGATTTAAATTTTTCATTGTCAAGAAAAGTATTAAAAATTTTGATGTAATACTTATTTATCAGTAATTTTAATATTTCGATTAAAAATTATTCTTTAATTAAAATATCATTTGCATTATAGATAAAGAATAAAACTGTTGTCTACATTTACAATTTGGAACTTTATAAATATTAAATTTAGCTTTAGATAGGTATAGTAGCTCTATAATTTAAAAATTTAGAAAATGAAGCTACTGCAAGTGTTTTTTTTATAAATATATACCTAAATTTTAGGAAATCCAAGCTAAAATATATAAATTTATAAACAATATTAAATAAAAAATAAATTTATAATAGAACTTATTTATTTATTGATTTACCTAGTTCATTTAAATATAATTTGCCGTTCTATTACTAGAACGGACTGTTCTATGTAAGGCAGCCACCGTTCTATTACTGGTATTTTAACATCAAATTATAAATTGTGAACAAAATTACCTAAAACATCCATAAACAATTTTATTTTTTTTTACTTTATAAAACACATAAATTTTAAAAAATTTCAATTATTATATAGATTTACTAACCATATTTTTTTTACTCCTCAAAAAAAGTAGAGAATCTTCTTAACTGTTCTATTACTGGTCGATTTACCCTATTATGTTTATATCATAAATATTATATTTTTCATTTATTATTGTTGTTTATCTGTTTTCTTGTGTTTGTAATTTTGTATTTTAAATAAAAAAGTTTAAATTTAAATCTTTGTGTGTATTTCTTTTCAATGCGTTAAGAATACAACAAAACAGACATTTAAATATCCCTAAACATAAGCCTAAAAATTATAGTATTTCAAATAAATTATTCATAATTTTTTTACTTTCTTGTACGCAGTATAAGTAAGTATTGTAATCATGAAAAATTTCGATGTCGAGATTTTAACGGAAATATACGTTTTGACCTTCATTCCAAAAGTAGTTGGAATGCAAGTGTAATGTCTCAAAATAAATGAGCCTCCAATTCTGGCCATAAGGTTAACATGTCTCAGCGTTGAATGCGAACGAATTCGATCCCCGCGTCTTTTGTCACGTGCTTACTTTTTTTGCCTATTTTAACTAATGGTAACCTCACTGTTAAACGTCAAAAACCACGTGACTAAGAACGGTTTACATAAGAAATAATTAATGACATATTTGGATATTTTATTACATTCACATTTAATATAAATAGGATCACAACTGAGTAAACTTCCATATATTCGTTTCCTTTCTGCTATACTATTTTCTCTCTCTTTTCGCTTTCTTTTGTTGTTAATCAGAGGAATTCTGATTTTTGTAAATTGAGGGATTTTTGATTAGGTTGCTAGGTTTAAAAAAAAGAAGGCAGATAATAATAACAACAATAAGAGTTTCGAGTTTCGGTAAAGGAGTGTTTATTTTCCATTTTACTCAAGTCGAGTTATCCGTAAAGGGATTAAGGAAATTATCTCTTCTTGTCTATCGCGGAGTATAGTGTTGCGTTCTGCGTAATTTCAGTTTTACCTCCGGTGGAATACCTGTAAAGGGATTAGTTCGTGGCTCAAATTCTCTGTTGCTGATAATTATCAGCTCTGTGCGCCGACAAGTCAACAGTCGTGATACCAGTTTACCATCTTCGGGTTTTGGTTCGTTTTCTTCGCCCGGAGTACCTGGTCAATCCATTTATCACCTATTCTTCCACGGGAATCGTCGCCGCCCACCATCGAACAAAGGCTAGATGTCCTCTGAACAAAGGAGTGAGAGAGTGGAGTAAACAAGATAAGTTGTCTTTTCTTATCATTTTTAAGCTTGATTTGTTTACACTTAAACAGAGACTGAGATAAGAATTATAATTTAACTTATTGATGAGACCATTTGAGATCATGATATTTCTGTAAATATACTTTGTTAGAGCATGCGACTTTGTTTTATATATATATTAAGTATATATTTATGTCTGGATTCCGCGTATTCCTTGAGCGTTTATGCAGGCGCTGATTTAAGATGTCCACCGAATGATATCCATTATTTTTATTTTGCTGTAAATTATTATAATTTATAATACGTACTTAAAGGCGTATATTTGTTCATATCTTGGGCCGATTCGTATCGCTTTATTTCTTTACAATGATTTACTTGTCTACGATGAAATGTATGTGTATTATGTGAACCGAGTTGATCAACAAGGGCTATAAAACGTAGGAAATTGTTCTTACCGGGTAAAGTGCTGAGTAGAACATAGCGGCACAAAAATTATCGTCTTTATTTTAGTACGGACATCCGCGTGTGTCACGTCTGTTGATTCATCTCACGGATACGGAATTCACACAACGACTAAATTAAAAATTGTTAATAATCACTGTTACATTAAGAGTTTAACGAACATTGTACCGTTATATTTACATGTTGCTAATAATAAATCCAGCATTTCAACTTTATTGGCTTCCTTGTTTGTTTCAACCAATCTCTCCCTCAGCAGTTTGTGACGCCATTTTAGGAAAGAGAACCTTTGATTATATAACGTGTATTTGGGGGAAAACAACGTTTGTTAATCGTACCAATACTATGGAAGTAGTGATTAAGGCGGTTTGGGCAGAGACAGTCATTAGCGACTGGCGCCAGTGTGACCTTGACATTCCATTGGAAAATGACCTAGACATTCCATTGAAAAAAATATGATGCAAATTTTCTAGAATTCTGACGTCATAAATTTGGAAATTTTTCCAACATTCTTATATGTATGACTGTAAATAGAAAGTCCCTATGTTAGGTGTATGCCCTAATGTTATTATTGTATATATCAAACAGGGTAAGAGAAAGTGTTTGAAACTCAAAACAATTATTCAAAATATGAATTATGTTTGTATATGGTATTTAAAATCTGGCCAGTTCAACCTTGACATTTCATCGAAAATTATGATGAAAATTTTCTAAAATTCTGACGTCATAAATTTCGAAAAATATCCAACATTTTTATGTGCATGACTGTAAATAGAAAGTCCCTATATTAACGGTATACCCTAATGTTATCATTGTATATGAAACAGGGTAAGAGAAAGTGATTGAAACTCTAAACATTCATTCCAAATATTAATTATCTATGATATTTATATTTGAGTGTAAACGTCTTATTTTATATTGGTATTTATATTTGTGTGTAAACGTCTCAAAAGTTCCTACAGATTATAATCGAAAATGGATAGTTCATTACCTGTATATGCGTTGTACATAGGCCGTTTGAAAATAAGAATGCAATTAAATAAATTCTTAAAGTATGACGTATATAATGTATGTACGTATAGGACTGTGTAATTTTTGCGCGTGAATTTTAATGTTTTATTCTTAGTTATATTTACCTTGAAACTTTCATATTTTTTTTTTTTCCTGTGAACTTTCTAATTTTAGTATGTATTATATAAAAGAAAATTATAGAATCGATACTCATTAGTTATATTTTCGTATCAGAGAAAAGTGGATACTAGAAATAAGTAAGGTTATCTCTATTTCAATATTATTTCGATATCATCATTATCATTAGCTATGATACAATGTTTATAGTATTCGTTTAAGCTATATAGAATTTATCTATGTTTATGTGTTTAGAAATGAATCGAATTAACTCCGCTGGAAACATTGAAGAGTTTAAACCGATTAAGAAAATACCTGAATTAGTCATAGGCCAAAAATATGAAGTACATAATGTTAAAGCTGTCTCCACTAAATTTGGTAGAAAAATCGTCGTTGAATTAGAAGACTCTGTTGTATTTCTACCATTACGTTACGCAAAATTATCTGATGAAGATGTGCAAGAAATGAATAACACTATTAAAAGTCAGAAGACGGCAATTGTTCACACAGGAACCAAAACCTGTGGCAGTGGGAAGGATGCATTATTAATTGAATTTGTAACGATATAAAATGAAATAAAGCATTTGTACTTATCAAACGGATTTCGTATGTTTTATTATTATTATATCCTAATAGAATCTATTACATGATTAAACTATTTTTAAAAAATTTTTTGTAAACTCGACTGGAATTCCATAAGTAAGGATTCAAAATTATTTCCAACATTATTACTATTATTATTATCAAATTTGGAAGAAAAATCATCGTCGAATTGAAAGACTCTGTTGTATTTTTACCGTTATGCTCCGCAAAAATATCCGATGAAGAGGTGCAAGAAATGAATAACTATATTAAAATGCAGAAGTTGGCATTGTATATACAGGAGGCAATCCTTGTGGCAGTGCTTTATAACATCATGAAATGAAATCAAGCAATTTGTACTTACACCAATTGATTTCGTGTGGAGCATGTGTTCTTCCACTGCACGTGCTTCGAGGAGGAAAGTGAGACACTTCAGAGGAGCCTTCGACAGCAGCTGTCGCCGGAGACCATCGTCGGTAAGATGATGGCCAGAGTGATTACGTGGGACGCGGTGTCTAGCTTCGCGGCCGTAGTCATTAAAAAGCTCCGACAGACGGAGAAGCAGAGGAGAGGCCTGCCCGCGTAAAAGTGGGCTAGCAGCCATGGAGGGCGTGTAACAGCCAGTTTGCCCCCCGCGAAGTAATGCCTGACGGCGGTTCCGCGGGGTGGTGGGACGTTATGGGAGGTGTTTTTAGTGGGTAGAAATCCCACACACCGTTGAAGCACGGGCTCCGCGGCGTCTTTTGAAGATTTACACCTGCCCACGCAAAAAAAACATACACACATACACACACTCACACGCACACACACAAAGGTGGACGTCATTTCAAAAATAGTTGGAATCGATTCAGGGAAGGTCAAAACGTATATTTCCATTAAAATCTCGACATAGAAATTATTCATGATTAGAATACTTCCTTATACTGCGTAAAGAAAGTAAAAATTAAAGTGTCCGAACCTATAGTTGTTGGGGCTCTTATCACCTAGGCATGCAAAATATTTTTAATATTGGTTTTTGATAGAAATGTTTTTAATTAATGGGGCGCCATCAAAATTATTGACACAGGCGCCGCATGCTCCTGGCTCGCCCCTGCACTGACTAGACAATTGTAGAAGGCTCTGACAATTAATAGTGATCAATAAAGCGGACCGAAACTTAACCGTATTCGACATATTCATTAACTTCATTAAATTGACAGTTCGTCAGATCTAAAATGCCCAATTGTTGTGCCGCTATCGGGTGTACGTCCGGTTACAGAAGTAACCCGGAGAAAATGCGTATGTTTAAGGTTCCTAAGTTTTTGCAAATATCACTTTGTAGAAAGTGACTTTGTGTCCACAAAATGCATATATTACGGCGAAGATCCTTAGCCTAAACCAAGTCTAGGATTAAAACAATTCATTCGTACTGTGGAATATAATTTTGACAGGCATAAAGACAGCGTAGACGTTTTTAATTAAATTGTAGGTGACTTAAAAACATCAAAAAAACTGCGTTTCCCATGCCGAGAGCACAAATTAAAAATAATTTCTAGAATTATTTTCATTTTTCTCAAAATTCGTTTAGAGCGAATTGTTTATTCTTAAATTCAGGTCATAAAGAAAATTTACATAATAAAAATTGGCAACTTCATATATATATAAGATATAATTTTATGTGCATTGCTTTGTACCCCTATTACCACCAAAATTTGTATTTTTACTTTAAACTTAAATTAATTTGATTATACGTTAAATGGTTATTTCTTCATTCAATATAAAACAAATAAATATTATCGTTCAAATATAGGAAATACAAATAAAACTATAATGCAACTATATTTAAATATTGTCGCGCTAAAATATTCCTACCGGTTGGGCCAGGCCCGTCCGACTCTACCACAATCCTATTGTTGACGTAATTTGCTCGCTGACTAGAAAATTGTAGATGGCTCTGACAACCAATAGTGATCGAAAAGCCAAAACATAACCTAATTAGACCTATTCTTTTGGTTCTTTAGCTTCATTACGTCATATTTAAAAAGCCCAATTGTTGTACCGCGATCGGGTTTTAAATGATTTAATTACTTCAAAAAAACTGCGATTCCCGTGCCAAGAGCACAAATTAAAAATAATGGCAAAACATGGCATAAACGAAATATATATAAGAAATAATTTTATGTGTTTTGCTTTTTACCCCTATGATTTCCCACTACAAATACCACTAAAATTTATATTTTTACTTTAAAGTTAAATTAATTTGATTTTACGTTAAATGGTTATTGCGTCATTCAATTTAAAATAAATAAATATTATCCTTCAAAATTTTTGGAAATACAAATAACAAAACTATAATGCAACTATATTTAGATATTGTCGCGTTAAAATATTCGTACCGGTTGGGCCATGAACATCATGACGAGTACTACTGATTGTTAGTGCCATCTACAACTTTCCAGTCACTATTAGAAGTGTCAAAAGCTTGAGTCGGACAGGCCTGGGTTGGGCCATGAACATCACGACCGATTGTCAGTGTCATCTACAACTTTCCCAGTCACTATCAAAATTCAAAAGTGTCCAAAACTTGAGTTGGAGAGAGCTGGTTTCTACCGAAATTGACGTTAGCATTGTCGGCGCAGAGAGCTGTAACATTTTGTATTTTTAAATTATTTTCTATTAAAACCGTTGTGATTGGATCTATTATAGTAACTAATGTCTCGCTTTCGAGTGAGTAGAAGCTTAATAATTTTGTTTTAATGCTCTGTTCTTTGTTAAAATACTTTTAGAATTAATGGAAAGGTTTTTATATTGCTTTTATTTGAAGAGTCGGTACTCAAAACTGCTGGTCATCTAGCAATCGTTTCAAAATTATTCTCTTAGATTCAGGTGCTAGCACGTTCGTTACAATTTTATTTGCTTTAGTTTTGCCACAACTCTATTTTTGTGATATTAACGAATCCGGAAAGAAAATAGTGATCCTGCACAGTCACTGGAAATGTAACTGTAGGAATGCTTTAGAGTGTGATAAGAAAAAGCTGTTTCTGCAGCAATAATATCATCTTCTTCCTTCTTATTTTTTGTCATGAAAATTTTTGTTAATTTGGTGGTGCTGCTGAAATATTATTGATTTTTGAAGTAGCCTTCATATGTCTTTTGATGTTATTTTCGGCACCATGTCCAATCGAAAACGACATATTATTGCACATCAAAAATAGAGCAAATCCTTCTTTTCTTTCTCGTAACCAGGAATATTTTTTCATCCAGTTGGTATTATATGCCACGAGTCTTTTTATTTTTTTTGGCTGAGTATTTTCATCTTCGGCACTACTCATCTATAAGGATGAAGAGTTTTTACATGTTAAAATATTTTATTTTTTAATGTCATATCTTACACGAAACTAATGCTTATCATCATAACGATGTTAAGAACCTTGATTTTTGTATATTTTACTCACACAAGCATAGTACGAGTAGTAATGAATATTTCAATTTTCAATGCATACTAAACTAACATATAGTCGGGTTCACGAAACTTGAACATTTTTTTGGCATGAATCACCCACTTCGTTTATCCAACACTTTAAATAAAATCAAGGAAAATAACTGTTCAATTCTGTTTTTCTCTTCTTCAAATAACGCCAAACTACTCAAAATCGTGCTTTTGGCCCGTTTTAACAATGTGAAACAATAATGTGACATGAAAACAATAATATACGAAGTATGTCGAAATATGATGGAATATAAACGTGGTTCCGTTTGTTGTTATTAATACGGCGTCTGCGTTAAGTAAAGATGTGCGTCAATAAGCTTTAAACGACACGATCGCACATATTATAAAAGACATCTACATTATTTTTTGTCGTTACTTATATCTGACTAAGGAATGTATAGAATGTTCAAGTTCCGTGAATCCTACTATAGGTAAACATTACGCGCGGTTTTGTACATTACTTCACACATCATTCAAAATTTGATATGAGCGTTAAGATAAAAACATAGAGATTGTTACAAGAAGATATATGTAAATAGAATTACGATAAACCTACCTTGTTGGTCGAATAGTTATCAGAATTATTTTCGGTAACTTCGATGAATTTCACACGCATTACGTATACACGGGAAACTTGGGACGAGACGAGCGCACACGATGTTTCACGAACACACTCAAATTAAACTGATTCAAGCGCCTTAGCAGAACGCTGGCAGTTTCAAATTTTATTCATATTTTACAGCCCGGCCCGGGCTGTGAAAAATTAGGCGAACATCTTTAACTATATACGTCCATTTTTATGCATCGTCACATTGTTAAATCGAGATTTTCAGAAGCAACTCGGGACTCCGAATTTTTCTGTCGATCTCAGAAAAGTCCCGCTCCAATAAGGACGTCTAGAAACCCTGTGCACTTGCGAGGTATATACAAAGCTTAAGTCAAATCAGATGGTACGGCCATATTGAAAGAATGTCAAATGAAAGATTTATATGAGAGAAATGAATAGTGTGAGGATGCGTGGCCGTCCTAGAATTAAATAGATAAACATGATTGAGAATGAGCTGCGTGAACGAGAAGTTGCGAGCAAGAGGAATAGAAGGACACGTATCATGTATGAATAATTTAATGAGTTTGAATAAAGCGAAAGAAGTGTGTATGGATAAAGTTGAATGGCGCAATATTGTAAGGTTGTAAAGGTAGGTAAAGATCTGAAGAATATTTAAGATTTTCAGCCACCTCATTTGATGGGATTACCATAGTTAAAACCAATTTACTTTCGGTTTAAAATTTTAAATATGCAAGAATAGGATAGGGCTGCTGTATGAATGAATAATTAAAATGAATAGTTTAAATGAAGCGAAAGAAGTGTGTTTGGATAGAGTTGAATGGCGTAAGAATGTAAAAATTGTGAAGAATGTTAAGGGTTTTCTGCCATCTCAATTGATGGGATTGAGTGTGATGATATATATGTATGTAATAAATAATAATAACAATTTTAAAAATCAATATTTGAAAATATCGTTTAGGGAAGAAAACTAAAATTGTAAATTGATATGTGTCAATTTGTAGACAAAATACCGCCAATAGTTATGATGTTTCAGCTGGCACTGTTATGACTCCCCCAACGTGAGACCTCCGAAATCAAGCTACAGCCAGTGATCCACATCGAGGCATCTCTACTTTTCATATAGAACTCCAGAAAATGAATAGACCCTTCGGGCCCAAACATACTTCAATTCATCAGTGGAACTAATACTTAGATTGAAGACTCTCGTGAAAAAAAAGGTTTCTCGTAGTAGAGAGAGCATCCGTCAAATTGTAGACATCAACCAGGGAGCATACAATCTAATATGTTCAGCTGAAGAAGGAAGGGTTGTAACACTTACGGTTATGCCTCAATTACTCGAAGTAGACTTTACCGAAGATGACTCAGTGGACCTTGTCAAATAGTGTGTATCCCATCTGTAATATTTCGGTAAATAATCTCTATTTTAACCTAAGTCAGAAATAGACCTAATATTTGCATAATCTAAGAGTCACGCGACCCTTGGTTGGAATTGAAAACAGCAATTTAGTTTTTATTCAAATGATTGGGAATATATCGTTTGATAAGGGACCACATAAATATACTCTGGGAAAACACATCGCGGGTAGTTAGTTATATGGAGTTCCTTGTAGTCGGTTGATTAGATATATGAAGTTACTTGTTGTTAGTTACTTGTAGTTAGTCGGTTTTTTTTTCACAATATATTTACAACTGCCGCGTTTGAGGCCAACAAGCAAATTTGATGAGTAGCAAAATGTCATGCGTGAGGATAGCACCCATCGGAGCTTCCTCTGTACGTTTTATTGTTTTGTCGCATTTAATTTCGTTCAGTTTGGGTGAACCTGAGGTCTAGTGGTTTAGTCTGTTTTAGTCGTCTAAAGTCGCTTGTTTAGTTGTTTAGTTGATTTATGGCTAGTTCGTTTGGGTGTTGATTTAGCTTTTTTTCGTGTGAGGTAGCAAACTTTTGGATTTATTCGTGAACATATTTGATGTTAAAATCTTCGTGTATGTTTTTATTACTGACATACCAGGGTACGTCAGTGATCATTCGAAGGGTTTTATTTTGTAGTCTTTGGATTATGTTAGTGTTAGATTGATGCCAAATGTCCATATACGTATAAGGGTGACTTTGTAGAGTAGTAGCTTGTTGGAAAGTGATAGTTGGAATTTGCGGCCAAGTAGCCAATACATTTTTTTGATTTTCAAGCCTGTTTTCTTTTAGCAGTCACGTGTTTTCGCCAAGTAAGTCGTTTATCTTTTTGAATAATACGACCGTTTATCAACACTATTTCTTTATTCAACTAATATTTGTACATAAAAGAACGGACGGTTCCGTTCTATTCGCGCGCGTACAACAAGATGTCAGTCCGCTTAGGGCTCGTTCTGTCTCTATCATCATGAAGGTGGCGCCAGCATCGAAGCGCGAAAATTCAACTATCTCAATACTCCATCCAATTAAGAGCTTCGTTAAAATAAAAGGACAAATTATATATCGATACAGATTTTAATCCTTTCTCATTCCCAGGCTGAAAACGAGTTTATTAAAGTGATCGCGTGGAGTCGGCTTGGTAAAGACGTCGGCTAGTTCGAGGTGTGAAGGTACATAGCTGACGTTGATAATACCTTCCTCAAGCTTCTCACGGATGTGATGAAATTTGATGTCCACGTGCTCTGTTCTTTTATGAAAAACTTGCTTTTTCACAAGACAAAGCGCTCCTTGGTTGTCCATCTTCAAGGTAGTTGTTTCCCGGACTGGTTCCCCAATGTCATCAAGGAACTGGCGAATCCAGGTTGCTTCTTTGGTTGCTTCTGAGGCGGCGACGTACTCGGCTTCCGTCGTCGACAATGTCACAGCCTTCTGGATTTGGCTGGACCAGGTGACCGCCCCATATGACAAGAGGAAAACGTAACCAGACGTAGAACGGCGGGTGTCCAGGTCGTTTCCAAAGTCCGAATCGGAGTATCCCACGACTTGGGCCATCTCCGAGTCTTTGCGGTACTCTATCCCAAGGTTTTCGGTACCCTTCAAGTACTTTAAGATGCGCTTGACCGTGTTCCAGTGACTATAGTCATTGTTCGAAGTGTACCTACTAACCTGATTCGTGGCGAACATTATGTCTGGTCGTGTGACGATCGCTGCAAATATTAATGATCCCACAGCCTCCCGGTACGGACAGATCTCCGCGCTGCCTTCGTCGTCATCCGGCTTCTTCAGTCTCACGTGCGGAGCCGCTGAAGTGCTGACCGCTGCTGCGTCTTGCATGCGAAACTTCTCGATCACCCTGCGAATATAGTTAGACTGGTGAATGAATATACGACGATCTTTGTTTTCATCTGTCTCGTCCAGGATCTTCATCCCGACAAAATGTCCAGGTTGCGAAACCTTTATCTCGAACTGCATCCTCAACTGGCCCACGAAACTGTGGAGCAACGCATCATCGGAGGACATGACGAGTCCGTCATGGACGTAGAGTATCAGGATGATCGTCGAGCTTGCGTCACTTCTCCTGTAGACGCATTTGTCTGCTTCCTCTCGGTGGAATCCTTTCTCGAGCATGAACCGGATGAACTTCTCGTTCCAGCATCGCGATGCCTGCTTTAACCCGTAGAGCGACTTCTGCAGCCTGCAGACTTTGTCCCCGCTGACATCGGCGCCCTCTGGTGGATCCATGTAGATTGTCTCCTGCAGGTCCAAGTATAAGTATTACGTGCGCACATCGAACTGGACGATCTTGTAATGGTTCTTGACTGCCGTGGCCAACAAGATTCTGATCGAATCGAACCTTGTAGTGGGCGAGAAGATCTCATCGTAGTCAACTCCCATCTCTTGAGAAAATCCCTTTGCACAGAGCCTGGCCTTGAACCTTGGTTTGTTTGATATTGCATCCTTGATGGAGAAAACCCACTTAGACCCAATGACTTTCATGTTGCCAGATCTCTTCACAAGCTGCCACGTGTTGTTCCTCTCCAGAGCGTTGAGTTCCTCTGTGATCGCCTTTAACCACTCCTTTGACTCCTTGCTGGCTATGGCCTCCGAATATGTCTGCGGCTCCTTGACCACAGCTATGTTCGCCGTGTATCTCGCTGGAGGCCGCAAGTTGTGTCTCCTCCTCAGACTGTAGTCCCGGGTAGCATCGGCGGCTGCTCCTCCATCCTCATGAGCGGTTTCGATGTCCCTCTGGCGTGCGTCTGCATGCCCTGCTCCATCCAGGTCCCGTCGAGGCTCGATGATCTCTGCTGCAGGATGCCTCTCCACCAACTGCTTGACCTTGGGAGCTGCCTGGTTGGGCGCTGCACCTTGGACCGCTGCTTGGCCTCCATTCCCTGGATCCTCTTCAGCGTTGTCATCTGCAGACTCCACTGGCGCGATGCGAATCTGGACCGTCCTCTTCTCAGCATCGACCGTGGTGTGTTCGTCGAAGATCACGTTCCTAGAAACCTCAACCTTCCTGGTTGTCGGATCCAACAGCCGGTAGTTGTCGGAATTACCGTCGTACCCAAAAAACATGAGCTTGCTGGATTTGTCATAGAGCTAGGTCCTTTGACTGTCAGAGATGTGCATAAATGCGGTGCAGCCAAACTTCTGCAGGTGTGATAGAGTCGGCTTCCTCCCCGTGAAGGCCTCGAACGGCGTTGTACTCCCCTTTTCGCTCGTCGGTGTCCCATTGAGAATGTAGACGGCCGTGTTAACCGTTTCGCCCCAGAGGTACTTCGGTGCATTCATCGCGTGCATCATGGATCTGGCACTCTCCATGACTGTGCGCATTTCCCTCTCTACTCGGCCATTCTGCTGCGGCGTGCCACTCACCTTTGACCAGTTTCTCGATCTCGATGTCTCCTCTTCCCATGACAGGAAGCGACACGTTGTTCCCGATCACGACCGTAGTCTCTCGAGTGACTTCCTTCAGATTGGAAAACTGCTCAACCCGGTACGACATGTGGGCCGACGCTCCGCTGTCCATGATCCACGTATCTACCATGTTGTCCACTCTTCCAAGGAACTACACGATGAATAAAGAGTACTTCTTGTCCTCGTTCGATGATTTCGGCTTGCTCGTGCAGAACCGCGCGATGTGCTCTCTCTTCCTGCACTGGTAGCAGACGACGGTGGGCTTCCTATCGTGCTGGTTCTGGTGGTCCGACTTCGGCTTGCTCGATCCTCTCGACTGCGGCTTCCCTCCCGACGGATTCTGCTTCGTTGTCTTCTGCGACTTCCAAAATGGATTTCTGCCCGACGAAGCCGTGAAAGCAGTTTCAGATTGCTCAAACAAGGACAGGTTTGCATCTTCGTCGACTAACCTAGACGTCAGATTTGCCGGCGTCTGCCTGTCTTCGCTGACTGACAGCCACGCTTGTTGAAAATTCCGGAACTTTGGCGGCAACGTGCTGATGATCTTTGTCATTATCGCCGCGTCGCTGACAGCTTCCCCAATGTCCTTTAACCTCTTCGCCAAATTTTCCGCGTTCGCAATGTGTTGAGCAATACTTTCGTTGTCTTTCATGCGATACTGGTGGAATCGCTCGTGCGCGATCATCTTACTCGACTAAGACCGCTGCAGATAAATAGAATCAAGCTTACCGATGATTTGATGAGATGACTCACAATTCTCAATCAAAGTTATCTGCGAATAGTCCAACGCAGATGTCAGGATGAACATCGCCGTCGCGTCACTCTTCACCCAGGCTTTATGCGGATTCCCGTCTGCTACCGGCTTCTGCTCGACCCCATGGACGATGTTGTAGAGTCCTTTTGCCCGGAGCGCACAGTTCATTTGGAACCGCCATTGGTTGAAGTTGTTGCCATCGTACTTGTTTAGGCTGCTCATGTCTAACCTCTCAGCCATTGTGACGTCGCTTCAGCGCCAAACGCGCCCTCCAAACGGCCAAAACCTCCTCGACAAACAATGCGAGCCGCACGACTAACGTACGCTCAAGCGAGACGAACACGCTTCCACAGCCGAATTCGAGGTTAGGTTCGTGGCGATCCGTAATCCGACTCACGGACTGCGATCGGCCACAAATAGTCAGGATCACCCACTCCAGGCGTGTCCTGGGCCCATAACCTTTTGAATAATACGACCGTTTATCAACACTATTTCTTTATTCAGCTAATATTTGTACATAAAGCGTGTAGACAGTATTAAAATCATTGTTTAAAAAACATTAATATTTGCTGAAATATCAATTAAATTTATTCGGGGATTAAATTTTCAAGGTATATAACTTAATATAATATAAATTAACGAAGAATAACATATTTTTATAATTTTTTTTCAGACATTTTCAGAAAAATGACGAAGTTTTTTAATAGAAGTAAGAATCAATGAATTTATATTTGAGTTTACTTAAAAATATATGTATATTATTGCATTTTTCAGTCAGAAAATCATTCGCCGATATCAGAAATATATTCAGAAAGAAACAAGATGACAATGTTAAATTAGAAGATACCGTCAAGTTGTTTGGAGTGGGATGGATTGGTGCACCGTTTTATATGGGGGAATGGTGCATCTATTCGGCCATTGAAATTTAAAATTTTAGTGGTTTATTTACAATATTAGTATGAAATAGGACAACACACGAGTCATTGTATAAGTTAGTTATATGGATTTTTAGTTTTAAGTTCTAAAAAACTGAAAAATAGACATAGTTTTAAGAAGTGTTCAAATAGAAAAAAGAAGATAGTAGACAATAAGAACTACACCTTCCAGTAGTTCCAATTACTCGAAATCAAATTGTTAATATTTTGAAAAACATACGTATTTTAATGGCTTTATCAAAATTTCAGTTAGAATAAACACTTACCGATTACCTTTTTGAAGATTTTTCGAAATTTCCTGTGATAGGAAAATAAGAACAAATTGGTCTGATAAGCATTAAGACAACATATAAGAACAAATCAAGAAAAGAAACAAAAAACAAATTGCAAGTCATTTATACAAATATTATGCCGCAAAATTCGAGTTCTTTTATACCAAAATTAGAAATAATTGTTATATATTAGACAATCTTGTAAAAAATCCCGTTTATGTTTCGCATCCAATTTCATTACTGATAATATATTTAAATTTCCAAATTTTCCAATTTTGTTTTATTTATTATATGTATACAACTTTAGAATCAGAGAGAATTGAAAGAATGTGTTGTAAAATAATAAACACCTTCCATGGCTGACACAGAGCTTTCTTATATGTATTTTGCGTATAAGAAAGTTCAGTGTCAGGCATATTTTATTGTTTAAAGAAACAAACTAAAATAATATATTAAGCAATAAATTCTAGATATTTTTATAATTACCTAAGCATGTTGTACATAAATAAAATAAATATATAATTCTATTTTTTTCATATAATTTGATACCCTTAAGTTTTCCAGTTGTTATATTTTAGCAAAATAATATTTATATGTTGCGTGTGCGATAAATTTAAAATTTTCGTTTTTACTTGCACTGGCATATAATATACCATTAGATATTCGTGCTATGGTAAAATATATTTTATAAAGCTTGTGCGATAACCTACTGAACTAGTTCCAATGAATTAAATGCGCGTTTTATTCGATTTTCCTACAAAATTATCAAAAAAAAAACAGTTTTGCACGGCTAAGAAAAAATATACGAGCGCTTCCAAACGAAAAACTAAAAGTGACATTTGGCAAAGTACCAAAATCCATTCAGAGTCTAGTTCGAATTTTAATAGCCACAGAATTGTAATTTCATAAGCTCTGATGCACTGCAGAAAATTAAAGTAAATTTAAATTACTTTTAAAGTAAAATTACACCTAAAACTCATGCCATAAAAATGAATGTAGGCAAAAATACAATAGTATTCAATTCGTATTACATAATTTTTGCACTGTAGCAGATTTTCTTATAGATAAATTATGCCCATTTACGACAATTTCTGTTTGGGTTCTACGTATTATACAATTAAAGAAGTGTTTTATCAGAAAAAAAGTAGAAATAAAAATTTCTGATGGAAATAAAGATCAAACGAATTTAAGGCTCGCCATTTTTACTTTCTTATACGCAGTATAAGTAAGTATTGTAATCATGAAAAATTTCGAACTCGAGATTTTAACGGAAATATACGTTTTGACTGAATCGATTCCGACTATTTTCGGAATGACGTCCGTCTGTGTGTGTGTGTGTGTGTGTGTGTGTGTCCGTGTGTGTGTGTGTGTGTGTATGTTCTCTACAGCCTAAACGGTTGAAGCTAAAATTATGAAACTTTAAACTTAAGATCTGCATATGCCTGGGGTGTGCACCTCTTATTTTTGAAAAAAAATTCAAAGCGGAAGTGCCTGTTTGCTCCAGTCATTTTTTGCAGTTTCTGCAATTACTCAAAAATGGTTACAGTTACAGAAAATTTGCATGAACAAAATTTAAAGGTATTTATATTTAGCACAACTTTTGTTTGAATTATTTTTCCAAAAAGAGTACTGGTTTCAAAATAAATTTCTGCTTATTATATATATACTTTTACATAAATCGTATCATCTGCGCCTGTCAATTGTTTAACAAAATAGATATAAATAATTTGAAGTTTGACATTTTATATTGTTTCTAAGAAATATATTTACTGTAAAAGCGATCTTAAAGTTGGAACAAATATTATTAATTAGATAAATAAGGTAACTACGATATGGTTTAACCCATATGCGTATAAGAAAGTTCGGTGCATGACACTGCAGATATTTTTTCTACCGAATAGACTAGGGTAAATCGACCAGTAATAGAACAGTTGAGAAAATTCTCTACTTTTTTGAGGATTAAAAATAATATGGTTTATATAATAATAGAAATTTTTTTAAATTTATGTGTTTTATAAAGATAAAAAAATAAAATAAAATTGTTTATTGATGTTTTAGGTAATTTTGTTCACAATTTATAATTTGATGTTAAAATACCAGTAAAAGAACGGTGGCTGCTTTTAATAGAACAGTCCTTTCTAGTAATAGAACGGCAAATTATATTATGTTAAATGAACTAGGTAAATCAATAAATAAATAATTTCTATTATAAATTTATTTTTTATTTAATATAGTTTATAAATATATATATTTTAGCTTGTATTTCCTAAAATTAAGGTATATATTTATAAAAAAACACTTGCAGTAACTTTATTTTCTAAATTTTTAAATTATAGAGGCACTATACCTATCTGAAGCTAAATTTAATAATTATAAAGTTCTAAATTATAAATGTAGACAACAATATATCTTTTTTGTTTTGTCTATAATGCAGATGATATTTTAATTAAATAATAATTTTTAATTGAAATATTACAATTACTTATAAATAGGTATTACATCAAAATTTTTAATACTTTTCTTGCATTAAAATTTTATGAACAATGAAAAATTTAAATATTTTCTTGTTTTATTTTTTTAGATAAGAATACTTTTAATCTTGTAATTTTTTGTTGTTCAGATAAATGTATTTTTTCAAGTGTACGGAGTGGGGCAAAACAACCTCCCTAGTTTTGCAAGTGAATTAAAGAAAAAGGAGTCGAGATACAAATAATTTATTTCAATAAAATAAAGTAGTTAAATGGCCAGTTTTATCTTATGTAGTTTCAAAAATCATATTATCTACACACTGCTGCAAGCGACTTCAGAAGTTTCGCATAACCCTTTGAAGCATTTCTTCAGGTATACGGCGAATTTCCGTGCGGATTGCCTCCTGTAGGGTTTGCAGGCTCCTCGGTCGATGTTTATGAACTTCTGCTTTGAGATAAACCCACAGAAAGAAGTCGCACGGGGTCAAATCTGGAGATCGCGCGGGCCACGGAATATCACCTCTCAGGGAGACAAAGCGCGCGGAAAACATTTCCTTCAAAACCAGCATTGATACTCGCGAGGAGTGGCCCCGTCCTGCTGAAACCAGACCAAGTTCTTCAAGAGCAGGGGCAAAAAAATTCTGGAGTATGGAGCATTGACGGTAACTGCCTGATTTCTTTCTTAAAAAAGTAAGGCCCGATAATCCCTATTTGGGAAACTGCACACCAAACTGTGACACGATCACTATGCAGAGGCTTCTCGTGGATCATCCTCGGATTGTTTTCGCACCAATATCGAAAATTTTGTTTATTTACACCGCCAGAAAGATAGAAATGTGCTGGGTGGCGATTACAGACTGCTTTTCGCGTATGTATGCTTCCACGGCAAAAGCGCGCTGCTCGTTCGTCCACATTGTGTTTACGACTGAATTCTTTTGTAACGCAAACGGCATATCTTCCTGCCGCCATTCACGCCATTCCTACCCTTTTACGACCTCTGCTCGCTTCACAATTCTCTGTTGAAACTAGGGATGTTTTTTGCCACATTCTGTATAAGAGGTTTTGGTTCTAATTCTTAATTTTTCACACTTATTTTTACCCTTTTTATTAACAGTGTCATTTTTTTATCAGTTTTCACTAAAATAAAAATAATTTATTCAAATCAATACAAAAATAAACTAAAGAGGTAATGTTTTCGATTTTTATTTTTTATGAGATAAACAATAAAATTTCAGGTTACGTATAATGTAAAAATAATATATTAACTAATACATGCTTTTTAAAGAATTATTTGATAGTCACACAAGTGGCAGCAAAGTGTGCGGACGTATCTATCCAAACGTGCTCCGAAGAAATTAAAGAAAAAATCCCACCCATATATTTAAAAAATTCAAGTAATTACCAAGAAGTACTAAATGGTATTAAAAAACTAACAAAAAATGACTTTACAACAAAACAAACAATAAATAACACAATCAAAATCAATCTCACAACGATCCAAGACTATAGAACACTTGCCTCATATTACGACTTGCAAAAATTAGAATTTTTTACATTTAGCATCCCCGACAATACACAACTCTCAGTAATAGCCCGTCACATCCCAATATCCTTATTCGAAGTAGAAATTAAATCTGAACTAATTAAAACATACCCAGTAACAAAAGTAGCAAGGTTATTAAACAGAGAGAAAGCACCAGTACAATTATGTAAAATTGATCTGGTGAAAAATGAAAAAGGCATGGAAATATTCAATTTGCGTCACATCTGGCGTCCCATCGTCACAATAGAACCCATGCGCAGACGCAACGAAATACCACAATGCACGAGATGCCAATCGTATGGACACACCAAAAACTTCTGTCGTCTGGAAGCTAAATGTCACAAATGTGCTGGCACTCATCACTACAGTGATTGCAAAAAGAATAAAAACGACAAACCCAAATGCGTTAACTGCGGAGAAGAACATCCGGCAAACTATAGAGGCTGCAAAGCGTTCCAAGATCTAAAAAATAAAATTCAACACAAAAAAACACCCACCAACAATCTCCCTTCAAAAAGCACTCCCGCACCTCCCACAAACCACTCCCTTAATGCCCCAGCTATGACAAATCACCGCACCTTCGCAAACGTCCTAAATAATAAAAACAATACGTCCTCACAATCCACAATCCCAGAAAACCTCCAAACACCAGAAGATACCACCCCATCCTGGTTGGAAAAAGTCATTGAATTTGTAAAACTGCACATCGAAACCATCAAGTCATTCCTACTATCAATAATCCCCACTATCTTCCAATCAAAATGACTAGCATAATAAACAACACTCAAAATCTCACCGTAGTCAACTGGAACGCGGACGGCTTAAAAACCAATCGAATTCTTACACCACATAGATATTTCATGCATATCCGAAACACATCTTATCCCAAATGAACACTTTAAAATTAATGGCTACAAAATATACAGAAACGACCGAGAAGCACTCAGGGGGGAGTGGCAATAATCATAAAAAATCGCATCAAACACTACCAAGTACCCTCACCACAGCTTACGAACCTCGAGACGACGCAAATTGAAATCGCACAAGAACACAACAAAAAAATTCGAATAATCGCATCCTATCAACGACCGAACCTAAGTATTCATGACAAAGACTTCAAAAGTTTATTTGACGATGGTAACCCAACCATATTAATTGGAGACTTGAACAGCAAGTAATCCAAATGGCATCAAACTACAAAACACAATAATAAAATATAACATAAACCTCTCCGCCCCCGATGATTATACTCACTATCCCTAACGAGATGACCATGCACCTGATATCTTAGACATTTTACTACACAAACATTTTTCCTATTTACCTCTTACTCAAACTGTAATTCATGAACTAGATTCCGATCATGATCCGGTAATAATTAAACTTCCCACCAAAATTGACATAATAAATAATAAAAAGCATACCAGAGTTAACTGGGAAACTTTTCAAACTGAAATAAACAAAAATCTGCATATCATCACTCCAACAACAAGGGAAAATATTGATCTAGCCATTGAAGCCCTCACAAATGTAATGCACCAAGCAATACACACAGCACAAATAACTCTAAAGCCGAAACAGATAAAGCATAACCTACCTTCACATATTATGAGCAACATAAGCGAAAAACATAAAACTCGACGCTTATGGCAAAGAACAAGAGATCGGAGATATAAAAGAGAACTAAACCGTTTAACTCAACTCGTAGCAGAACAACTAAATCAGCTAAGAATTGACCAGTACCAAAAATACCTTTCAGATATCAATCCTAACGACAGAAACCTATGGCAAGCAACAAAACGAATATTGAGACAACCAACACAAATTCCACCAATAATAATAGACAACACACCCCACTGCAGTGACGAAAAAAAATATGACGCATTTGCAGATTATTACGTTTCAGTATTCACCACACCAACGGCCTGGAACGAAGACGAAGATAATGAATTAATGAACAATAAAAATCCTCTCATAAACAAATCTCCAATTAAACCAGCAACAGTTTCCGAATTAAAAGGATATATCAAACATCTACCGATAAGAAAAGCTCCAGGACAAGACCAAGTTACAAACCAGATGCTTAAAAACCTACCACGCAAAATGCTGGCACACCTCACATCAATTTTTAACATATGCATATCAAAAGGTTACTTCCCTCAACAATGGAAAAAAGCTGAAATTATAGTTTTTAACAAACCCGGAAAAGACAAAAAAATCGTATCTAGCTACAGACCAATCAGCCTACTCTCTTCCCTATCTAAAATGCACGAAAAAATCATTAAACTCAGATTAGACTCATTTCTAACCAGCCACAATACAATTCCATCACATCAATTCGGATTCCGTGCCAATCATTCCACAAATCACCAATTGCTACGACTGACAGAAATTATAGTTAAAGGCTTTGAAGAAAAAAAATACACTGCGATAGCTTTCCTGGACGTGGCTCAAGCGTTTGACCGCGTATGGCACAGAGGACTACTACACAAACTCGAACATTTAAACCCTCCAACACATCTGTACAAAATCTTACAATCATTCTTAGAAAATAGACGATTTGTGGTAAAAATAAACAATGTTACATCAGCCGAAAAGAACATCAGCGCTGGCGTCCCACAAGGATCCATATTGGGACCGGTCCTTTTCAACATCTACATGAATGACGCTCCAAAAATCCAGAACACCTCACTTGCAATGTATGCAGATGATACTGCATTGATCTCACAGGATATTAACCCTGACACAGCAAGAAACCAGCTCCAAGAGGGAATAATTCAATTTAGCACCTGGTTACGACAATGGCGTATAACACTGAACGAAGCCAAATGCGAAGCAAAAATGTTCTCACTAAAAAACTCCCAAACACCAGATGAAATCATGATAAATAATACGCGAATACCGTGGAACCCAAACACATCAAGTGTTCGATATCTAGGCGTATACCTAGATAAACGCCTTACCTGGAAACACCATACGAATAAAAAGTTAAAAGACGCCAAAACCAGACTCGCATTACTCTTCCCTATCTTTAATCGCAACTCATCATTAAGACCCGAATGCACAAAACTACTATACACCTCCATCATAAGACCAATCATCACATACGCATGCCCTATATGGGGCACAGCCTCAAAAACACAAATAAACAAGATTCAGTCCTTCCAAAATAAAATCCTCAGAATTGCACTGAAATCCCCATGGTTCGTCCGCAATACGCAGATCCACAAAGAAACAGGCGTAAACACAATCCGAGAACACATAAAAAAAGAAGCAAAACATTTCTTCCTTAACATGCCAGCCTGCACCAGTGCTGAATATTTCAACCTTGGCCGTCAAACCAATAATCGAAGATTACGAAAACGACTACCCCAAGATATACTACTGACCTCACCTGATGAAGACAAAGATAACGATAAATAACTTATACCTTTGAATATATATTTTAATAAGAATGGCAACCAAACGAGAGTTATTGTATTACCATTTTCAAGATTAGTAAGTGCTGTTCCTAGCGAGATTCTTAGGAACCACAATAAAAAACAGAGAACGAGTATGTTATCTCTTTTTGGCAAAACTTTCCTGCATGCATGATTCGTATTTTATGTTATGAACAGAGAAAGAAAGTATCGGCATTTTAAAGTGCAAGTAGGAATTAAAGTTTGGATAAAAAAATGTTGTGAATATAATTTTAAGAGTACGTATGTACGTACATACATACATTCTTACGTGTTTAATAAAATTTTCATTTTTCTATCATAACATTTAGCATCTCGAGCAAATCTTAATGTTTTCGATTCTAATAATAACATTTTGTGTATTTTACTTTTTACCAACAGCTCTATCATATACATTTTGTGAGGCAAACAATCTTCAATATCCGAAAGCCAATCGGGATACTTATTATTAATTTCTAACACTATTTGAGTAATCAATTTCTGCTTAAATCCTACTACATGTTTTTTCGATTCGTAAAAATTATTAATAATAAGCAAACAATCTTTCATAATGTCTACACAAATAGTCTATTTGATTTGATTCGCCATAATCTCGTAAAACAGTTAATATTTCTGATTTATCATACAGAGTATCTTTATTACAAGATCTATTATTTTTCTAGCTAGATCGATGATACATAACAATCAACTAACAATGCTTACACGGGAAATAATATAACTCAGCAATAAATTAATCTTTAATAGCCAAAAAGAGTGGGTACGGCACTATCTGCAAAAACAACGCGGCAATAAGGGTGTTATGAACCCTCTATCTAGTTCGAATAATAACAGTGTTTGCAATAACAATTTTGTATAATAATCATTTCATTCATTCAATTTAATCTGTTGTACATACATACACACCGATATACACATGCAACCTAGTAATCATTATCATAACATTTTAGAAGAATGTTGTTAATAAAAATGACACCTCAACTTAAATAATCCACGATCTACAGTGAAATTAATTTAATAAATACTGTGGACGACCAGAAAAAGTCATGTGGATCTCATACGGTAATAAATTCAATGGCAATGCAAATCGACATATACATTTAAATATATATACATGCATATTCGATAAAAAATTTAACTAAATAAAAAGGAAATATTTTACTCGTTGGTTTTATTTATTTAAAACCAAAGGGAAAATAGAAATATACACGGTCAACGCTGAGAGATGTGTTTTCTTATGGCGAGAATCGGTGTTGCATATATTTTGAGGCATTACGCCTATATGTGGGGCTTAATCAAAAACCAAAATAAATCAGTTAATGGCAATTGAATAAGCTTCGTGATATTGTGTGTGAATAATGGCAAACATAATTAACCTAGGATCGGTTGCGCTGTTAGAAATAATCTAACAATCTTTGTAACTTGAATTTTTTTCCTTTTTTTATGCTAAATATTTCTGAATTTTTTAAATAATTACATTTTAATTTTGTTTAAAACGTCTGTGTAATTAAATAAAGAGTTATATAGTATAATAATAAGTTTTAGTCTGTTTCTTAATCTTAGATAAAGCGCGACCGATCTCTTTTCGATCACTCACATGCGCAGTGGGTTAAAGAAATTGTCATAATAGTTCAATGTACAGGCGGATAGATGGCTGTGTACGTTTCTATACATTTTTAGCGTTAACACGCGTTGCATGTAGGTTGCCATTCTTATTAAGCGGCCCGTCTACGATCGGACCAACTCAACCACACGCTGCTTTGATGAGAAGTGTTGTGTTGCGCGGGGGTCATAAGCACTGCCCACTTACAGTGGAACAGTTCATTGCTGGGAAGCTATTGTCCACACTCTTATATATCTACTCACTCTACTGCTACACAGCTATTCTCACTACTGCCCCCACCACAACCGCCCGCTACCCGTACCCTGCCGGATCAAAGCTATGGCATGTCATTTATGAGATTGAAAAATACTGTAAAAGTGTTTTTGTTGCGAGTAAACTGTGAGTTTATTACTGACTTAAAACACATGTTTTTAACATCAGTTTATAGATGAAGGACGATTCTACTGATGTTCTTTTTTAATTTTTTTGAAATAAATTTTTGTCATGTGATATAGCCATCTAAAGTTTGCATAAATTGGGCATTTTTAAGAATTTATTATAATTTATTGCAATTTTTTTTTTTAAAAAGAAAAAGGCACAATAGTATATTGATACTTTAAGTATATAATCCATGTTGGAATAAAATGTTCCCACTCATGTATTGCCTGTAAAATACTCGCAACGTAAGTACATTTTTCACTGAATTTTAATAAGTAGACGAGCCCCTTAAGATATATATACAAAGCTTATACCATTGAGTAAAAATAAATTATGAGAGACATAACCTTATGGACGAAAAAACGTTCACAAACTGCCCTCGAACATAGATGGCACTATGGTCTAGCGGGGCATTAGGATATAGATTTAATATAACGTTTAGCAATGTGTACAATAAGGAGTGTAGGAACTAGATTTAACGAATCATTGAGCCACGTACTATAGCTATATTATATACACAGTACGCACGCTTGATTTTAATTCTTTAACAGTTTGAATAACAAGTTTAACGTCTGTTTATTATAATTATAAAATAATGAGTACTTCATGTCATTCGTGTGCATATTTTATGTGTAGAAATTTAAAAAGAAAGAATCATCCTGATTTACATTTCTTTAAATTTCCAACAAATCCGCTACGTGCTAAATTGTGGCTAAAGTGTTGTGGAAATCAAAAATTGCTTTTTATATCACCTACTAAATTAAAAAATATAATTATCTGCTGTAAACACTTTACTGATGATTCATTTTCAAATTTTCGTCGTAACCGATTAAATAAAAGTGCAGTGCCGGTTCATTTTTCAAAAGTTTTACAACAATCCGAAGCCACACGGGATATGGACCAGCAAATGCGTTGTTATGCTGGAGAATCTACTTTAAAAAGGTTGGTATTTAAAAAGATATAAATATATCTGATTTCTGATGTAATCAAATTCTCAATCACGACTTCCCTATATGCACTATTTTCGTTTTTATTGTCTCAGGGCCGCGGATATCGATGACAGTTCTTCTGGTTCAGAAGTAAATATGCCATCAGTATTCAATATATCAACTTCATCACATTCTAGAACTGGTTCAGCAATTATGTTCCAAGAAACATTACTAGAAATGCCGTCACCTACTAATTCAGAAAATACACCTCAAAAATCAAAAATGAAATATAAAATTTTGAAACAAAAAAAAAGAATTGAAACGTTGTCGAGATCAAAAATATCGATTAAAAATGAAAAATTCCAAATTTTCAGAATTTTCAATCATACAAAATTTATTAAACAATAATAAAAACACAAAATGTGTGAAAACATTTGTTAATATGCAATTGTTTCACAAAAAGAAGACACCTTGGCTTAAATTAGAAAAACAACTTGCTTTATCAATTTATTATAAAAGTCCTTCTTGTTATAAATTTTTGTTATCGCTAGGTATAGTTTTACCAGCATTATCTACGATTCAACTGTGGCTAAAAATTTATAATTTGAAAACTGGTGTAGACACTGTGCTATTAAAAAAATTTACAGAAAAAGTAAAAAATATGTCTCCCGCAGAACGTGAATGTACACGGGTGTTCATATATAAAGTCACACAAGTCGTTTACGCCTCGGCGCCGCAACCAACATCACATCTTTTTCGATAGCTACCAGACCTACGTACTTATTCCAACAGTCAGGCGCGTTATCGGTTTTAGTGAGTCATAGATTTTTGACAAGTATAAATGAGAGAGGGATGTATAAAACAAATATGTTTAACTTCCGAAATTAAAAATTGAAAAATTATCGATATTATTTAAGCTTCAAATATATATTATATTTACATAATGCTAAACTTAGCGGGTCCTATAGATCGCGAAAAAAACAGAAATTTTTAGGAATTTTTTTTTTTGAATAATTGAATAAAGCTACAAATTTCATATTTTATTATTATTAGAATATGTTCATCCTTTTGGTTTAGGGGCTATATCCCGAGTTCTATGACGAAGTTTTAAATAAAACTCGGGATATATATTCTTTAATAGTATTAGAATCATTACGGCTAATAAAAAACAATCTTTTTTTTATGTCTATATGACTCGCCCCCCTTAATAAAGAAGCATTTTCTTTATTACCATTGCTGTGAAAATAATATCAAAATATAGTGATCTAAATTGTGCAAAATTAACAATACAAATATATTTTTTACGATTTTTTTCCATACATGATAAATAAATGCTGCCGAGGAATAAAGTGTGGAGTTAATATTTAGACATATAAACATATTGAAAAATGATTATTTGCAGCGATTCGCTTTTAAATGAAAACGAAGACATATCTTAATGAAATTTTGCACATATCTTTTATACGTATTTAACTAGACATTTTTTTTTTTTAATTTTATAGATTTTTTATAGTTTGAAGTATAAAAAAATTATGATTTTTCAAAACTTTTTTTAGATGCTCGTCATTTTCTTAAAAAATTTTTTTTACAAAGATCCTAGTTCACGGGCAAGATAGAAGTATTCTCTTTAAAATTACTTTTTTTTCTGAACATTTAAACTGAAGTTATGGTGTCTACCGAAAATCGGGCAAATTTTGCAGCCTCCACTTAAACGTCCTCTGTAGCATTGAAAATTTAATATTATGCAAATTTATTTTTTATTTACTTGAATGATGGCAAAATCATTTATTAAATATTTTTAATTTCTATTAAGATAAATTAAATTAGAAAAAAATTATGCAACTTGTTATTTTTTCGCTCAAAAAAGTGAAAGTACCCCTTAATTCCTTTGAAAAAACAACCTTGACGCGCCTTGCTATATATGCCCACTATTTTTTTTTTTTAAATTACCCTTTTATGTTATTAAAGGCTTATTCTAACAAGTTCAATCAAAAAAAATAATTGTTATTTTTTTTTTAATTTGTAAGTGCCATATCCCCTTAATGTAACAGTATAATATATTTGTCTGTAGTATATAGCATACTTTATTTTATATATATATATATATATATATATATATATATATATATATATATATATATATATATTTTACTTATACGTTCTACAATTACCAGTCGGGAAATTCAAACTGCTGTGCCTGGTGAAAAAAACAATCGGCTCTTTTCAGAGCCACCAAACAAATTTACACAAAAGAAATTATGATTTATTTGCTTTTATTTAATTCCCAAGACCAATTTCCAAGATATATATTATGTACCCCCACCACGATATTTAGTATATATATATATATATATATATATATATATATATATATATATATATATATATATATATATTTATATATATATATATATATATATATATATATATATATATATATATACTAAATATCGTGGTGGGGGTACATAATATATATCTTGGAAATTGGTCTTGGGAATTAAATAAAAGCAAATAAATCATAATTTCTTTTGTGTAAATTTGTTTGGTGGCTCTGAAAAGAGCCGATTGTTTTTTTCACCAGGCACAGCAGTTTGAATTTCCCGACTGGTAATTGTAGAACGTATAAGTAAAATATATATATATATATATATATATATATATATATATATATATATATATATATATATATATATATATATAAAATAAAGTATCTAATACCGTGTCCAATACCCATTAGCATCTATGACACTTTGAATTCTCCGTGGCATAGAGTTCACGAGAGTTTCGCAATAAGTGTCTCCGCGAAAGCTCTCCCACACCTGGTTTACGTGCCTGTGTAAAATAGGTTTGGTCCTTGCTCCACCTACCCAACGTTGAATCATAGCTGACCACATATTTTCAATTGGATTCAGGTCTGGAGATTTAGCAGGCCAAGCAACCAAATCAATTTCTTCATGTTCTGCAAACCAGGATCGCACTAATCTTGATGTATGCACAGCCGAGTTGTCCTGGACAAATGTTATTCTCCCTTCGGGGAAAAAATGTCTAACCGAAGGTAGAAATACATTTTCCAGAATGTCAACGTATTCCATGGAGTTCATTCGGCTCGACACCTGAATTAGTTCACCAGGTCCGGCAGCGCACATCCATCCCCAGTAAGCACAACTGATGCGTCCACTTCGCCGTTTTTGTCGCACATGTTCCGGAAACATCCTAGTATGGTTTGGTCTCCATAGCGGTTTTGCGATGTCTTCGTCGGATGAAAATACTTTTTCATCCGAGAAAATTACATTTGACCAATCAAAATTAGCATTTGCCTGACAAAATCTAAATCTTTCTTCCGCATGCCTTGGTTTGATTTCTATTTTGACTGCAGGTCTTCTGCAATGCAGATTAATATCATGAAGTCGTCTTCTGACAGTTAATGGACTGCAATCCAGATTCAATGCTAATTTCAAATCTCTTGACGAGATAAAAGGTTGGTCCTGCACGGCATTTGCAAGACGAATTGACTGTTCTTCGGTAATAGATCGTGGTCTTCCAGGAATTGCTTTGCTTTGCAAATGTCGTATTCCTCCCGTTTGAAATCTTCGAACCCACCTTATAACACTTCTTCTCTAATAGATTTAAAAAATGCAAAATAAGTAACTATAAACAACTAGGATCATTATATTTAGATTTTATATTCACAAAAACAATAATAAAATAATTGATTCCACATTAATTATATAATATTGAAAATGTTTCACCAAATGCCCACAAACAAAAGTATTAAATTAATTAAAATATGTAGTTGTTTTACTTTTGTGTATAATATATTAAAAATAACTTACATCAATATTAAGAAATCTTGCTATTTCAGTCTTGTTCCAATTTGCTTGCCACAAAGCAATGATACGCCCACGTTTTTCCATAGATATCTTTGGCATTGTAAGAATTATTCACTAATAATTGAAGATAAAAATAAATGAATAACACTTGCTTCAGCCCTTCTGATATCCAGATACAAAGTGTAGTGGCACTTATTCTAACAGTCTAGCGCGTTATCGGTTTTAGTGAGTCATAGTTTCCGTTTTATCTATCTGATCTCATATTGAATAGTTCGTGTATTGTTGCTGATTGTTGCTGAATGTTTCATTTGTATACAATTGCGGACTTTTCCAAATTTTCTAAAAATTAATATAAGATGTCTGGGAATAAGTGTGTTAATATACTTTCGTATACGCATTTTGGTTGGATCGTTAGAATTTATAAAATTTTATATATTTTGAGTTCTAATGATCTAATTAAATGCGCATAAGAAAGTTCAGTGACAGACATGGCAGCTTTTTAAATCTAAAAGACCAGATAAGATAATTGAACCTTCTAAAATTTACACTAAAGAAATTATGATTTATTTGCTTCTTTTTAATTTCCAATAAGAATTTCCAAGATATATATTATTCTGTACCCCCACCATGTTATTAAGTGTATATATATATATATATATATATATATATATATATATATATATATATATTTAGGTGGATCGTTAGAATTTATAAAATTTTAAAATATTTGAATTCTAATGATCTAATTAAATGCGTATAAGAAAGTTCAGTGACAGACATGCCAGCTTTTTAAATCTAAAAGTCCAGATAAGATTATTGCACCTTTTTTATATTACTCCTCAATCAATTTTGCGTATTTTATTCTTCGACAGTTCACATCTATCTATTATAGAAACATTTATGTAAAATAAGTAGGTATTAAATGTCAAATACTCAGATTCAATACAGAGAAGATTAAAAGACATATTTCGCGATTACAATACTTACTATTATTATTATAAAAGTTAAAAAAATATTAAATGTCAAACTCCTAATTATTTGAATCTTTTCTGTTTTTTGTCATGATTTATAAAAAAAAAAAAAAATCAATAACCATAACAGGTTCCTAATTATTACTTTCTTATATACATACATATTATAAGTAAGTATTGTAATCATAAAGAAATTCGATCTCGAAATTGTAACGTGTGGGCGTGTGTGTGAATATTTTCCCAAACACCTATTCAAAACGTTTAAAAAATATAGAAAACATAGTGACACAGAGTTGCGCAGCTGAAAAACATTTACATTCTATCTATCTCTGTCACTCCTCATCTTCTATCCTTTGCTAATCACGTAGGTCTGGTAGCTGTCGAAAAAGATGTAATGTTGGTTGCAGCGCCCAAGGCTTATTTTCTGGTGTGACTTTCTATATGAACACTGGTACATTGATGATGGATGAAATGGCGATTAAAAAAGGCGTACAGTTAAATCAGTATCACGATTTTATTGAAGGTTACGAAGATTTAAGTACAAACGGACGAAATAATAAATATGGATCACAAGCACTTGTTCTTATGTTACGCGGATTAATGTTTAAATGGAAAATGCCAATAGCGTATTATATTTCAGCGCAACCGGTTACTGGCAGCAAATTATATTTAGTTATTATGGAAGCTTTAGAAAAGTTAACAAATATCGGATTAAATGTCAGAGTGATTTCTTGTGACCAAGGATCTAATAACAGATCATTTTTCAATAACTTTTTAAAAGTAACTGATGAAACTCCGTATTTCTTTCACAACAATAAAAAAATATATATGCCATGTACGATATGCCTCATTTAATTAAGAGCTTAAGAAATAACTGCGCTATAATATAGTATTTAAAAACGAATCTGGAAATATATTAACTGCATCATGGAAAGATATTGAGGAAATTTTCAAAATTGATTCCAATAGTTCCACATTTAGGTCTATGCATAAAATAAAGCACATTCATATTTACCCTAACACATTTCAAAAAAGCTGACGTGTCTGTCACTGAACTTTCTTATACGCATGTTAATTAAAATCGTTAGAATTAAAAAAAATTTGAAATATATTAAAGTTTTATAAATACTAACGATCTAACCAAAGACACATAATGAAGTTCATCGACAGATTTAATATATTATTATACTATATATTAAATTATTTTAAACATGTTATTATTTATAAATTATGCAACTACTACCATTATTGCAGAAAGATCGTCCGCTAATTATATCCGCAATTGTATACAAATGAAACAATCAGCAACAATACACGAACTATTCAATATAAGATATAAAAAGTAAAAAAAATAACTTATTTTTTTTGTAACCAGTACCTTTTCTGAAAAATCATCAAAAACAGTCAGACTCAATTCAGGGAAGGTCGAAAGATATATTTACGTTAAAATCTCTAGATCAACATTTTTCATGATTACAATACGAATATGAATGTAAAATATTTGAAATTTTGATAAAAATAACAAAAATATCGTCCGCTAAATATATCCGCAATTATATACAAATGAAACAATCAGTAACAATACACGAACTGTCGTACATGTATGATTTAGATAGTCGTGTAATAGCGGATGACATTTTTATGGTAGCCACCTTTAATGCGGAAGTAGCACTACATTACGTAGTACGTCAGTGTATACTTGTATGTGGATCAGCGCCAGACATGCCGTTGCGAGTAGATCAACTACTACCGGAGGACAATTATATAGGCATAACGTCCACTAATAGACGTGAGAAGTATTGAATGTTATATTGAAAATAACTTAAATTTTGTTCTAACCGGTACCTTTTCTGAATATACTTTTCAAATAAAATATTTGCGAAATATTAAAATCTTTATTTTCATTCTTACTAATTTTGCTGTAAGTACTACCATTTTTGAGTTAAAGCAGAATATTAAAACAACACTCTTTTTTTTGAAAGCAGTACCTTATTTGAAAAATATTTTCAGATAAAATATTAATATCTATTGTTTTCATTCTATAAATTTTGCTGCAAAAACTACCGTTTTTGAGTTATAGCAGAATATGCAAAAAATGAATGGAGTAAACATGCACTTCCTGTGGGAGTATTCTTTTCAAAATAGGAGGTTTTTCTCCCAGGCACATACAAATCTTAAGTTTGAAGTTTCATAACTGTATCTTATACCGTTTAGGCTGTAGAGCGCACACATACACACAGACAGACTCACACACATACACACACACACACACAGACAGACGTCATCTCAAAAATGGTCAGACTCAATTCAGGGAAGGTCAAAAGATATATTTCCGTTAAAATCTCGAGATCAAAATTTTTCATGATTACAATACTTACTTATACTGCGTATAAGAAAGTAAAAATGCGAGTGAAACTTGCCACTCAAATTTTTAGTCGTACTGTATCAACAGCTATAGAATCAGCAATATCAATAAAACAAATACATTCCAAAACTGCCCAAGGAACTGCGGAATTTACTCTAATAATTAATGATTTATTCGATTGTTTCAACAGTAAAGTATTAAATGATTCTAACCCGTACCGATGTGCCATTTCAATTTATAAACCTCGAGTATTGTCAAAAATTGAATATTGTCTTAATATAGTACAATCTTTTAAAATTTTCAACAACGACGGTACTGAAAAGAAAAATATTTATTGTATGAAAGGATTATTACAAACAATTCGGGCTACCTTACTACTTTGGAAAGATATGAAAAATGAAAAATATATATATTTACTTAGCAATCGGTTGCAGCAAGATCCATTGGAAAATTTATTTTCTGTAATTAGAAGTAGGGGAGGATATAATTTTTCACCAACGTGCCGTGAATTTAGAATCGCTTTACAAAATAATATGCAAATCCGTCTACAATCTACTACTAATGGAAATAGCAATTGTGAAGTTGATGAAGATGAGGAAATTGAAATATTTGATAAAAATATTAATGATGGTAACACGTCTCCAATTGCAGAGAAAAATGTAGATTCAAATCATAAAACAATAGATGTAGCTGCAAATTCAGAAGAGATAGAAGATATTGTTGAAAGTTCTGAAGAAATAGCAGAACCTGGTTTTATATCAGACAACACTGCAAATACGTCACTAGAAAAATGTTCAATAGTGTATGTTAGTGGATATTTAGTGCACAAAACAATTAAAACCTTTAACTGTAAAACTTGTTCATTAGATTTATCCAAAAACAATGATCACATCACACCTAAGGAATCGTTAATTTTACTAAGAGATTTCGGAATTAATAAAGATCAAATATCCCATTTAAAACGACCGACAGACACAGTAGTAAAGGTAACAGAATTACTGTTAGAAATTTTTGAAACTCATTTTGATGCTATTAAAACTGAGTATGGTATTAGCAAAAAAATGACAGATTTGTGTAATAAAATTATTGAAATAAAATTGCCACATTTCTTGTTATTTGACAATCATTCATGTTTCTTGCACCGTCAATATTTGATTACATTTTTTGTAAGGCTGAATATATTTAAACTATTAAAATTTGAATCAGAATTAATACAAAGATCAAGAAACAGATCCAAAAGTGGAATTCTAAAAAAACAATACGAATTAATGTTATAAATTTAATTAAGCATTCAATCTAATTAAAAATCAAATTTTGCAATCTGTATGTATTTTATTAATTTTGTTTTATTTGTTACGTAATTTAATTGATAGTATTAAAAGATAAATAACAAAATTCGTATTCTACTTATTTAATTCCCAAATTATATTTCTTTATCTCTCTGTAGTCCGTGGCGGCTCGTAAGTAAGTAACATGGTAGTTTATTTTTACTGAATTATTTTGAATTTTAATGTAATACATTTTGTTTTAACTGTAATTAAAAATACATTTTTGAAAACTTAATTTGTTCAACCGCCATGCGAACCACGATAAAGTTATAATACAGCGAAGACTGAAGCGTATTATTGCGCAAGGGAAGCAGCCTTGGCGCATCGCTCTGCTGCGTCACTATAAACAACGCTAGCCCGAACGGTTGTCATGACAACGGCACGTCTAGCCAGTGCACTGCAGTGGTACAATGTAGCCAAGTGCGCTAGTAGTTTTTTCCAGAGAGTATGGGGAGATGGATTTCAACGTTAAATCGGTTGAACAACGTTTGCAAAGATGGCGGGTTCCATGGAGCCTACACTGGAGGTTTAGTTGTCGCCGCAGCCACCGAGGGCGCGCGTTTTTTTTTTTTTTTTTTAATGAAAGGATAGATGTACTTTTCTTTTCGTGGTACAGTAGACCACGAAATGCAAAAGTACCTCCTAAATAAAAACCATTATTTAAATAATACAAATATTTATTACTAATTTAGGTTTAAATTTTACTTTATATAACATTCACATATTTATATGTTAAGATAACAATTATATTTTTATTATTAAATATTAATAATATTCGTATTTGGCTCTTCAGTCGAATATGAATTACATTCGATCAAATAGTTTTTATAATGGAACAAGTAAATGCTCATATTTATAAAAGAAAACTAATTTTAATAAGTAAATTTTTAATGAAGCTACAATTGACTTTCATCCATTCATCGCAATCTTTAAACCATTGTTTAACATTTAAATAAGTTTTTCTTCAATAATATGGTTTTGATGTTAGTACATTCTTCTCATACGCACCCATCTACGACAAAAAAATTACTTTCTGTTTTTCCTCCGCAACGTCTTACGATGCCTTTCTGTCGCATGTCGTTGAATAGGATCGCGCCAGGATAAGCGCAAGGTCTAATCCACCTGCACTCGAAATGTTTTGAACATACACGAAATGTTCCATAAACATCATGTGCAGGAGGAATAACGTACAGTTGCTGATTGTTGATTTTTTCCAACCAAATTTGGAAAAGTGCTCTGTCCTTCGGAAAACAGGCGCACCGTTTTCTGTAATCAAAGCATCCGAGAACACAACAGAATCGATTATTTAAATGCATACTACGAACAAACTATTATAGAATTCATATCAAATGTTTACTATTTATTTGTGATTTAATACTTACATGCCACAAAAAAAGAGATTGCTCAAAAACAAACACTTGTTAGAGTTAAATAATATAAAATACAAAAGAACTTCCCGATAAATAACAGAGGACAACTCAATAAAGAACAATAACAAAATTGCATGTATGACGTATTGTACAATAAAAATGTTACATTATTTACAAAATGGATTCCAATAAACGTACTTATAAATAAATAATTTATTTTTCCAAAAATAGCAGTATAAAATCATCCTAAATTTTTATTTGATTAGTAAAATATCAAGTAAATATTTAAAATTTATATACATTTAATTCGTTCAAATTTTTATAATTTTTTATTATCGCGACGATCGCGACATCTAGAACAGCGGCGAATATGCAATTTTCTAACCTAACAAAACTCTGTCCAATGGTGGATATGTTTCTTATTACTCCCCCTACTCTCTGGTTTTTTCTGCTTCAATTGTATTTATTTTATGCGCGGGTTAGCGCTATTCGTTCTCAATGTTTCCCTCGTATGATCCAGTGTGTGTATTATTAGAAACACCTTTTTCAAGGTTAATATTTTATAAGGAATAAATATTTTTGGTATTTTATATGTAATATTTTTATTTTTAAAACTCTGCTTCACCCAACTTTGGAGCCACGAGCCGCCATAGTGCCTCTGATATCGCGACACAATTAATTCCCCCGCTTACCCTACTACTTCCGTCAACATTAACTATGTATTTTTGCATGTGTGCGTGCCTAGTTCATTTGAACGCGAACATTTATATGGGGATTAGGTCTCTTACTATATTTTTACTCAATGCTTATACAAATAAGACAAATGTAACTAAAATGCCAAAGGGAAACGCAAACCGTCACCCCTAATGCTATAACTACGATCAAAATACCATGTATAACAATTTGTTGGTCTGGTACAATAATATAAAAAAAAAGAATTATTTATCTGTAGTTAAAATTGGTTCTTGTTATAAAAAATATGTAAAAACATTAATATTCTAACCTCACTTGCTTACTGTCAACCAAGGAACTGTCAACACCAGAGAGTAGGGGGAGTAATAAGAAACATAGCCACCATTGGACAGAGTTTTGTTAGGTTAGAAAATTGCATATTCGCCGCTGTTCTAGATGTCGCGATCGTCGCGATAATAAAAATTATAAAAATTTGAACGAATTAAATGTATATAAATTTTAAATATTTACTTGATATTTTACTAATCAAATAAAAATTTAGGATGATTTTATACTGCATTTTTTGGAAAAATAAATTATTTATTTATAAGTACGTTTATTGGAATCCATTTTGTAAATAATGTAACATTTTTATTGTGCAACACGTCATACATGCAATTTTGTTATTGCTCTTCATTGATTTGTCCTCTGTTATTTATCGGGAAGTTCTTTTGTATTTTATATTATTTAATTCTAACAAGTGTTTGTTTTTGAGCAATCTCTTATTTTGTGGCATGTAAGTATTAAATCACAAATAAATAGTAAACATTTGATATGAATTCTATAATAGTTTGTTCGTAGTATGCATTTAAATAACCGATTCTGTTGTGTTCTCGGATGCTTTGATTACAGAAAACGGTTCGCCTGTTTTCTGAAGGACAGAACACTTTTCCAAATTTGGTTGGAAAAAATCAACAATCTGCGACTGTACGTTATTCCTCCTGCACATGTTTATAAAACATATCGTGTATGTTCAAAACATTTCGAGTGCAGGTGGATTAGACCTTGCCTTTATCCTGGTGCGATCCTATTCAACGAAATGCGACAGAAAGGCATCGTAAGACGTTGCGGAGGAAAAATAGAAACTATTTTTTTTGTCGTACATGGGTGCGTATGAGAAGAATGTACTAACATCAAAACCATATTATTGAAGAAAAACTTATTTAAATGTTAAACAATGGTTTAAAGATTGCGATGAATGGATGAAAGTCAATTGTAGCTTCATTAAAAATTTACTTATTAAAATTAGTTTTCTTTTATAAATATGAGCATTTCCATTATAAAAACTATTTGATCGAATGTAATTCATATTCGACTGAAGAGCCAAATACAAATATATTTAATATTTAATAATAAAAATTTATTTGTTATCTTAATATATAAATATGTGAATGTTATATAAAGTAAAATTTGAATTAGTAAAAATATTTGTATTAATTAAATAATGGTTTTTATTTAGGAGGTACCTGTAGACGAGAGCATGGGTTAGTACAGCGCAGAGAGTAGGGGGAGTTAGAAGAAACATAGCCACCAATGGAGAGAATTTATGGCAGTAATCTTTAAATTTTCTAAATGACGCACTAACTACGAGATGTCGTGGTATTCGATAAAATAGTAAAAATTTGAAAGGATTAAATGTAAAGTTTTACATTACACTAAATATTGAACAAGAAATTGAGCAATTTCTTGTTCAACCTAAATTGTGCAATATCAAACAGTAAATTGTTTGAAATATTGCATTGCTCAATAAATTGTGTGGAAAAAATAGAACATGCTCTATTTCCTACACAATTTTCTATACAATTTATCTGCGCGCATGCGCATATCAGGTTTAACTTATAGTTCGTTTTTCAACCGTTATGTCCGTTCTGTTGACGTTATGTTCATGTGCACAATATTATTAATATTTAATAATAAAAATATAATTGTTATCTTAACATATAAATATGTGAATGTTATATAAAGTAAAATTTAAACCTGAATTAGAAATAAATATTTGTATTATTTAAATAATGGTTTTTATTTAGGAGGTACTTTTGCATTTCGTGGTCTACTGTACCACGAAAAGAAAAGTACATCTATCCTTTCATTAAAAAAAAAAAAAAACGCGCGCCCTCGGTGGCTGCGGCGACAACTAAACCTCCAGCGTAGGCTCCATGGAACCCGCCATCTTTGTACAACCGATTTAACGTTGAAATCCATCTCCCCATACTCTCTGGTCAACACTGTCAACTTACTGTTCTTTTTATAGCAGCGGATGCTCAATAGAAAAACGCTGTACGCATAAAGTATTCTATTATAAGCGCGCTCTTCAAAATTTTAGTTCAATACTAGAACACGTGTTCTTAGAATTAAAAAAAAAGTCAATTTTAAACATTTTAAATGTTTCGATAAAATATTCATTTAGTTTATTCAACCAGGTAAATATAAAAAAATACGTTTTTCTAGTAAATATGATTGTAATTGCTTAAGCTATAGTAACCGTAAACTAACTAAAAATGGCTGTGAAAAGTACAATTTTAACATCGCTAAACAGTATTCGTTGTTTTTTTAATTAATAATTTTAAAAAGGACGTGAAAAACGTTTTTTCTTGTTTAAAACTATATATTAATATTTAAATCTTTGTTAAACCTACGCTTTTGCACAATTTTAAACGTATACAACCAAGTTTTTGATACCTGTTCTATTACTAGCGTCGTTCCATTACTGGTCTACTTACCCTATTGAATTGAATCCTATGTGAACAAGAGTATATGTATTGAATGTGGAATCCCTCTTAGAATAATAACAATAAGGGGGTGATCAGATATGGGCTATTTTAGAGATTAAAAGATGGACGTCCCCCATTGCATGCATGGTTTTAGTATGTTTGGTTGGATTTTATGTAAAATATAAAGCTTTAGATTTAAGTATTATGTCTTATAGTAAATAGATATGTATTTTTATGTATATTTTATCTAGAAATGAGTAAACTTTTATGTACTATACAAATTTATATAGCTTATATCTTATTTAATCAAAATCTACTTTGAACCCATAAAAATGTCTTTAATCAACATTGATGTAATCGGTAGTCTCAGTCTATCTAGGTAAGTACTGCATGTGTAAGAGTGAGACGTCTAGAGAAATTATGAATAATCTAAACAAAAAAAGTTTTATAAAATAAAACAGAATATATAAATAGCAAATAATCAGTAGATAATTATTTTTGAAAGTTAAAACTGTGTTGCTTCGCCGGGAATCGAACCCAGGTCTCCGCTTGCCGGGCGGTTGCCTTGACCACTAGGCTACGAAGCCACTATGCGAAGCTACTCAATTTTAACTTACAAATTCATTATTATTTTTGTATTCAATTCTCAATGTTATTACTCTTGTCATCAAGCCAGGCGGTGAAGCCATTGACTTAATAACGCGAGACGGTTAGGCCATACATGAGTAATGACGAATTGAATACCACATGTACACAAGGGTGTGTAACCAACGAAATAACGACAGGTGAACTGTTCTGTGAATCACAACTTTAGGAAATAATCAGTAGATAATTATTTTTGAAAGTTAAAATTAAATTAAAATTTTAACTTTCAAAAATAATTATCTACTGATTATTTCCTAAAGTTGTGATTCACAGAACAGTTCACCTGTCGTTATATAAATAGCAATTCAATTAATTTAAAATCGTATTTGTTCTATGGTAATATTTCATTAATATCAAGATAATTGTTGAGAGAAATTCATCATGATCTCGAAGTTGCAGAATCATCTACGTAAATATTCTATGCTGTTAATTATGATAAATACCTAGCATCATATCTATATGAATAGATAATAAAATATCATAAATAATGTCAAACCGAAGATTTTTTTTTTTTGTAATATAAATTAATATAAAGCAAAGCGATTGAGTTTAACAGCGTTTATTGCCGGATCTACACTATTACATATATTTGCAATATTAATTCAATTAGGGGCAAAGATCTTGGCGAGTGGGCTCCCTAATCGTGGCACACGTCTCCGGGTCTACACGTCGTCCCGTTCACCTGAATACAAAAATACACCATGTTACTCTGTGTTGCCACAAAACAGCTCACTTGGAATCTCACACAGAATTCCACATACAAACGGGCAACATAGGGATTTAGGAATATATACAATTCGATTCAATCGAATAACTGGTCAATAGACCAAAAACACAAATGCCTGCTCAGGCCCAAAAATCACATATGCCTGCTCAGGCCCAAAAACACTTTTCTACATTGATCGATCTGACCTGCCCAGGCCCAAGCCGGATAACAATCCGACTATCTACAACTACATTGGCCGACACTCCGGTCGACCTGACCTGCCCAGGCCCAAGCCGGATAAAAATCCGACTGTCTACAACTACATTGATCGACACCCAGTCGATCTGACCTACATCAGGCCCAAACCAGATAAACAATCTGGCTGTCTACTAGGAATTGACGGAAAAGTACACAGACTGAATGCATCGACAGCAATGTACAATCCCAAACGACCCGTGTACCAGGAGTTAGGTCCTAACGGAGAAATACACAGACTGAATGCATCGACAGCAATGTACAATCCCAAACGACCTGTGATTTCAGAAAGGATAAGCTGACATCGACAGCAATGTACAATCGACAACTTATTCATAATTTCGGGAATGTTAAGGAAACACGCACAGAATAACAATGATTTACTCACATTTATCACGTCTGCTATTAATCCAATTATTTCGGCCACAATCACTCACAATTCACGGCAACACAGTAATATTATTAACACTGCTTATCACTTCGGCACTCAACACAAACTAATATAATTTTTTACCAGCATCCACAAAGGGGCACTGCGTGATGCATTCGTTTCGTATACCTAAGTTAGGGTCATAAACATCTCTCATGTGTTTACTCGCTTGACACTTTAAAACATAAACCATATGTTCGTACGTGCCTAGTTCAACATAGCTATCGAAACATTCATTTAAACTATGTCTCAAAATAAAATTCGTAACAATAATAATCTTAAAATGCCACCAATATTACTTCTAGGTCATTTACGATCCATCAAAAGAAGACATGACAGACCACCAAAACTAATGATCCTTGAAGATCAATGCTACGCCATTTTTAATGTCAGGGTCACGTCTAAGCTCAAAATTTGAACGCACGATTTTGTATTATTAGTAATACTTAATATCGTCGTTGATCTATATTCGTAAATAAATACTAACCTGGCGCGATTTTATATTTTAGGCAAATTTATTTCCGTGATTGGCGCACTTGTGTATGAAAGATTACATCTTTGACCTTAGCAAAAAGATTGCCATCTAAATAGAACTCGTTAACAGTTGAAACATTTCATATTTTTATGGGCGCCGTTAGACTTTTGACTCAATCATGTGTTTTGGTGAATCATTATTACAAAAACGGATTTGCTATTTAGGTTAAATATACAAGTAATGTTTATATTTCAACTATTATCTTTAACGACAATTTAGGATTCATTGTTTATCTATGGTTTTCCTGCAACGATTTTCGCCACAATTTACATTCACACACATACATATACAATTTGCTCTGCGATATCGCAATCATATATAGTAAATAAATATATGCAGATATTTAGTGGTGTTTTATTATTAATATAAAAAGTAAATCGCGATATCGTAAAATTATAGGTGTATTATACACAGTAATAAGTAAGTATTGTTTATAATGACAGATTTGGTTATATTTAATAAATTAATATTTACTCTATAACTTAAAATATATTCTAGTGTATAAAACGTTAAAACTTTTAGAATATAATTGTGCGTATATTCAAACGGAACTCGTGTTTAAGCAAATTAATTAATCTCATGTTTTTCTTTTTTTTTTTCGTTACACTACTGACAGAAACATGACACTGAAATTCTAAGCTTGTTTTTATTAATAAATCTGATTAAATGTTTTATTTAATAATTACAAACATTAATATTTGTCGCACTAATTGCGAATATCCGCTAATCTTGTATAATAATTGACGTCTATTTTAAGTTTTAATTAATCTTAATTTTGCAATAAAAAATAATTAAATCAAACACATAATTAAATTAATAATTATACTGTTGTAAGAAACACCAATAAAAAAAAAATTACACCCATGCTGTATATGCATCATGGGTTAAACAATAAATAATTTCTGTAGGAACAAAAATCAAATGTTTTGAACGTTATAATCTCAGATAAAAGTAAATATATACACTGAAAAGTGTAAGGTACATTGACATTAATATGTGGTGCATTATCTCAAAACAAGTATATGCAGCGACAAATATGTTAGATATAGTCATTTCATTACCGCAACACAAAGAGTTCAGAGGAACAAACTGAAGTAGCGGCAACTCAAACCATTTCAACCCCTAAGCATCACAGACACACATCACCTTTTGTGTATAGTTACATATTTAAAGGTGCGGGTATTTGTATTATTGTCACGTGTAATCTATGAACGTACTCAGTTAATTTCCGCCAGTGTCAAACTGACATTTGATACGCAACAACGCACAGACATAATGACGTCATAATATCCCCAACTAACAATGGTGAAATAACAAGAGATAAAACATCTGCAGTGTCATGCACCGAACTTTCTTACACGCATTTGGGTTACACCACATCGTAGTTTCATTATTTTTCTAATTTATAATATTTGCTCTAACCCTTAGATAGCTTTTACACTAAATATATTTCTTAGAATAAATATTAAATGTCAAACTTCAAATTAGTCAGGTTTATATTGTTAAACAATTTTCAGGCGCAGACGATACGATTTATGTAAGAATATATATAATCAGAAATTTATTTTGAAAACAGTACTCTTTTTGGAAAATATATTCAAACAAAAGTTGTGCTAAATAGGATTTTTTCTGTAACTGTAACCATTTTTAAGCAATTGCAGTAACTACAAAAAATGACTAGAGTAAACAGGCACTTCCGCTTAGAATATTTTTTTCAAAAATAGAAGGTGCACACCTCAGGCATATGCAAATCTTAAGTTTAAAGTTTCATAATTTTAACTTCAACCGTTTAGGCTGTAGAGAACATACACACACACACACACACACACACACACACACACAGACAGACGTCATTCCAAAAATAGTCGGAATCGATTCAGGGAAGGTCAAAACGTATATTTCCGTTAAATTCTCGAGATCTAAATTTTTCATGATTACAATACTTATTTATACTTCGTATAAGAAAGAAAAAATTAAAGTAGATTACAAAATTTATATTTTTTGAATAATGTTTACATCAAAATCTATAAATGTAATACGTGTACCCAAATATCAATTGGTTTTATTACGAAAACTATTAAAAATATTTGCTCCAACAGTAAAATTATGATGCAATAAACAATTTGAAACAGTTTTTCTTTTTAACAAACGTACAATCTAATTTAAAATAGTATGAATGATACAGATCGTTAAAATATTAAGCACCTTCAGTAAATCGATCTATCGAATAAAAATAACCGACCATTAAATTTTTTTATAAAAACTTTTATGACAAATAAAACTAGCGCTTTTTCTTGTATCAACAGTTTATTTGCTTTTATACTAAAAGTTCAGTTCTTTAGTTTGCGAATTTTCCAGACTTTCAAACGCCTTTTGATGTTTGTGCTAACTTTTAAATTTTTAACAACTTGCTATATAACTTCAATTTGATTTGAAATAGTAGCAAAAATTATATTTATTTTTCAAATAAGGCACGTCAACTTATATAGCCGTCTATATAGAGATATATTTAATAGAAAGAAAATTACATTTTTAATTAAGTAACAGCAATAAATTCGTTGGAAATTAAATGGTGTTTAAATTAAAATTACTTTTAAATGTTTCTCATAATTACGGATTTTATAAAAGAGTTTTTTGAATATGATTTTATATTTTACTTTCTTATACGCAGTATACGTAAGTATTATAATCATGAACATTCTCGATCTCGAGATTTTCACGGAAATATTTCTTTTGACCTTCACTAAATCGAGTCTGACTATTTTTGGTCTGTTTGTGTGTGTGTGAGAGTGTTTCAAAATAATCAAAAATTTTCCACATTTTTAAACTGTGACGATCTAACCAAAATGTGTATAAGAAAGTTCAGCGTCAAACATGCCGGATATTTTATAGTTAGTAAAGTGAGTGGAAGTTTTTTCATCGCGGTTCAGGTACATTACTATATGATGCCAGTCATTAAATCCCTGAATAAATCTATTTTACTGAGAAGGTTCGAAAAGTTTACAACCAAAGCAATAAACATTATTTTTCGTAATTGAGTAAATCAACCAATTTCAATTACATTCATCGCCATTTTTTAAGTTTCTCTTATAGTAACTTTCAGTAAATGTTCAACACAACAAATCGTGCGGAAAATTAAAGTTTTTTATTTGTTTAGGACCCGTTTTTATAATAGCTTGCCTAGATATGTGAGATATTGGTTCCGGCCAAAGCCATGGGTCATCAAATGCACATTTATTTATTGTTTCTGTACCTGTCTCTTCAGTATAGTCCCCAGATCCAAAAACAGGGGTAATTTCTTCAACGATTTGATTATCTTCACTGGGAGTTGGTCCTGGCTGAATTGGTATTTCGAATTCATCTACACTGCAACCGGGTACTGATTCCTGAATTGAATCTGGCCTGGCGGATAAACTTGGTTAGTTCTGGTCGTTTGTTTCGTAAAATACTGTGTTAATTTTGAAGCATTTTTCTCTTGTTCTTTTTGGCGTACTTTTTTATTAATTAAATTTTGATGCCCGGAGAGTTTCTTTTTCTTTCTTTCTTGAGATATCTGAATAAATATATTCAATAAATGTAATTATTCTATTACCAAAAGTCTTGTTTGCGTTATTTGCTTTAGTTTTGCCTTAATTATAGGAAAATAACATAACATTTTCAAATAATTTCGCTTTTATTGCTTTTTTTTTCTAGATTTAGCAAACATGATCGCTACCGCTATTGGGAAATGCGTATTGTTATGTATGTATGTTTATTTTAAATGCAAAATAGCTTACCTTTAATGTTCTTGATATTCTTAAATTGACATTTACTCACAAATATTTTAAAAACACAAGGTACATAAAATCTACACTAGTGCAGTACTGCTTGCTGAAGGATAATGAAGCAAATAATATGTTTGTTCATCCTTAGACGATTTCAAGTAATGCATGTTTTAACAAGTTTAAACGAGTTAGAACGCTTCAATTTGTAAATGGACAAATTTCCACCGCCGCACAGTGGTCCGAAACTACAAAAAGTGTGACAAAAGTCTAAGAATTTTTCGAGAGTATTGAAATTCAGCAGACGTAAGTTATTGTGGTTGTTGATTATAATTTTGATATTTTTTGGGAAAAAAAATGGTGGATCTAATATGGCGGACATGTAAGTGAAAAAAGTATATAACTTCTTTAAAAAAATAGGTATTAGGGTGTATTAAGGTTCGCTTATTTAGAATTTGATATAAAGAAGCAGTTATTTAACCTGAATGAAATTGCGTAGGTAAATTTATAAGCATTTGTGTTAAACGATATCAAAGTTTCTGCAAATTTATAATCTTTTTTCTAACCTGCAGATCGCTTTTACACTAAATATATTTCTAAGAATAAATATTAAATGCCCAACTTCAAATTATTTAAGTCTATTTTGTTAAACAATTGATAGGCGCAGGTGATACGATTTATGTAAAAATATATATATAATAAGCAGAAATTTATTTTGAAGCCAGTACTCTTTTTGGTAAAAAATTCAAACAAAAGTTGTGCCAGTTGACTAGAGTAAACAGGCATTTCCGGTCTATATATTTTATTCAAAAATAGGAGGTGCACATGCGAGGCATATACGAATCTTAAGTTTAAACTTTTAAAATTTTACCTTTAGTCGTTTAGGCTGTAGAACGCACACACACACACACACACACACACACACACACACACACACACACACACACCACACACACCACACACACCACACACACATACACACACACACACACATAGACAGACGTCATTCCAAAAATAGTTTCAATCGTTTCAGGGAAGGTCAAAACGTATATTTCCGTTGAAATCTCGAGATTAGAAGTATAAGAAAGTAAAAATTCCCATATATACGAGAAAAAAAAGAGAAATTTGGATTTTTTTTTAATTCTCCCCGAGGGAAAAGGTCTTAAAATTATAACCCAGCAAGAATTTTCACTTTATCTTTTCCAGGAAGCTTCAAAAATATACGACAGTCTAAAAAACAACTTTTAGAAGACGTCATCTGCCGCCGCCTGGATGAATCAGAATTGGCTAAAAATATTTTTTTTAAGTTTTCAATAAGTTGTATAAAAATGTGCAAAATTTTTTTTTTAATAACTGCAATAGGTTTCTCAAAAAAAATTTTAAAACGTGAATTATTTTTCGATTTAGTACGTAAAGATCCTCATAAACGATTATCTTGTAAAATAAACCTCGTATCCATGTTTGCGGCACGAAAAGGCAGGTAATCTTTACAATAATAGTTAAAGAATACTCCAAGCTATATTATTATTACTTTCATATCACAGGATCTCAGGGGATCACAACTTTTTTTTAAATTAAGTAAAAAAACTGTTTATGTTTACTTTTGTCTTCACTACCATTTTAAACGTTATTGTTTATATATGGCAGATATAAATATTGGGCAATGTTATGTATGTAAATGATCTACATACATCACAAAACCGAATTGCAAATTAAAAACAAGATAAAAAGTTATGAACACTTGATGTCAATAAACGATGCACCTAGTGCGTATAAAATTTCTAGTGTAACCGGTTACTTTGCGATGACGTATAGCTAATGTATTAAGATTTTTGGCGATTTTTTTTTCTCTATTGTATACAATAGCTCCTCCCTAACGATATCCCATAGTACTACCAATGAGTACGAAATATACGTTCATATGGACGCGAAAGCAAAAAAAGAAATAATTATAAAATATATTAATAGATGACGCTTATAGTACGAATTTCAGATCTGGGTTTACGTCTATGCTATTCTCACTCAGTTAGTCATCAATGAGTTCGAAATGAAAATATTTCGTACTCACTGTAGGCATACTCCTGGCACAATCGAAATATATATTTTTACAAAAACGGTCAATATATATATATATATATATATATATATATATATATATATATATATATATATATATATATATATATACATATATATATATTGTAGAACAAAAAATTTACACTTCTTAAATTATTTACAAATAATTAATTTTTCAATAATATAAAATATGCGGCATGTCTTTCGCTAAAGTTTCTTATACACACTTTGGTTAGATCATTACAATTTATAAATTTTTTTTAATTTCAAATTATTTTTAATTCTAACATCCTAACCAAAATGCGTATAAGGGACGTCCGTGACATGTCTTATATGCATTTTGGTTAGATCGAATTAAAAAAAAATTTAAATTAAAAAAAATTACAAAGTTTTATAAATTGTATCGACCTAACCAAAATGCGTATAAGAAAGTTCAGCGACAGACATGCCACATATTTTATTATTATTTAACAAAAATTTATAATTTTTATAAAATAAACTGAATTTTGATCATAAATGGCAAAGGTTTATGACACACAAGGGTGGAAACAAAAATCAATCTTAAATTAAATCTTAGTAGCACTACATATGTTTTAATATTCGAATTTTCGGATGAATTTTAAGACCTCGCATTATTTTAGCACAAAAAAATTTACATTTTTTAAATAACTTGCAAATAATTAATTTTTCAATAATATGTAGTCTATGTTTATTACAATGTTCATTATTCAACCATTGTTTTATAAACAGATGCTGCTTTATTATTTCTAATAATTTTACTTTGACACATGTTTGATAGTAAACTTTTAAAAAATTGCTTTCGAATGTTTCTAAACAAATATCTACAATTTTTGTAAATTCATTTGTAGGGGCCGTAAGACCTCTATCTGTTTCGTTAATATTGATATTTTCGTATGTGTTAAATAATAAAAACAACTCTCGTTGATTTTGCAACTCTGATGTTGACACTAAGTGAGCTTCGCACTTGTCGCAATGAAATTCTTCTATACATTTCTTAGCTAAATACCTTGACAAGTATGTAACGGAACAGTCTTCTAATGTTATCTGTTCGTCATTTGAAGAGTTGAGGGATCCGCCTTGTTCTGATGGCTCGCTTATTATTTTTATTGACATTGAGCTCTCATCCGAATCATATGTATCTATTGGTTGTTGCTCTGACTCTGATATGGATTTTTCCGGAATAAAACTTATCATGTTATCGTCGTCAGGTTCGCAATTTGATGAATCTACTGGCTTCATTAGGGAATTTATCGTGGTTGACCTAAACAATGTTCTGAAAGTTCTCGCGCTGGGATTTTTATTATATCCTCCTTTTTGCCTAAATATTGAAAATAAATTTTCAATCACGTCTTGATTTAATCTATTTGTCATTAGAAATTCCATGCCATTATTGGAGCGTTCCTCTTCAAAAAATAATAAAATACCTTCTATGGTTTGCACTAATCCCAAAAAACATGGCGGTTTACTTAATTTATTTGTTTTTTTATTAATTTTAGCTATATTAGAAGATACTGTTTTAGCCTTTAGCAAAACAGAGTTCACATGTGAGTTTTTTTCTGTTAAAGCACATTGATATGGGTTCGGACTAAATAGGTTACGACTGTTGAACCCATAAAAAAGATTATTTAAAAAATCTACAAAATTCGCAGTTTCTTCTGCCGTTTCACTTGTCATTTCTTTAGTGGCAATACATGTTTTCATTGCTGCAGCTACAGAATGGCTTAATACCTGTACTGCCATTTTCACACTCATTTTTACTTTCTTATACGCAGTATAAGTAAGTATTGTAATCATGAAAAATTTCGATCTCGAGATTTTAACGGAAATATACGTTTTGACCTTCCCTGAATCGATTCCAACTATTTTTGGAATGACGTCCGTCTGTGTGTGTGTGTGTGTGTGTGTGTGTGTGTGTGTGTGTTTGTGTGTGTCTGTGTGTGTGTGTGTATGTTCTCTACAGCCTAAACGGTTGAAGCCAAAATTATGAAACTTTAAACTTAAGATTTGCATATACCTAAGGTGTGCACCTCCTATTTTTGAAAAAAATATTCAAAGCGGAAGTGCCTGTTTACTCTAGTCATTTTTTGCAATTTCTGCAATTACTCAAAAATGGTTAAAGTTACAGAAAAATTGCATGAGCAAAAATTAAAGGTATTTCTATTTAGCACAACTTTTGTTTGAATATATTTTCCAAAAACAGTACTGTTTTCAAAATAAATTTCTGCTTATTATGTATATTTTTACATAAATCGTATCATCTGCGCCTGTCAATTGTTTAACAAAATAGACTTAAATAATTTGAAGTTTGACATTTCATATTTATTTTAAGAAATATATTTACTGTAAAAGCGATCTAAAGATTAGAACAAATATTATAAATTAGAAAAATAATGTAACTACGATATGGTTTAACCCATATGCGTATAAGAAAGTTCGGTGCATGACACTGCAGATATTTTTTCTGGGGTAGATGTTAAACTTTCATTAGGAGATAAAGCAGCTGTATTAGCTGGGCGTTCGTACTTTTTTGTTGGTGTCAATACTTTTAAATTAGGCACGAGCGTATTTATACCATTAGAATTAGTACTTGTAGAGGGTATATTTATATTTATTTTACAAATGTTTTTAGGAATTTTGACATTTTCACCTTCACATTTATATGACACTGGAACAGCAAAGGGTACCAATCGATGTTTACTTTCATTAATAAATGCATTATTCGAGAAATGATTTTCACAAATATAGCAACTTCTCAGCTGTTCTTGCTCCAAATTTTCCAAGGCTGCATTTCCTATCCCAAATAAATAAATTTAAAATAGCAATGAATGAAGCCTAACAAAAGAGAATGCAATTTTTCCCTCAGTTCTTGTAGTCTTGTTCTTCAAATTTCACCTTAGGAAAAGTTATGCAATTCTCTCTTGATGTATAATAAATTGTTATATTCCTAATCGTGAAAATAAAAACAATTTTTTTATGTACCTGAATTCAAAATCCACTGCTTTAGACGTTCAGCATTTTTGACAGGAAAGCGATACATTTTAATATTTGGAAACTCTTTTTGTCTTTTATAGCAATTTGCATATTGACAAATATTTCCCGGCATTATAGCAATGTACTTGTATTACACTCACTTATTTAATTTTTGTATTGGTGGTCCAATGTTTAGCGCTATCGTTATTGTATAAACAAAACTGAGAGTGCGAGGGAGACTAGCAAAATGCTCTGTTTAGCACGGAAGTACAACAATACTAGTGAGATACGTACAGCAATACGAGTGCTATACGTACAACCACGTAAAATCGTAGTATTGTAATATTACATTTATAATTTATATATATATATATATATATATATATATATATATATATATATATATATATATATATATATATGTATATATATATATATATATATATATATATATATATATATATATATATATATATATATATATATATATATATATATATATATATATATATATTCGATAAAAATTGTAAATGTATTATTTTTATAATAAGAATATATGTACATTCATAATAGAAGATGCAGATTTGTTTGTATTTAGTTAGCAATGGTAATTAATCGTCGCGATAAAAATGTAATGTCTTTGAAAAAAAGATCAGTTTCGAAGACAATATTCGAGCCGGAAGTGCATGTTTACTCTAGTCAATGTTTGCGGTTTCTCAAATTACTCAAAAATGGTTGCACTTACAGAGAAAATTTTGGTATACAAATTATAGATTTTAACATTTTGTACAACCTGTATTTGAAACATTTTTTCAAAAAAGGTACCAGAAATAAGATGATTCCAGTGGAAATTTGTTCTTATTATAATTAATTTCACATAAATCGTATCAACTAATTTGGTATTTATTATTAATAATTAAGTGAAAAGAGGTTCCAAAGTTTAGTAAAATATTATAAATTAGAAAAATCGTGTAAATATGATATGATTTAACCCAAAAGCGTATAAGAAAGTTCGGTTCATGACACTGCAGATGTTTTGAATACGTTGTCGTCCATAGTTTTCCAAATATTTTTTATTACCGGGTAGGGTGCATTTTGGTTTCTTAAGTTTTTGGTATTTCAATATATTAATTTTATTTGGTGTAAACAAGCGTTTACAAATAATGTTGAAACACAAATTTTAAAGGCATGTTTCATGCTGCTATGTTTGTCAATAATTGGTTACATATTATCACCTTAGTATATATTTTAGGGGCATCTGAATCTTCAATTGTCTAAATAACTTTTAAAAAACGCGGAATATATTTAAATCTCTGTCGATAATGCAGAAGGCTGTAGCCCTGCCATCTGCTGGTTGACGACGAATTACACCTCTGGTGTTCGCCTACGCTAAACATACTGCCAAATTTAATATAGTGATTGCAACTCTGAATATTTCGTACTCATTGGTACTACATTTAAAATTACGACTTATATTTTTCGACTTTTGTCACACTTTTTGTAGTTTCGGACCACTGTGCGCCGTGTCGCTCGCGCGCTCCCGCGGCTATATATCCATCGGCGATTTAATATGAAGAGTCCACTGTATACATGATATAACACGACTATACGAACTATTCATGTTAGAACAAGAATAATTACTGAGTTCATAAATAAGTTACTAAAATAATAATAATAAAATAAGGCGATATTGAATTATTTTAATCGCAACCTATTCGTGATCGAAATTAACAACTCGCTCTCTGGCGGTGGAACTAATGTACTACAAAAATTGGTCATTACGCCGGGCATTAATTTACCAATCAGCTGTTTGTACCATTAATGGCCTGCTGTCATTTTTTCATAAATATCGAAGGAACAAAATATCTATGATATCTTACGAAGTAAGTTCTTCGGATAACTCACAAATAAATTTTAAATAACAGTTACAATCAAAATACAGTTTTAAAGAACACAAAATAAAAGATTCTGACTCCAAGAGTGATTCGTTTTGACAAAGAACATTTATAATCAGTTCACTTTAAAAGATATTTCACTTTGCTGGCTTTCGCGTGTCCAATCATAGCCTCTATCTCAACTGTCAAATACATTGGTCATTACGCCAGGCATTTTTATTAACGCTACTAGCGCCGCCAACGATAATTTCGGTCACGAATAACGAATTTTGAATTTATATACACTTTTAAGGCGCCTCTGGCCTCCTGGCGCCTGTGTACGCTGACACATTCGACACGTGGATGGCGCGCCCCTGGATACACAATGTTTTCACAATTAAAAACAACGGAACTATATTTTTGTAACGCGTTCTACAAATACACGGGAATAAATTATAAATATTAATAATAACTTCTTTCCGTGGTTGTAGTTATTCGCCAACGCCCATCGCTTGGTTGCAAAAATGCATTTTTACTCGATCAACTGACTTGGTTAGCGAATCGGCAACCATTTCATCGGTGCCAGTCCAGATCACTTTTATTAATCTTCGGTTGACTGCGTCCCGGATGAAATGATGCCGTACATCAATATGTTTGGTGCGCGCATGATAGACGTTGTTTTTGGACAAGTCCACTGCGCCTTTATTATCGCACAAGATGCATGTTGACTCTTAAGCCTGTTGCAGTCCGAGTTCGATGAGACCTCGACGTAGCCAAATGGCTTCGGTACTTGCACCCATCATTGCCATGTAATCTGCCTCAGTTGTGGTCGCTGCTGGGGTCGGTTGCTTCTTCTAATATCATTATACTGCCGCTCCGGCCAAACAAAACACATAGCCAGTAAACGAACGTCGATCATTGACACAATTCGCATAGTCGGCATAAGCGTAGCCGATGAGCGTCGAATTTCCAGCTTCGGAGAAGACAAGTTTCATGTTCGTCGTTCCACGCAAATACTTAATTACGCGTTTGGTTACTGTCCAATGCGGCTTTCCAGGGTTTGTACAATACTGGCTAAGCATGCTCGCTACATGAGCTATGTCAGGTCGTCTAAATGCCGCGTATAGCATTTTTCCAATGGCTGATCAATATGGAATTTGCTTCATTTCATTTTTCTCTATTTCGATAACAGGAGCCATCAATTTCGATAAAATACAACTCTAATCGATGGAAGTTACGATCGGTTTGCTATCGTGCATGTTGAATTATCGTTAAAGGTCCTCGATTTAGGTTGACTGGTCCAAGGCGATGGTACCCATTTCATGATGTCGCAAAATTCAAATGCCGAGTGCGAAATGTGCTTCGCCAAAATTCGTCATTTCAAAATTCTAGAGTTGTTCTCCTTGTAACCATAATTTTGCTTTCACATCGTTTGAAAATATTAGTAAGTCGTCCGCATACACCGCGACAATCAGGATTTCACCATTTACTTTTCGATAATACACGCACACATCAAAGTAGGTAGGTAGGATTAAAATTTAAAGGCGTATCAGCCTCTTGGGCTATTCACGTCATAAACTATATTATGAAAGAAACTAATTAAATATATGTTATGTAAAAATAAAATTGTAAACTTAATATCTATTAAATGTAAAATATTAATAAATGTATATATAAATAAATAAAATATACAGGTTATAATTGTAAAAATAAATGATATTGTAAAATATTATTGAGTGCTAAAAATAAAAAAATACGTGTATAAATAAAATTAATGACAAAGCTAGCACTTTAAAATAAAGGCAAATAGACCTGTATTTCTGAGGAACAGGACGACCCTGTCAATGAGTGTCGAATGGTCACCAAGGGCCACCGACAGGTCAAGTGACAGACCCGCCCTGTTTCGCTGCTCGGTAAACTGGGAGCACTCCAACAAAACGTGCGCCACTGTCAAAGCAGTGTCACACGTTTCGCACATCGGAGCCTCCTCACGGCGCAGAAGATGACCATGCGTCCACCAGGTGTGCCCTATCCGGAGTCTCGCCACAGTGACCTCCTCCTTTCGGGATGCCCTATGGGCAGAATCCCATGGCCTCACGTTGTGCTTAACATTTTAAAGCTTGTTAGAAACTATATGACTCCACCTTTCCTGCCACTGATTCATGATCAGATGCTTAAAATGACCTTTGAGGTCATCAGCAAGCACCCGATCATAATCAATGGTGGCCTTGGACAAAGCTCGTTTAGCTGCTGCATCAGCTGCTTCATTCCCGCGAATACCAGTATGACTCGGTACCCAAATAAAGCGCACGATAGACCCTTTTGACGATAATGTCATCAAGGTTGCTTGTATCTGCTGCAAGAGAGGATGTTTAGGGTACAAAGAATCAATCGCTTTCAAAGCGCTCATTGAGTCTGACACAATAACAAAAGAATTACGTGCGAGTCTGCAAATATAGAGAAGTGCTTGGTAGAGTGCATACAGCTCTGCCGTGTATACGGACGAGAGTTTGTGAAGTCGAAACTCACACGCACCTCTTGCCGATATATAAGCACATTCCATTGCCGATAGTTGGCAATGATTCGAGCAAAGTCACGTTGGAACAGAATGGGTGGAGTAGCGGATCGATCCAGCTTTGAAAGCGCATAGTTGGTATTCGGACGGGAGAATGTGCAAGGTGGAAAGGGGCTGAAAGAAGTGTCTGGGGTTGAAGGAAGTTCAAAATTAACTTCTCTAAAAGTATTGCGAGATCTGATAGAAAAGGAACCCACCGAACGAGCCCTTCTGTCATAAATCTCCGCAAACTGTTGACTAAAGACAGTGTCAAAAACCGGGTGATATGGTTTCGACTTCATGGCTGCCGTGTAGTTCATGGTCAAAAGCCTGCGACGATCATACAGAGAAGGCTCGCCAGCTTAGCACAATAAACTTGGTATTGGGCTGGTACGAAAAGCACCAGTAGCAAGACGAATACCAGTATAGTGTATCGTATCAGTGGTTTTGATAACGGATGGCCTGGCAGACGCGTAAGCGATACAGCCATAGTCCAGCTTGGAGCGTATCAAAGTCTGATACAGGCGCAGCATAGAAATTCTATCGGCACCCCACGATTTGGAAGAAAGAACTCGCAACAAATTTAGAGAAAGCCGACATTTTGCCTTCAAAGCCACAAGATGGGCACGCCAGTTAAGCTTCTTGTCAAATAGAAGACCGAGAAAACTTACAGTTTCCACAAATGGAAGATCAGTACCGTTGAGAGAGAGAACAGGATCTAAGTGAAGGTGACGGCGTTGACAGAAGTGAATGCACTCTGTCTTGGCCGCAGAAAATACGAAACCTTGCTCAGTAGCCCAGGTATGAAGACGATTGATTGTTAACTGCAGCTGACGCTCTATGGAAGCCATATAGCGAGAACTGCAGAAAATCGCCAAGTCGTCCACGTACAAGGATCCCAGCACAGGTGAACGAATACACTGTGCAACACCGTTGATGGCCACAGCAAACAACGTGACATTCAAAATAGATCCTTGCGGTACTCCGTTTTCTTGCGTAAAAATGTTGGAGAGGTCATTTCCCACACGAACTCGAAATTTCCTTAAGGAAAGAAAGCTTTCAAGAAATATGGGAAGATTACCTCTTAAGCCCCAGGAGTGTAAAGTGCGCATAATACCAAAACGCCAAGTGGTATCATAGGCCCGGGCAATATCAAAAAACACAGCTACCATATGTTGCTTGTTGAGAAAAGCATCCTGGATGGTTGATTCAAGTCTTATCAAGTGGTCTGCAGTGGAACGGAAACGGCGGAAGCCGCACTGGATGTTATCCAACAGGTTATTTGATTCCAGGAACGAAACAAGACGCCTGTTGATCATGCGTTCCATGAGCTTGCAGACACAACTGGTAAGCGAGACTGGGCGATAGCTAGATGGCAGTGCTTTGTCTTTTCCAGGCTATGGGATTGGTACAATAATCGTATCACGCCATGGTGTTGGGCAGATATCGGAAAACCAAATGCGATTATACATTTGTAAAAGAAATGTTTTTCCAGCAGGATTCAAATGGCGAAGCATCTGGTAGTGAATAGAATCAGGTCCAGAAGCGCTGTCGTGAGAATCTGAAATCGCACTTTCAAGTTCATCCACGCTGAAAGAAAGATTGTAGATTTCATCGCCCGGAGAAACAAAATTGAGACATTGATGTTCCAAGATTGATTTTCGAGCGAGGAACTCAGCTGAATAGTGATTGGAACTTGAAGTATCCGCGAAAGTGGATGCTATGATATTAGCAACATCAGACGGACAGGTAATGACATTGCCATTGATTTTTAGACCAGAAATAGTGCTAGAATTTGATCGGCCAGATATTTTTCTGACCTTCTCCCATACTTTTGAAACTGGAGTGGATGTTGTAATGGAAGAAATGTATTTCTGCCATGACGCTTTCTTACTCTTCCGAACAATTCTTCTAGCTTTTGCCTTGGCAAGGAAGAATTGGATCATATTCTCGGTAGTTGGAAATCGCCTGAAATGGTGAAAAATACGTCGTTTTTCTCGGATAGCAAGCTTGCACTCATCGTTCCACCAGGGAACGGGTATTCTATTAGAATGAACTGGCGTTAAAGGAATACTTTCTTGCGCAGCAGACTTGAATGCATCCGTGAAATACCGAACATGGTCGTCCACGTCAACGAAATCATTTTCACCAAATACAGCCAACTCCGAGAACAGATTCCAATCTGCTCGCTTTAAAGCCCATTTCGGACAACGAGCATCAGAATCTGAGCTCTGCAAAACTTTCAGAATGATCGGAAAGTGGTCACTTTGATGCAAGTCCGAGTGCACATGCCACTCAAACAATGGAGCTATTGTTGCAGAACAGATCGTTAGATCAATCGCAGTGAAAGACCTCCACGCTGCAGAAAAATGTGTCATACTACCATCATTTAAGATGACATGCGTACTTGCGGTGAATAGGAGTTCCAAACGGCTACCACGTTGATTAAGGGATCTTGATTCAGGATTATGGGCGTTGAAATCGCCCATAAGAATGAATGGAGCAGGCAATTGATCAATCAAATAAACGATATCGCGCATATCGACATTGTCGTTTGGCGGAAGATAGATAGAACATAGTGTGACCAAAAGAGGAATAGCGACACGGACAGCAACAGCTTGCAATTCAGAATTCAAAGCAATCTCCTCAAAATACACACTTTCACGAACCAGAATCGCTACTCCACCACGAGCATGGCCATCAGTAGGCACATCAGTACGAAATACTGAGAAGCCTCGTAATGCAACAGCTCTGGTGTCTTGAAAATGTGTTTCTTGTAAGCATATGCAAGAGGGAGTCTGCTCGGCATTGAGAATTTTAAATTCTGCGAAATGGCTGTAGAAACCATTACAATTCCACTGTTATATGGGAGGCATTATTTGGGTGTGGAAGATTTATCTCGCTCTGGCCTAGAAAGTTTAATGCTTGTAACTTCCATAGGAGAAGAGGATCTCGAAGATTGAGATCCTTCACTAGGAGAAAATTTGGAGATGGAAGAACTTGAAACACTTGATGTTTCTCGTACCTCCATTGTTTTTTTCTTAGAAAAAATTTTCGGCGAAGTAGAAAGACTTGCCTTTAAATGGGAAATTTTGATCTTTGGCGTTATTTTTTGTTTTATTTACACTTAAATTTTTGGTACCTTGATTCGAAGTTACACTGGACTTAGGAAAATTAGTTTTAACTGGAGTTAAATTTGGAAGAGTTGTAGCAATATTAAGGGAAGGAACCGTGTCCGTTTGAATTGCAATAGATTTTTTAATGACGGGTGTGGCAGCAATTGAAGCGAAAGAACGGCTAAAAACAGGACTAGTCTGAGATTTGAATTTCTTGCGGGCATCAAAATAAGAAAGCTTGTCGATAATTTTAATCTCAATGATCTTCTTCTCTTCCTGATTGCGTGTATAATCAGAAAAAAAAGAAGGATGATTGCCAGAACAATTAACGCAGCGGACCGGACCCTTACATTCCTCGCCCAAATGTTCCCGCTCACTGCACCGTGGACACACAGCCTGTGCGTCACAACGAGATGCAATGTGCCCGAACTTCTGGCACTTAAAACAACGCATTGGTCGAGAAAAGTATGGTCTCACAGAACAACTGTGAAATCCAACCTTAATCTTCTCCGGAAGCTTATCTAGACCGAAAGTTAAAACAACAGATGTCGTGTTTTTAACTTCACCGTTCTTCTTGGTTGTAAGCCGACGACAGTTTATTACACCCTGACTCGCAAGTTCACGCGTACACTCATCCATCTCAACAAATAGCAGGTCCTAACACGATATTACGCCCTGGCATGAGTTGAGGGATTTGTGTGCCTCCCCTACAATTGGCATTCCAAATAAAACATTAGCTTTCAATAACAATTTAGATTGCAATGAATTATCTGTTTCAACTAGGAAGGTACCATCACGAAGCCGTTTGGTGGATTTTGGTTCTCCACCAGCCAGTTCGTTCAGGCTCCTCGCCAAACCAAAACAAGAAACTTCAGAGATAGATTTACCTTCTTCAGTTCTCTTAATTATAAGATATTTGGGCGAAATCATAATTTCGCCCTTAAGAAAATGTTCTCCCTCGTCCGATAACGGCCATGAACAAATAGAAAAAATTCATCTCCTGGTCTCCCCACCAACCACGGAGCCACAATTTGGGACGTCACACCACAAACTGGCGTGATCGCCAGGGCTAACCAGGAGATATAGTCCCCCTCACCCGGCAATAAGATTCAGAACGCTGAGAGCCACTCTCTCCAACGTCCGAAAACTTACCTCCAGGGTCGTGGGACTCACCTTACCGGTACACAGAACGTAACGCAAGCCGATTGGTCAGATAGAGTTAGTATCTGACCTATCGTTTCGCAAGAATCCGAAGCCAAAGAGGTGTGTTGCTTGTAAGCTCAACCACCAGGATCATCTTCTCCTTCCTTACGGGTCTCCACGCACGGCAAACACGCGGGTGAGCAAAAGAATAAGAAAGAAAAGTCCGCAGAAGATTGGCTCACTAACCTTCCGGTCAAAGTCCAGATTGAATAGTTTGTTTTTAACGAGGTACCTTCCTCGCCCATTGGTCGCCTTTTACGACCAGCAGAGGTGCTGCGGGTGAATTCTAACCCCCACCCGCAGGGGCCGCACACATCAAATATTCCACATTTTAGTCCGATACTACGTAACATGCCATCTAATTTGCGTACCAGGTTCTCCCTGCCTGTTTTAAACCATAAAGAGCTTTGTTAAGTTTGCAAATGTAAATTGCACCGCTTCGGCACTTCTTCTCAAATCCTTCTATTCGACATTTTTGTTTAAATAGGCGGTAACGACATCCATCTGGTTAATTTCCCAGTCAAATAGCTACCAGCGCGATGAGTAGGCGTAAAGACGTGTATTACACCACTGGCGCAAACGTTATCGCTCATATGCCGGAGCTTAATTAGGCATAATCGTGGGTGGTCGAGCCATCTAACGTTTTCCACGCTAAACGTTTTTTTTATCGCTTACCGCTCAGCATTGTACGCGCGCGCGATGTGTTTACCTCGAGCTGGACTGATTAATCCAGCTATTGTTGAAAGAATTGGTAGAAAAAATACGAAGTATTGCTCTCTCGTCGGTCGACCAGCTGTCATGTAAATTTAGTACCGTACACCATTAGTTTTTATTATATATATATATAGTTCGTTAAAACAAAAGTTCCGTAGCTGAGTCACCGACAAGCAGCCATCGTGTTAGTTAAGTATAAACACTTTTCTTAACAAATATTTATCGATCAATTGTTAGTCTACCGGAACGCAACTTACCACGTGGTTCCGGAGTTACTTTTTACTTTCTTATACGCAGTATTGTAATCATGAAAAATGTTGATCTCGAGATTTTAACGGAAATATATCTTTTGACCTTCCCTGAATCGATTCCAACTATTTTTGGAATGACGTCCGTCTGTGTATGTGTGTGTGTGTATGTGTGCGCTCTACAGCCTAAACGGTAAAAGATACAGTTACGAAACTTCAAACTTAAAATTTGTATGTGCTTGACAAGAAAACCTCCTATTTTGAAAAGAATATTCCAACAGGAAGTGCATGTTTACTCTATTCATTTTTTGCATTTTCTGTTATAACTCAGAAACGGTAGTTTTTACAGCAAAATTTTTAGGATAAAAATAAAAGATATTGATATTTTGCATAACTTTTATTTGAAAATATTTTTCAAAAAAGGTACTGGTTACAAAAAAAAGTGTGTTTTTTCAATATTCTGCTTTAACTCAAAAACGGTAGTAATTACAGCAAAATTAGTAGGAATAAAAATAAAAGATATTAATATTACGCATAACTTTGATTTGAAAAGTATTTTCAGATAAGGTACCGGTTACGATAAAAATTAGCTTATTTTCAATATTACATTCAATACTTCTCACGTCTAGTAGCGGAGTTTAAGTCTATATACTTGACCTCCGCTAGTAATTAATCTACTCGCCACAGCATGTCTGTCGCTAATTCTACAGACAAGTATATACTGTCGTTTAACGTAAAGCAGCGCTTAATATTGTAGTGCTACCTCCGCACTAAAGGTGGCTACTATAATGATGTCATACGCTATGCTACAACTAATTAAAATTTCAGTTTCCGTTTTATCTCGATAAGAAATCTGATCTTATATTGAATGGTTCGTGTATTGTTGGTGATTGTTTCATTTGTGTGCAATTCCGGATATATTTAGCGGAGGATATTTTTGTTATGTTTTTCAAAATTTCAAATTTCCTTAAAATTAATATAAGATATCTGAGCATAAGTGTGTTAATATACTTTCGTATACGCTAATATAATTTCGTACACTCATTTTGGATAGACCATTAGAATTTATAAAACATTTAAATTTTTTAGAATTTTTTTAATTCTACCGAATTAATTAAAATGCGTATAAGAAAGTTCAGTGACAGACACGTCAGCCTTTTTTTTTTTGGCGCACGTGCCCACCATCCTTGTTAATTTTACAATTGTAATTCTGTGTTATTTATTCAACCCCCAACTCCGAGTTGTCTGGCTTATTTTGAATCATATTAGTACCTAGTTACTAGTTTTTCGGGGAAGGTAATTTTGTTCTTAATAAAACCCCGTTAAATTCTTTTGTTTTCGACATCCTGGACTGGCGTTATCGTGCACACTGCAAAACGCCTCATCTCCGCGGCCTCTACTTTGTCATCTCCTATATAAGTAATTATACATAAAAATAAAAAATAATATTTTTTTTGTATACTGCATGAGTTACTTAATATTGTAAAATAAAATTTAATTTTCTATCTAATAAAATAAGAGAGAAAAAAATTATAAAAATAGTCATTTATTTGACCAAAAAATTGGAACATCGCCTTAAGTCAAAAGCATGCGCGCATCCCGAAGCACTTGATACGTGAAAATGCTAATTTTGTTATTCTCTTCAGACAAGAAGACATGAATTTACAGTATATATTTAGCGGGCGAAAGGATTGCGCAGCCAGTAATTGACTTCGATTAAAAACGATAACAGTATTTAAGTCTATAATATATAAGCTCTGGAACTACTTTGTCGAACTTAGAAACATTGATTTTCGTAGAAATGGCGCGCGATTCAAAAGAGGATAAGATTTTTAGCTAAAAATTGCATATGAATTAGTTAATGAAAAAAAAATGAGCACTAAAACAAAATCCTACTTACTTCTCTACAAAAATGTCTAGTAAACAAGACTGAAAATGACACATGTTTACTATAAGACTTCTGTTTTAGCCTAGTTTCATTAACACAATTTCGAGAAAAACGCGTTTAAAGATAAAGTTTTAGTTACTGATTGCATTCTTACATATATAACGTAAAGAACTTTTTCTGCAGTATAAAATGAGTTGTCCCTTATTCCTTACAACTTTAAGTATCACTTAAGACGAAAACAATATTTTCGAATTTTTTTATCTTCTTGAGTGGTTTAACTCCTAAACTGGATGTGCGATGAATGCTGGAACAGTGATCAGGGATTTTAAATTATTGATAATAATAGTGAACTAAATGCGGGGCGTTATCGCTAAGGTTTCAATTCGTATATAATTGTTGAGACGTACTGATTGTGTGTCACAAAGAGACCGATCAGGAAGAAGAGGGACGTCATCGGACAATAAACTTAACGAGCAAGTTTTTAAAATTGCCAATATTATACGCCGTAAATCAGTGACAAAGCGAGATCATAGCCAAAAATTATCGTGTAAAGAAGTACAACCTGAAAATAAAGTCATAGCGATTTCCACATTACAGATCGCCAATTAACTTGCGTTGGATATCCACAAGATTCTAACGATAGACCACTAAATGGTACATGGATAAATGGTACGTGGATAAGCCGCTCGAGAAATTGCGACGCCAAATGGCGCCTAGTCAGCAAATTACACAGACTGGCACGCCGTAATTTTCCAAGACGTCACGTTATTCTCTTAGGATACGATGACCTGTGGTAGGCGGAACTTGTGAAAATGATACCGTACGGCAGTGTGAACAATAACTCTAAATATATGCTAACTATTAACGACACATACTCGAAGTATGCGAGGGTGATCCCTATATATACAAAAACGGCGGCAAGTGTGACGATGGCCATGAACCCTGTATTTAAGAAGAGTGGCCGTATGCTGCGCAATCTATAAACGGCCTACGGCACCGAATTCTACAATACGCAAAATGATCAACCACTACTCGACGTATACGCACTTAAGAGCAAGCGTTTCAATCGTATGCTTAAGGAGTTGCTGTGGAAACAATTCAGTAGTCGCGATACTCACAATTGGATCGATATACTCGCCGAAATACTTGGACAGTACAACAACACAAAACACAACCATTCGTTTGCTGCCGGTCCTTTTACAGCGACAACAAAGCTGTAAATATATCTGGACAAGAATACGAGCGATTCGGCGATAACGCAAGATATCGATCGTTAATCATACCGTGCCGCCAACGTTGTCTAGTCGATTGGGAAGACTGTTTCTACATCCAAGAACTACAATTGACCAAATTCCTCGACGTCAGAAAAAGGCCAATCAATATTTTGTAATGTGATTGGGTTTCAGCGACAACCACAACTCATAAATTGCCAAGGAGAACATTATGTAGAATAGCTTTTAAAATAAAATGTATGTATATGTCTATATTTATTACCTCTTTATTCCTCATCGACTACTCGACAGTTATGTTATGGCATTTACGAAAACTAAAGCGTCCGGCAGTTAGAATTCGTAAGTTTCTCAGCCATTTAGGAAGCACGTAAATCAGCTGGGTCGTTCAAATAGGTTGCTTTTTATTTAAAACACAATATGAAGTTAACACAAGATATTCGGTTTTATTGTTACATTAAGGGGACAAAACACCTTCAAATTTCAATTTTTTATTTAAATGTAAATTTTTAAATGAAAATTAACACATATCTTAATGAAACTTTGCATAAATGTTTTATCAGTATTTAACTATACAAAAAATGTTTTATAATTTCTTTTTGCCTCCGCGTCGTTTGTTAGAATTTTTTCAAAATAACACCAAAATATCACAGTGTGCAGGATTTCTGCTCTTAGAAAAGTCTGAAACAAAAATGGAGTTTTAATCAACATCAAAGTCGCTATAGAATGAACTAAAAAGAAAAAATTTGGTTGAAAAATAACGAAATGGCGGCGTTTTTTCAGAAATTAATATTTTTTAACCCAGAAAACCTGCTGTAACTTAAAAAATTGTCCGCCACTTTTTTCATCCGTAGTTCATTCTGAACTTTAACATGTATAGATTAACATGTTAAAATTTCAGAATGATCGGATGAATATGTTTTGTTTAATTCATCGAAAAAACGGCCTTGGCGTTCCTTGCTATATATGCTCACTATTTTTTTTTTAATGAATTTTACTTTTATATTATTAAAACCATGTTCTTAAAGGTTTATTCTAACAAATTCTATCAAAGTAAAATTTTTCGGTTTTTCAAAAATTTGTAAGTGCTATGCTATCTAAATAATATGTTACAACTAGTGTCCTTGAACGACCTTAAGGGGTTAAGGTCGTTCAAGGCCACTGCCACAATATTATAATTAGCAAGCGTTTATACCCTATCTAGTTGTAACATAATATTTAGAAAGGTCAGCATTTAGTGGATCTTAACTCGCACCGTGTGTATTGGATTGCACAACAGCATTTACGGTTGCATAAGTGTTCGGCAAGTAGGATTCATAAGTTCCCCCACCCTTTATGAGATACATGTACCATGTACTTTGGATTGCGCAACAGCATTTACGATTACTTAAGAGCCGGGTAATTAGGACTCATAAGTTTCTCCGTCCCCTTACAATACAGGAGTGCCATGCATATTGGATTGCACAACAGCGTTTACGATTACTTAAGTGCCAAGCATTTAAGACCCCCCCAGAACCAACCACCTAGCGTTTAGACAACGACCAGACGAGTATTTAAGCACCAGATACTTAGGCTGCAGTCATACACGTATACGAGCGTGTAAGGGGTTGGGTTTCAAAAAATCTATTTTTCAAAAATGTCACAATTCAAAATTATAATCCTTCGACTATCCAATTTCAAGTTGATCCGATATCTATGATCATTCCTAGAACTACCCAATGTAAGTCCATTTTTATGCACGTACAGAACATTGTAATGCACTCCAAAACTTTAAACCGTTTTTCTCGAAACGACATTTTTCAAGACGGTGTCAATGATGCCAGCCAAAGTTGTGCACGAATTTGGATGAAATTTGGCATACTTGTTGTTAATTACATTTTTGTGTACTTGGACGAAGGAATTTGCATTCCAATAAAAATTACTATTTTTTGGCATGCTGAAACAGCCAAATTTTAGGTAAATAAGTCCACTTTTTTTTCAAACGGCCGCTATTTTGTTTACAATGAACGTATTTCATTCTCCTTCGTCCAAGTACAAGTCTTTTATATATATTACTAAGATCAATGTTCAGTTTTTGTTTGAGATAAGCAGAACGACCTGTACGATTGTGTAATAATATGGACTGTCAGAGTAAATTCTGCTTTCACCACAGACGGGTCCACACCGTTTATAATTAAATAAAATAATAATAAAAACCTGCCGAAACGAAGGCTCGTGGAAACTTGGTCAAGGGATGCCGATAGAACTTACTTCCGTTTAAAAATATAACTATATTTACATATTAACAAAATGATAAATCCTTAAGCATAATCTTAAAACTACTTACATGCTATTAACACGATGACCCTAGTCATCGTGCCTAAATCAGTCACGCTCGAGCTACGGCGTTCGCTCGACTATCTTTTTTTGAACCTTCGCTACCCTCTATATATATGATACAATAATCTAACTCCGGTTCAAAGTCACCGTAATACCGGACAATGCATCAAGTTTTGTCAATAAACAACACGAATTTTGAAAACAAATTGCTAATCTAAAATTGTAAATAAGGGAAACAAACCATGACTTTACTAAAACTGATAACGCGCATCTTGATACATTCTCTAGTAGATAACAACAAAACTTAAATTAGAAAATGAATCCCCGATTCATTACAATTGGCACCGCAAACCATTTTCTCTGAGATCTTTTTTCAAAACAAAAAACTGTTTCATAAAGAAGAATAATAGACCTTTTCAACGCACCAATTACTTTTTACATACGATTATTACTTTTCGATAAAAAAAATTCCAAAAAACACCTAAAAATCAGGAATATGCGTGCACCTAACCCCTCAAGTTAGGGCAGCGCCTAAACCATAGACAAGAGCGTCGACACTATAACACGAGTACGTAAGCGCCAAGCAAGAACTACTTAAGCGCCAAGCAACAACTACTTAAGCGGCAGATACTGCAGCCATACACATAGACGAGCAGAGAGTAGGGGGAGTAATAAGCGACATAGCCACCATTGGACAGAGTTTTGTTAAGTTAGAAAATATCATATTCGCCGCTGTTCTAGATGTCGCGATCGTCGCGATAATAAAAATTATAAAAATTTAAACGAATTAAATGTATATAAATTTTAAATCTTTACTTGATATTTTACTACTCAAATAAAAATTTAGGATGATTTTATACTGCATTTTTTGGAAAAATAAATTATTTATAAGTACGTTTATTGGAATCCATTTTGTAAATAATGTAACATGAATTCTTTAATAGTTTGTTCGTAGTATGCATTTAAATAACCGATTCTGTTGTGTTTCCGAATGCTTTGATTACAGAAAACGATTCGCCTGTTTTCCGAAGGACAGCACTTTTCCTAATTTGGTTGGAAAAAACAACAATCTGCGACTGTACTTTATTGTTCAAAACATTTCGAGTGCATGTGGATTAGACCTTGCGCTTATCCTGGCGCGATCCTATTCAACGACATGCGACAGAAAGGCATCGTAAGACGTTGCGGAGGAAAAACAGAAAGTAATTTTTTTGTCGTACATGTGTGCGTATGAGAAGAATGTACTAACATCAAAACCATATTATTGAAGAAAAACTCATTTAAATGTTAAACAATGGTTTAAAGATTGCGATGAATGGATGAAAGTCAATTGTAGCTTTAATTAAAAATGTACTTATTAAAATTAGTTTTCTTTTATAAATATGAGCATTTACTTGTTCCATTATAAAAACTATTTGATCGAATGTAATTCATATTCAACTGAAGAGCCAAATACAAATATATTTAATAATAAAAATTTATTTGTTATCTTAATATATAAATATGTGAATGTTATATAAAGTAAAATTTAAATTTGAATTAGTAAAAATATTTGTATTAATTAAATAATGGTTTTTATTTAGGAGGTACCTTTGGTACTTTTGCATTTCGTGGTCTACTGTACCACGAAAAGAAAAGTACAACTATCCTTTCATTAAAAAAAAAAAAAAAAAACGCGCGCCCTCGGTGGCTGCGGCGACAACTAAACCTCCAGTGTAGGCTCCATGGAACCCGCCATCTTTGCAAACGTTGTACAACCGATTTAACGTTGAAATCCATCTCCCCATACTCTCTGTAGACGAGAGCATGGGTTAGTACAGCGCAGAGAGTAGGGGGAGTTAGAAGAAACATAGCCACCAATGGAGAGAATTTATGGCAGTAATCTTTAAATTTTCTAAATGACGCACTAACTACGAGATGTCGTGGTATTCGATAAAATAGTAAAAATTTGAAAGGATTAAATGTAAAGTTTTACATTACACTAAATATTGAACAAGAAATTGAGCAATTTCTTGTTCAACCTAAATTGTGCAATATCAAACAGTAAATTGTTTGAAATATTGCATTGCTCAATAAATTGTGTGGAAAAAATAGAACATGCTCAATTTCCTACACAATTTTCTATACAATTTATCTGCGCGCATGCGCATATCAGGTTTAACTTATAGTTCGTTTTTCAACCGTTATGTCCGTTCTGTTGACGTTATGTTCATGTGCACATGCGACTTCGGTTTTGCCTTGGTTTTATTTAATTTTATTATTGTGGAAAAAGTAAGTATATTTCAAATATTTACCATGAATTTTATTATTTTAAAATTTACTTTCAAATATATTACCATGAATTTTATTAATTTAAAATTTACTTTGACTTGTCAAATTTTTATTTTTACAGATGTCTTGGTCGAACGAACAAACGACGATGTTAATAGAGGAGTATGCGAAGTATCAATATTTGTATGTTGTCAAACATAAAGATTATCACAACAAGCCACTGAGGAATCAGGCATTACAAAATATAGTGGAGAAGTTAAGGCCAATAAAGCCAATCATTAGTGAAGCAGATGTGCTAATGAAATTCCTAGGGCTCCGAACCACTTATAGCAATGAGCGGAAAAAGGTTTTGGCTTCGCTAAAAAGTGGAATGGGTGAAGACAAAGTGAATAAGCCGGCACTATGGTATTATGACAAACTGTCATATTTAAAGGATCAATTAAACATTCGAAACTCAAAAACCAGTTTCGAACCACCGCGCCTGACATCTGAAGATGAAACTGATCCGCAACTAAGTGAAGAAAGCCAGTTATCTTTAATTGAATCGGAGCAGCTGACTGTTGAGATACCTGATAATTTGACGGAAGGAGAATACAGTGTTCTTGAGGATGGCTTACTAATGTCCCCGCCCATCGAAAACTTAAAACGCGATTCCTCCCAATCAAGAACAATGTGGCCTGTGGCTTGTTCCAGCATGTTGAGGAGGAAGGCTGAAGATATAGTAAAGCCAGCGAAGAAAAAAATAGATCAGGATATGGTTCTTTTGGATCAAGTGTCTAAAAATTTAGGGAGGATTGCTGGAACTGTGCAGTCTTCCAACAAATCGGAAGAAGATGTGTTTGGAGAGTTTATTGCGTTGCAACTAAAGAAAATTGATGATGAGGAATTAAGAAGGGATGTACAGTATGAAATACATGGTGTATTGCATAATGCATTCAAGAAACGTTACACTTATTCAATGTGTTTTGATTTCTACTCAATTCCAATTGCCTTCCTTTGCCAATCAACACTCCCTATATGTGAATTAAAATATTTACAAAACGTATGTCTTATGTCAATAGCTTCATTACTATATCGAGTGCCTCCTTGTTGTGATATTATATTAGATAAGGTACAGTTCTGAATTTCGTTATCAATGTATCTCTTATTTTTCGTTGCAAGAAAATTATGTAAAATGCAACATACCGAAGTTATAGTTTCAGCTTTTTCTGGACTTAAATTTATTGTAGTCCGCAAAATTCGAAATCTGTTGCTCAATATTCCAAAAGCATTTTCTACAACACGTCTAGCCCTCGACAGACGATAATTAAAAATTCTCTTCTCCTGAGACAGTCCACGTTGTGGAAAAGGCTTCATTAGCCTCTTTGAAAACGGAAAAGCACCATCTCCTACAATTACATATGGAACTTTAGTTGCTGTGCCTGGCAACAAACCATGATCGGGTAAATTTAAAATATTGGCGTCAACTGCCTGCCGTAGACTGCTTTCTCGAAAAACTCCACCGTCACTAATTCGCCCATTTACACCGACATCAACATATAAAAATTTATAATTTGCGTCTACCAATGCTAATAAAACAATACTATGTGTCCCCTTGTAACTGTAGTAAAAAGAACCAGCGCTTCGAGGTGCTTGAAAAGTTATATGTTTGCCATCTAGAGCACCAATACACATCGGGAGATTCCATTGTGTCTCAAACTCGCTGGCGATTTGTTTCCATTCTTCAGCACTAACAGGAAGCTAAAATATAATAAATTAAATCGAGATACATATTTAAATAATAATTATTAACTAACTTTAATGTATGTTGACATTAATCTGTCGGTGATTGCTTTGCAAACTTCGGGTACAATTAAACTAATTGTGCTCTCGTGTATTCTTGTCGCGAACATTAAATCCCGGTAGCTATTACCTGATGCCAAGTAACGAAGAGTAATGGCAAGTCTATAGACAATAAATAATTGAAAGATCTTTAATCAATAGGTATTTTAAAACGTATCAATAACCTTTTTTCAGCTGATACAACTTCACGAAATTGTGTATCTTGTTTTTTGATTTCATTCTCAATCATCATTAACAATTCCTTAAATACTGTATTGTCCATTCTTAAATAATTTTCGTAAGAATCTGGATCCTCAACTAACAACTCATTACAAAGCATATTTAATGTGCCATGTCCGTCTCGTCGTTGTAACCATTTTTCTTGCCACAGCTTTCTTTTATTTCTCAATCTCTTCTTTTTTTCAATTCTTCTTTGCAATAACTTTTTAATCGCAACTAGTGATACTATTGTTCCCATTGCCAATAAATCGTTTTGTACGTTCATTTTGAAATATAACCCAAAAACACTAGAGGTGTCAAATTGACATATTCATTGCAACTGCGCAAAATCGCGAAACATATATTGTATGTACTTGTACTACGTATTGTGAATCCGCCCTTGCTGAAAATGCAGAAAGTCCGGATTTGGAAGAAAAGCAAGCTTCTTATCGTAGACCGAGTCAAGGATTAAAACAATTCATCCGTTTTTTAGAATATAATTTTTATAAGCGAAAAGATAGTGAAGACGTTTCTAATTTAATTTTAAATGATTTAATTGTTTCAAAAAAACTGCGATTCCCGTGCCAAGAGCATAAATTAAAAATAATATCAAAAATTATATTTATCTTCCTAAAAATACGTTTAGAGCGTAATTGTGCGTTCTTAAATAAAGAACAAAAGGAAAATTTGCAAAAAAAAAAATTGGCAAAACATTGCATAAATTAAATATATATAAGAAATAATTTTATGTGTATTGCTTTTTACCCCTTTAATTTCCCACTACAAATACCACTAAAATTTATATTTTTACTTTAAAGTTAAATTAATTTGATTTTACGTTAAATGGTGATTGCGTCATTCAATTTAAAATAAATAAATATAATCCTACAAAAATTTTGGAAATACAAATAACAAAACTATAATGCAACTATATTTATAAATTGTCGCAATAAAATATTCGTACCGGTTGGCCATGAACATCATGGACGAGTCCTACTGATTGTCAGTGCCAACCAGAGAGTATGGGGAGATGGATTTCAACGTTAAATCGGTTGTACAACGTTTGCAAAGATGGCGGGTTCCATGGAGCCTACACTGGAGGTTTAGTTGTCGCCGCAGCCACCGAGGGCGCGCGTAATTTTTTTTTTTTTTTAATGAAAGGATTTATGTATTTTTCTTTTCGTGGTACAGTAGACCACGAAATGCAAAAGTACCTCCTAAATAAAAACCATTATTTAATCATACAAATATTTATTACTAATTCAGGTTTAAATTTTACTTTATATAACATTCACATATTTATATGTTAAGATAACAATTATATTTTTATTATTAAATATTAATAATATTCGTATTTGGCTCTTCAGTCGAATACGAATTACATTCGATCAAATAGTTTTTATAATGGAACAAGTAAATGCTCATATTTATAAAAGAAAACTAATTTTAATAAGTAAATTTTTAATGAAGCTACAATTGACTTTCATCCATTCATCGCAATCTTTAAACCATTGTTTAACATTTAAATAAGTTTTTCTTCAGTAATATGGTTTTGATGTTAGTACATTCTTCTCATGCGCACCCATCTACGACAAAAAAATTACTTTCTGTTTTTCCTCCGCAACGTCTTACGATGCCTTTCTGTCGCATGTCGTTGAATAGGATCGCGCCAGGATAAGCGCAAGGTCTAATCCACCTGCACTCGAAATGTTTTGAACATACACGAAATGTTCCATAAACATCATGTGCAGGAGGAATAACGTACAGTTGCAGATTGTTGATTTTTTCCAACCAAATTTGGAAAAGTGCTCTGTCCTTCGGAAAACAGGCGAACCGTTTTCTGTAATCAAAGCATCCGAGAACACAACAGAATCGATTATTTAAATGCATACTACGAACAAACTATTATAGAATTCATATCAAATGTTTACTATTTATTTGTGATTTAATACTTACATGCCACAAAAAAAGAGATTGCTCAAAAACAAACACTTGTTAGAGTTAAATAATATAAAATACAAAAGAACTTCCCGATAAATAACAGAGGACAACTCAATAAAGAACCATAACAAAATTACATGTATGACGTATTGCACAATAAAAATGTTACATTATTTACAAAATGGATTCCAATAAACGTACTTATAAATAAATAATTTATTTTTCCAAAAATAGCAGTATAAAATCATCCTAAATTTTTATTTGATTAGTAAAATATCAAGTAAATATTTAAAATTAATATACATTTAATTCGTTCAAATTTTTATAATTTTTTATTATCGCGACGATCGCGACATCTAGAACAGCGGCGAATATGCAATTTTCTAACCTAACAAAACTCTGTCCAATGGTGGCTATGTTTCTTATTACTCCCCCTACTCTCTGGTGCCAACTACAACTTTCCAGTCACTATTAGAAGTGTCAAAAGCTTGAGTCGGAGGGGCCTGGTTACAACCATACACGTCAAATATACTCGCGCATGCGCAGTATCTTACATGTCACATATGCTCAGTTTATCTGTCTCCCTGTTTGCGTCTTTTAACTGCTAATTGATGTTTTAAATTCATTCCACATCACATTCATACATTTATAGAAATCTCTGTTATAAGGATAAATTCTGTGGGATTGCCAAGTTAAATCTTCAGATAATATTGTACTAAATTACATATGAAATACCATATACACCCATCTAATAAAACAAAATATATATTTGAAAACAAGAAAAAAACATCTGCAGTGTCATGCACCGAACATTCTTATACGCATATGGGTTAAACCACATCGTAGTTTCATTATTTATCTAATTTATAATATTTGTTCTAACCTTTAGATTGCTTTTACACTAAATATGTTTCTTTGAATAAATATTAAATGTCAAACTTCAAATTATGAGAGGCTATTTTGTTAAACAATTGACAGGCGCTGATGATACGATTTATGTAAAAATATATATAATAAGCAGAAATAAATTTTTAAACCAGTATCCTTTTTGGAAAAAAAATTCGAACAAAAGTTGTGCTAAATATAAATACCTTTAATTTTTGTTCATACAATTTTTCTATAACTGTAACCATTTTTGAGTAATTGCAGAAACTGCAAAAAATGAATAGAGTAAACAGGCACTTCCGCTGTGAATATTTTTTTCAAAAATAGGAGGTGCACATAATTTTAGCTTCAACCGTTTAGGCTGTAGAGAACATACACACACACATACACACACACACAGACACACACACACACACACACACACAGACGGACGTCATTCCAAAAATAGTCGGAATCGATTCAGGGAATGTCAAAACGTATATTTCCGTTAAAATCTCGAGTTCGAAATTTTTCATGATTACAATAAGGTGGAGTGGGGTAAGTTCGTAAACGGGGCAAGTGCATATAATGGTTATTTCTATTATAATAAAAAAGAAAATTCCCTAGCTTCTATTTATAAATGTACTATAAGTTAATATGAACTATTCGACATAGATGTTACTCAAGAACAGACGTGTTTTTCCCGCTTAACTTAACTAATACTTATCTGTCACTTGAAAAGTACAGTTCTAACTTTGAGGTTGTTCTAAACGTGCAATTATTTAAAAGGAAATTATACATTCAGGGTTGTTATTTTTACGTTACTGCAAAAAAATACTGATGTATGTTTATATTAAGTAAACCGTTTTTATTATATCTTTTTAAATATATTAAAAAAAGCTAAGCCTGCTGTTGCCCCGTAAATATTATTACATGGGGCATGTGCAGACTATCACGGTGGGGTAAATGCGTGCTAGTTGGACTTACAGAATAGTATACGACAATATACTTTGATAATATTTCAGTTTATTTTTCGTACGAAATTCTTAATGAAAGGGTTTTTATAGATAATTTATTTTAAATTTTTTTAAGCATGGTTCGCAAGTACGTAAGAAGAACTACCAGAGGTGATTATTCAAAAGATACACTTGAAGAAGTTATTGCTAATAATGAGAATTTATGCTCTATTTGTAAGTATGATTTTCAGTATTATATTAACAAGAAAGACTGGATTCAATGTATAACATCTATGCAGTGGGTCTGTGGTGTTTGCAATAAAGGTTCAAAGAAACGGCATTATGAATGTGAACGATCTGGATTAGGATTAATATGCATAATAATATGTACTAACACTTTAAAATAATATATTGTTGCTAAGAATAAATATATCTATATTTTAAACTTGATTTTATATCACTGAATTTCCATTCATATTTCTGTAAAAAGTACTTGCTTCTTTAAAAGTTTATAAATCTAAAACTAAACAAGATAATTTCATGGAATAAAAAGCATTTTATAGCAGGTTTGTTAAAAATTCTGATCATTTCCCGTTGCTTATCAAACAAGGTTTGATAAGCATTTTAATTCTTGGTTACGCTCTTGCCCCAGTTGTCGGGGAAAGTGCAGAGTAGTTGACATTTTGTACAATATCCTATAAAAATGATATATTTCAAGAAAAATTGGAATACTACGTAATATTAGTTTACTAATAATAACAGTACGCAGCGTTTAATACCTGTATCGTTAAGTATTTACATACCATAGTAAAAATATATAAGTTTTAAATGCAACTTTGCAAAAACTAGTCTGCATTTACCCCACTCCACCTTACTTACTTATACTTCGTATAAGAAAGTAAGAATTGTAGCATATTATATAGTACTTCTATCTCTGCTTTAAGAACAGAATATATATTTTCAATAATATTCACAATTACTTAGAATTTCCCGGTCGTGAAAATCAGCGGTGCGTTTGTTGCATCAACATAATAATCTTTTATCTCATAAAATACCTGAAAGATATAAGTAAAATTTAAAAGTGGATACAAATATTGAAACAAGCTAAACTATAACATATATTTGAATAAAAGAATACAAGAAATGTCAGTTATTATATAGCTACAACCAGAACTTCTATCTCTACTTTAAGAACAGAATATATATTTTCAATAATATTCACAATTCCTTTGAATTTCCCAGTCGTGAAAATCAGCGGTACGTTAGTTGCATCAACATAATAATCTTTTATCTCATAAAATCCCTGAAAAGTATAGGTAAAATTTAAAAGAGGATAAAAATATTGAAATAATATAAAATATACAATTAAATTACTTTTGGAAGCGGACAGTTTCTGGATGCACGCGCATTTTCTATAATGTCTTCCCACAGTTTCCCCAAAAGGTATTTTAGCTGAGTACACGGGTTTTTGTGTTCATAATGTATTATATTCTTTTTCCAACCGCCATCACCCCATATATCTATACCCATCTTGACCTGCAAAACATAAATTTTAAAGAAAACAAATTGAGCTTGTAATTGAAGATTCTTAACAAAATGTAATATTTTAACTATTTATTAAAAGTATGAGTAGTCTTAGTTTAGAAACATAGATCACTAATACACATATACGAAAAATTGTCACTCAGCGTGATTAATCACGTTTACAGCCTTCAACTTAGCCATAAACTCGTTACAGCCTTTGTAACGATGCGATATTTCACTGCTACGGAAATGACCCTTTATGAGGTTTAGCTTATGACTACTACTGTTTGTGGTTTCACTTATTATTTGTATCATAACTAGTCTTTCTTTGTAATGAACAGCTTTTCTTCTCGTCCTGTGATCTCTTTTTATTTCGTCGGCAGGCATTTGGTTGTTTGAGACTTTTCAAATCTCTCATATTATCTCTCTGGAAACTTTATAGGCATTCACACAAATTCGCGATACCGCGAAGTGTTTGCTGTTATGTCCAATTCTGCCATGAAATGTCAAGCGTCGAGCCAATTTCTTTGTTGTGAACAGTGTTCATTGTAACTTGAACTTCACTTGAACTTGAACTCCATGTGGACAACGAGAAGCAGTTGTTCCACCGATTTGTATAACATACTAGTAAGTACTATTCAATATAACTAATTATTATCATCCACTTAGTGTTCGTTCAATTGGTCGCCCCTATTCCCTTCTTACTCTCACACCTATTTGGCAAGAACCCAAGTACAGCAAAGAAGAGGTGACTATCCCAGCCACCCTCTATAACTAACTACAAATCATATTATCTATATCCTATTTCGTAGAGTGCGACATAATCGAAGAGCTGTGAGTGAAATGGAATTGGTTCTGCAGGTATTGCATTCAATAGATATTTTAAGATCTTAAAGATATTATACGAGAAAACAATCTGAAACCTCATTAAATGTCATATGTAATCTGCATAAAACGTTTACATTTGTGCCCTAATTGTATGTTTTTAGGAGTTATTTCATGTTAATTTTACAATACTTTAAAAATTAACTGCTATTTCACTGGTACCGTGTTTGACATTCCATCCCAAAATATACCTACTCCCCATACGAAAGCCCAGTGCAATACAATGTAGATATTTTAAAACATTATTTATTTCTTGACCAATATTGCTATTGTTCAAATTTAAAATTATTCGACCAGTGATTATGCTGCAGGATATAAGATATGTCTGCACGTGCAAAATAATTATATATTTTTTAACTATTCGCTGCAATCCTGATAATTATGCACCCTTATTATATATATATATATATATATATATATATATATATATATATATATATATATATATATTTCTGTATTGAGCTGTCCAATAACTGTGACTATTTAAAGAAAATTTTGTAATATTACGAATTAATCATTCAGTTCTATATTTCACTGCTAAGTTTTGCAACCCGATCAATATCTGCTCTCTGCAATGAGCACATAAAATTATAAAGATGTCAAGTGAAGTGTAATAAGTAATTTCGGAACAACTGTGTATGTTTTCAGTTAATATAAAATAGTTTATAATTGCATTCATAATTATAAATATGCATGAATTAACATTCCACCGTATTCGAACAGTTAGATTAAATTTTATAATGTGTCTCTATTGGCAAGTATATTGTAGGCATGCAGAATATTTTCCTTTTTTATTAATTATATTTTCTTTAGAAAGCAAATCAGTAGTAAAGTTACTGTCAAATTAATAACTATTAATATTTTGGGAGCAACCTTACTAAAATGAACAATATTGCCACAATTAAAACTAATTACAATATAATTTTCACCAGCATCTTTAGTTAACGTTGCTTTTGCTGTAACAGCCGTACTCGTACGATTAAATTTGCGAATACTTAACAATAATTGCATTGGACTGTTTGGTTCAAAATATGTGTTAACCGATAAAATATCCACACGTTTCTTAAAATCGGCTTTAAGCTGCAATAAGAATTTAAATTTACTATTTATTTTGAATATGCCGATGTCTAGAAGTACTTACAAATCCATGTATTATAAGAACATTTAAAAAAGTTGATAAAATCATGAGATGAAACATAGTTGTGTTCATTTTTGTTAAAGCTCTGACTGTTACTCTAGTTTGTAACTGAGTCAACTATTAAAATATATTCAAATAAAATAAATAATTTTAAATATCCTTGAAATTCTTCGCAACAGGTAATTTGTTTTTAAATTTAACAATTGAAAATATATTAACAGAAATTAGATAATCGTAAATTCATAATTTTCCTTTCATATCCATTTTATATAATTTTAATCATTATTTCCGCTTATAGATCATTTTGACCTCAACATTATATAATACTAATACTTTAATAGTGTTGTAGGAGTAGATATAACTTGTAAATACAGAATTAAATTAAGTAGTAATTATGGAATATTGAGAATTGAACAATCAGACTCTAAATCTGCAGCTGACGTTTTTATTGCTATATGTGATATAATAGTGTTAGTCATACCTGGCAAATTTTACTTTTATTTATCTTTACTTTCAATTAACGAAGAAATCTAATAATTTTTTTTTTTTTTAATTTAAATTGTGGATCCACTACTATGGTCATTACCGCTTGTACAGGTGAAAGTGAAAAATAGTATATGCAAAAGAAAACCGGATTTTATATAACAAGAGCAAAAAAGCTGACGTGTCTGTCACTGAACTTTCTTATACGCATTTTAATTAGTTCGTTATAATTAAAAAAATTTTGAAAAATTTAAATGTTTTATAAATTCTAACGATCTATCCAAAATGAGTATACGAAACTATATTAGCGTATACGAAAGTATATAAACGCACTTATGCATCTTATATTAATTTTAAGGAAATTAGAAATTTTAATAAACCTAACAAAAATATCGTCCGCTAAATATATCCGCAATTGTATACAAATTAAGCGAACAGCAACAATACACGAACCATTCAATATAAGATCAGATTTATTATCTGAAACTGAAATTTTAGTTAGTTGTGGCATAGCGTTTGACATCATTATAGTAGCCACATTTAGTGCGGAGGCAGCACTACAATATTAAGCGCTGCTTTACGTTATACGTCAGTATATACATGTCCGGAAATCAGCGACAGACATGCCGTGGCGAGTAGATCAACTATTGGTGGAGGTCAAGTATATATACTTAACCTCCGCTAGTAGACGTAAGAGGTATTGAATCTAATATTGAAAATGAATTAATTTTTGTTGTAACCGGTACCTTTTCTGAAAATACTTTAAAAAAAAAAGATTTTAATATCTTTATTTTCATTCTTACTAATCTTGCTGTAAATTCTATCGTGTTTTAGTTAAAGCAGAATAATAAAAAATGCACTCTTTTTCTTGTAACCAGTACCTTTTTTGAAAAAAATATTAACATTTATGGAACGAAAAGTAAAGAAGAGAATGCTTTCAAATTTGCATAAACAAATCAGCTACCCGGAGAAATGAAAGCACTTTACCAATGCTTGTTGCATTATTGCTTAAGGGGGAACAACACTGTGACGACCCAAAAATTACAAAATTTTTGACAATTATTTTTCACTTATACAAACATTATACAAATATAAGTGATAGAGTGAAGAAAGATACATACTTTAAACTTTTCTAATGAATATTTTTAATTATAAAATTTTGATTTTACAACAATGTTACAGAGGTCACTGAATCACGCTGCCCGTAGAACGCACCTCGGTGGTTATCATCATAACTTTATCTGATCTGACCAGAACAAAAAATGTAGTTTCGAGAAAATCGCTTTTAAAATTTCATATTTAGTTTTCTTCGAAATGAAAAGGAAAATATCAAGACTAACCACAGTTCATCTATTTCTGGTCCATAGAAATCATCCTCTTTGCTTGTTCCGGGTCGATGGTTTCACGATTTGAGCTTTAAGTCATCGGTTTTGCGCCCACACGACGTACGCGCAGAAGCTTGTTCTACACGAAGCTGGTCTTTTTGTTTTGTAAAAGAAATACCTTTATCATGAGCTATACTTAAATATAAAATATAAGTTTTTGCTTAAAATATAAAAACTTTTATATTAAAAGAAAGATGGCGAGAAGGTAGCTGGATATCCAACAATATTCCGAACGTTTTCAGCAATGTGCGCTACAGATGAAAATGTGGTTTACCCTTGTTATTCGTAAGAATTTCAGCATAATATTTTAAAATTTTTTCTCAAAGATACATACTTTGAAATAATGTAAATAAAAAAAATCGATTTTTTTTGAAACCGTCACAGTGTTGTTCCCCCTTAAATATCAAAATAAATATCTGCAGTGTCATGCACCGAACTTTCTTATACGCATATGGGTTAAGCCACTTCGTAGTTTCATTATTTTTCTAATTTATAACATTTGTTCTAACCTTTTACACTAATTATATTTCTTAGAATATATATTAAATGTCAAACTTCCAATTATTTACGTCTATTTAGATAAACAATTGACAGAAGTAGTGTATAATTGGCGGTTCTAACTCAAAAAAACCTGAACGTACCCCGTTTTTCGCTAGAAAACCCGTGAAAATGCCCATAAAAGAGTACTTTTGCCCTATTTTTACGGTTTTTCGCCAGAAAAACCATGAAAATGCCCATAAAAGAGTACTTTTGCCCTGTTTTTAGTAAAATGTACAAAAAGTGTAAATTGACAAACCTGAACGTATAGACAAATTTTTTCCCTAATAAATGGATAATAAAAACGAATTAGCGAGTATGCTAAATAGTAGTAATTCACAATTTAGAAAATTGTCAGAGTTGGAGAATAAAACGTATAAAATCGAATATTTTGAGGTAATTGAAGGAAAGTATGGTGAGCAAATAATAGTTGGTATAGGGAATTTTAAAGTATCATTACCTGAACGGTATAATAGATTTATAGCAAGTATTGAAGAGTTGAACAGTAATCCTCCTAGTTTAAAATATAACGGTAAGAAGAAAATAGGTACTAAAGAGATGCATGATATAGAATTTGTTTAAACGAATTGTTAAAAATATAAAAAAAAAATAAAAAAAATAAATATTGAATAAATAAGGTACATAAAACATAAATAAAGTACATAAAACATAAACAAAGTACATAAAACATAAATAAAGTACATAAAACATAAACTAGACATAAATAAAGTACATAAAACATAAACTAGACATAAATAAAGTACATAAAACATAAATAAAGTACATAAAACATAAATTAAACATAAATAAAGTACATAAAACATAAACTAGACATAAATAAAGTACATAAAACTTAAACATAAAACATGAATCATAAATTAATATAATTTTTTCTTAAATAAATGTATGATAAGAGCTATGAGAAGTTAGTAAAACAATTTAATATCTCTAAGAAAAAAACAATAGATGCTTTAAAATTATATAATCAAAGTGAGTTTGATAAAATTGAAGCATTAGAGAAACAATATAAACCTATAATTAAAGTTTTGAATAAACAAGAAAAAGCCATAAAAGAAACAACAAATGCTATTACTGATGCAAGTATATCAAGAAATGCAATGGAACACTGGCGAAATCCTGTAGCATCATCAACTTTAAATGATTCATATGAAGGCGATGCAGAAACAATAGTACCAATGCCAAAACAAAGAGTAGTTCTACCAGGTGAAATGGCTGTTGTTAATTCCATAGAAGATGCATATTTAAATCGACAACAAGATGAGAGAGACACAACTTACGGAATTAGTCATAAAACTGAACATGGTTATAGAATGGGGCAAAAGATGAATAAAACGAGAGATTTGTTATTTAATGGTTATAAAATAGATTTCGATGAAGATCATATTTTATTATACAACAACACTGAACAACAAAATAAGAAATATCCAAAAAATGAGAATATATTGACTTTCTTAACATTGAAACAACCACCTTACGAAGATTGGAATAAATTTAAAAATGCACATGTAGCTGACTATAAAAATTATAGAGAAATTTTATTTATGACAAGGGCATTGCATATGTATGATCAACCTACACGTCATATAAGGTCTAGTTCAGATAAATATAAACAACTAATATCACCTATGTGGCAAGATTATAATAACTTTAGAGGTGTACCTATATATACATCGTCACCAAAGATCAAGCAACAAGCTGAATTTGATAAAAATAGACCTATACCATCAACGTCATCTGGGAAAGGTTTATTTAAAAAATATAATACAAAAGAAAAAGAATATGTGTATTGGGATGATCCTAAAGAATTACAAGATCGCTTAGATTATCTAAAAGCGGAAAAACTAGCTGGTAACGATAACGTTGAAAATAAAATAATAAATATAGAGGAGGAATTACATGAGAGGTATGGTAGCGGTATTAATTTTTACTTTCTTATACGCAGTATAAGTAAGTATTGTAATCATGAAAAATTTCGATCTCGAGATTTCAACGGATATATACGTTTTGACCTTCCCTGAATCGATTCCAACTATTTTTGGAATGACGTCTGTCTGTGTGTGTGTGTGTGTGTGTATGTTCTCTACAGCCTAAACGGTTGAAGCTAAAATTATGAAACTTTAAACTTAAGATTTGCATAAGCCTGAGGCGTGCACCTTCTATTTTTGAAAAAAATATTCAAACCGGAAGTGCGTGTTTACTCTAGTCATTTTTGGCAGTTTCTGCAATTACTCAAAAATGGTTACATTTACAGAAAAATTTTATGAACAAAAATTAAAGGTATTCATATTTAATTTGAATTTTTTTTCCAAAAAGTGTAGGGGTTTCAAAATAAATTTCTGCTTATTATATATATTTTTACATAAATCGAATCATCTGCGCCTGTCAATTGTTTAACAAAATAGACGTAAATAATTTGAAGTTTGACATTTAACATATATTCTGAGAAATATATTTAGAGTAAAAGCGATCTAAAGGTTAGAACAAATATTATAAATTAGAAAAATAATGAAACTACGAAGTGGTTTAACCCATATGCGTATAAGAAAGTTCGGTGCATGACACTGCAGATGTTTTTACTCTTAAATGGTACTAAATAAATTTGGAGATAGTGATGAATATCTAGAAAATAATAATGTTAAAGGTGTTCCTGGAATAGGGTTTAAGTTAACAGATGATGGTCATTATGATATACAAAACAGGAAATTATGTAATGTGAATGATGCATGTAAAAATTATTATGTTGACCAATTAGTATTAGATAGTATGATAAAAATTGAAATTGACATAAAAATTAAAACAAATGATATGGGTAAATTAATTAATGAAAATACGAAGTCTTTGATAAATCAGAGACTTACCACTATTTTTAGAGAATTGGATAATCATATTAAAAATAAATTTAAACGGCTGTCAATACCAATTCAATTACGATATAACAAATTTGATGAAGACGGTTTCTATATACGTGAATATAGTATATCTAATGATACTATTTATCGTCTACCATTTAACATTAGAATTGAAAAGTTAACAATATTCCCAGAAGGTGCATGCAGTGAAATACATGTTAATGATAGAGAATTTAAAACATTACCGGATGGCTTCGAGTTGAAAAAACGTGAAAAACTTAGATTTAAACGATTTATAAGTACTGATGTTTCATGGGCCAATAAAAGTGTTGAATAAATGATCACGCATCAGTAGATTTCTTATGTAATAAATGAGTGAGTATTGTGTTAAATGTAAGACAAAGACAGGTACTAAGAATGTGACTAGAACAACATCTAAAAAAGGTCAGCCAATGTTAAAAGAGGAATGTGTAGTTTGTAATACAAATAAATGTTCATTTATATAAAAAAAAAATAGGTGATGGTATTAAAGAAGATATCGCGGATGAAATACATAAACCATTAAGGCGTAATTTTCAGAGACGTAAAGTTTTAACAATAGCAATTGATGATTTATGGCAGGCTGATTTAGTTGAAATGATTACAAATCAGGATAAAGGATATAAACATATTTTGACAGTTATTGATGTATTTTCTAAATTTGCATGGGCTATTCCAATTAAAAATAAAACTGGAGAAAGTGTATCTACAGCGTTTAAATCGATTATAACTAACCGCAGTCCAACACATCTACAAACTGACCATGGACTTGAATTTTATAATAAAATCTTTCAGCAATTAATGCATGACAATAAAATTAATCATTATTCAACATACTCTGAAGTAAAAGCATCTGTTGCTGAACGATTTAACAGGACACTTAAAGAAAAAATGTGGAAGCGATTCACTGTAAACGGTAATTACAAATGGTTCGATTTGCTACCTCAATTAGTAGAAGAATATAACAATACTATACATAGCACAATTAATATGACACCTGTACAAGGTTCAATGAAAGAAAATGAGAAATCCCTAAAAAAAATTTTAAACTAAACCTCCCAAGTTTAAAATAAATGACAAAGTAAGAATATCAAGGTATAAAACTATTTTTGCGAAAGGTTATACACCAAATTGGTTGAATGAAATATTTACCGTTTGTAAAATAATATATTCTGACCCTATAACATATCATATTAAGGACTATAAAAATAAATTAATAGAAGGTTGTTTCTATGAACAAGAAATGAGTAAAACAAAGTACCCGAATGTTTTCCTAGTAGAGAAAGTAATAAGACGTAAAGGTAATAAAGTGTTTGTTAAATGGTTAGATTTTGAAAACACTCATAATACATGGATAGAAAAAGATGCTGTAATAAATTAACAAATTTATTTTGTTATAAATGGATGGTCCAGATTATTTTATGTGCAGAGAATGTTTAGAGTGTGCATTTAGAAGAAATGATAAAATACCTTCTTGTGACAATTGTGGGTTCTATACAATAACTAAATCAAATAAAAAATATTTTACAAAGCCATATAATAAAATCAAATATTTCGTAAAATTACTACGTGAACATAAAGAGACGGTTAATCCAAATCACAATGTATAGTGTTTTAATGCAAATGATCAACAAATGTTAGTTGAAAAATATACATATTTTCTTTCTTATATGTATAAGTCAGTTCCAGATAGATCTATAAGTCATAAATATTATATTTGTAAATTATTGGACGAACCGCTCACACAACATAGAAAACTTGAATATGACCTTTTATGGAAAGACTTTCTAGATTATTACGCTAATAGAGAAATAAGGGAAGCAATAAATATTGAAGATTATATTGTTAAAGAAGATCTAAGAAAAGTAAAATTAAAGACTTTAACTAATACGGATTTTTTTTATTAATAAATGACAAAAATTTGTAGTGTTTGCAATATTAGTAAAGACGCTAATAATTTTCATAAAAATAAAGAGGAATATAATGCAAGATGCAAAACATGTATGAGTAATTATTATTTCACAAATAAAAATAAACTTAGAGAAAAGGTGGAATGTGAATGTGGAAGATTTGTTGTAAAATCATATCTTATCATAGTCACAAGTCTAAAAATATACATTTACGAAATTATTAACAAATTTTTTTTGTTATAAATGGAGATCAACACAATTAAAGAATTACGACAGATATGTAAACAAAATGGTATTAAAGGTTATTATAGAATGAATAAACCTGAATTAATATTTCTTTTAAATAGATTCCCGTTTGAAGATGATTTATTTAGTGCACCTAAGCCTATCAGAATTACAAAAGTAAAATGTGAAGGTTGTAGTACATATTATGATCCAGAAAAACGTGCAGAACATTTAAGAAGTAATAAACATTTATTTAAACAAAATTCTAGAATTGTAGAGGTTGAAACTGCATTTCAAAATAGGTTGGCCACATATCATATAAATAATAATACTAACATAAGAGACCCTTCAATATTTCTTGCCTCTATTAAATATACTTTATTAAATAAAATACAAGAAAAGTTGGTTGATAATAACCTTAAGGTAAACTTGAAATTATTTTGTAATTATAAGCAGCTTGACATTGAATCTGAAATTATTGAAGAACAAAATTTTAAAACACGCATTGTAGCCATTTTTGATAGTACAGACCTAGAAGAATACTATGCTGAAGCAGAAGAAAAATTACTTGCTGAAGTGGAGGAATTTGAAAGAAAGGGATCCGGTTGGGTTTTATATAGTGTAAATTCTATAGAGCTGCGAATTAATACCTATGTTCCATTACGTGGATCTTCTTATGTGGCACTACCAAAATGGATACAAGACAAGAAAGCAGATGTAAATGTGGAAAATAACGACGACAGGGGTTTTATGTGGTCATTATTATCATTCTTACATCCAGTAGATATACATACTTGTAGATTAACATACTATAATAAATATATAGATCAAGTTGAAACAATGTTTAATGGTATTCGATTTCCTATGGCACTGAAAGATATTAGGAAATTTGAAAGGCAGAGTAATATCTCTGTAAATGTATATTCTTTTGATGAGTAAGAAATAATATTTCCAGTATATGTAACAAAAGACAAGAAAGATCAACATATAAATTTGTTGTATATAAAGTACGATAAGAATAGTCACTATTGCTGGATAAAAAGTATGTCACGATTAGTGGGATCTCAATTATCTAAGCATAATGATTCAAAGTATCTCTGTGATCGATGTTTATTATTTTTTAAATCAGAGTATAAGTTAAACATTCACAAAGTTGATTGTAAAACCAAAGATTCAGTAAAAGTAATTATGCCAAGTGAAACTGAGAAAATCCAGTTTAAAAATTATAGAAATACAATGAAAGTTCCATTTGTTATATATGCAGACTTTGAATGTCTAACAAAAAAAATTCAAACATGTGCACCATCAAATAACAAATCATACACACACAGATACCAAAAACATGAACCTTCAGGTTTTTGTTATTATATAAAATACATACATAAAGAATATAAGCCGCCTGTTGTATATAGAGGTCCTAATGCCGCAAAAGTATTTATAGATACAATTAGACAAGAAGTAGAAGAAATTGGTAACTATTATGATGAAATTGAGGAAATGTTACCTCTTACCAATACAGAAATAGAACAATATAATACTAATAATAATTGTACTTTATGTGGGTGTAGGTATACAGAAGAAAATAAAAAAGTACGCCATCATGATCATTTGACTGGAAAATATATAGCACCTCTTTGTAATACTTGTAATTTAAAATGCCAAACTCCAAAATTTGTGCCTGTATTTTTCCATATTTGCCCGGTTACGATTCGCATTTATTTATCAAAGAACTTGCTTATGATGACCAAGAAATAGATTTAATCCCATGTAATGAAGAACGGTATATAAGTTATACTAAGCATACAGATGACCTACAAATTAGATTTGTGGATTCATTTAAATTTATGTCGAGTGGTTTGGAAAATCTTGCAAAGAATTTAAAAAAAGAACAAAAAACATCATTGACTAAATACTTTAAAGAAGATGAGGTTGACTATGTAACTAAGAAACTAGCATATTGCTATGATTACATGGATTCATGGTCAAGATTTACAGAGACAAGTGTTCCACCTAAATCGGAATTTTATAGCGAACTAAACGATTCAAACATAAGTGATACAGACTATGAACATGTATTAAATGTATGGAATAAATTTAATATGCAAAATCTAGGAGACCTTCATGACTTGTATGTAAAAACAGATGTATTATTGTTGGCGGATATATTTGAGAATTTCAGATTAATATGCTACAATTTATACAAATTAGACCCTGCATGGTACTTTACAACACCTGGACTAACATGGGATGCAATGTTAAAATATACAAAACAGGAATTAGACTTAATATCTGACTATGATATGATTTTAATGATTGAAAAAGGTATTAGAGGAGGAATAGCACAGTGTTGTAAGCGGTATGTAAAGGCAAATAATAAATACATGGAAGATTATGACCCCGCAAAATCATCTAATTATTTAATGTACTTAGATGCCAATAATTTATATGGTTGGGCAATGTCGCAGAAGATGCCATATGCAGGTTTTGAATGGGCCAGTAAAAATATTAATTTAAATCTAGCGGATGATGCAAATGAAGGATATATTGCTGAAGTTGATTTAGAATATCCCATGGAGTTACATGATTTACATAAAGATTTACCACTGGCACCCGAATCAAAAAATCCACCAGGATCTAATCAATGTAAATTACTAACTACACTGGATAACAAAAAAAGATATGTTTTACATTATAGAAGCTTGAAACAATGTCTATCAAAGGGAATGGTATTAAAACAGGTACACAGACTAATAAGTTTTAGACAATCTTATTGGTTAAAGAATTATATAGACTTGAATACGGAAATGAGAAAGAAAGCAAGTAGTGAATTCGAAAAGGACTTTTATAAATTAATGAATAACAGCATATTTGGAAAGTCTATGGAAAACATTAGAAAATATGTAAACATAATACTATGTCCAAATGCTAAAAAAAGTGAAAAGCTTATAAGCAAACCAAACTTTAAACATAGAAACATCTTTACTGAAAATCTTGTGGCCATACATATGAATAAAACTAAAATAACATTCAACAAACCAATTTATATTGGTTTGTCTATATTAGATATATCAAAAGAGTTAATATATGATTTCCATTATAATGTTATGAAACAAAAATATAAGCATAATATAGAGTTACTCTATCAAGATACGGATTCCTATATTTATAATATTATCACAGAAGACATTTATGAAGACATGAAACATATGATAGATCACTTTGATACATCCGACTATCCTGTTGAAAATAAATATAACATACCCATAGTGAACAAAAAGGTACTTGGAAAAATGAAAGATGTAAATATGGGCTCTCCAATGACTGAATTTGTTGGCTTAAAGGCAAAAATGTATGCGTTTGATGTATTAGGTAAAACAGTTCAAAAGAAGGCAAAAGGTACCAAGAAAAATGTAGTTAAGAATTATTACTATTGACGATTATAAAAACTGTTTACTTAATAGCGAGAAGATATCCAGAACAATGAATACTATTAGAAGTGTAAAGCATGACATTTATTCCATCAATCAAAATAAAATTGCTCTGAATCCTGACGATAATAAAAGATATATACTAGAAAATGGGTTTGACACATTACCATGGGGTCACTATTCTATTAATAAAAATTAACGGTAGATATATTAATATTTAAATAATAAATATAAAAAATTATTGTAGATATTTAAATTAAAATATTTAAATAATATATATATATAAAATAATTGTAGATATTTAAATTAAAATATTTAAATAATAGATATAAAAAATACTTGTAGATATTTAAATTAAAATATTTAAATAATAGATATAAAATATAATTGTAGATATTTAAATTAAAATATTTAAATAGATATATAAAAAATAAATGTAGAAAGTTAAATTAATATATTTAAATAATAAATATAAAAAATAATTTTAGATATTTAAATTAAAATATTTAAATAAAATTAATGTAGTTAAGATAAAATGTTCTCATTAAAGCGACGGCTATATTTACCATTTGCCATATCTTTCTCCATATTTATGGCTAGAAAATCATATTTCTTTTTCCAACAAAAATTACAAAGATCTCTAAACTTTTCTATACTCATATCCGTGCCAGCGAAATCATTATATGCATGTTTTAAATTAGTACTATCAGTAAAGTGACAAAGTATAATATAGTTTGCATTATCTCTGACCATCTGTTTCGGTATACGGCTTAATGTTTGACATGTGCATATACAACAAAGACCATAATGTCTACCTCTACTAAAGTAATCTTCAAGTATTTTTATTTTTCGTGTATCAATATCATCAACTATTGCTACTGAATTAGGTTTTACATTTTCTACAGGTGTAACGTCTTCAGCATTTTCAAATTTGTAAAAGCCTATACGATTTTTCAAATGACTATTCATTTCATTTACAAACTCTTCAAGATATTTGTATTTTAGTTGATGTAATGATTTTGAATAAACATATATATTTTGATATATTAAACCGTTATGCGTATCTGTTAACATTTGTAATATAATGTTTGTTTTACCACAATTTGATGGTCCACATATTATACATCTTATAGTGTTGGGGAAATATTTATATCTATTTTGTTGCTCTTCTTCTATAGTTATATTCTCTAAACCTTTTCCTACTTTTTTAATTTTAAACTCCATTTATTAGCGATTAAAAGTCTTTTACTACCGTGTTTGTCAAGCTACTATATTTTATATTTGCATCACTGACTATCAGACAGTGTACAATAGTATTTTCTGGAAACTTTTTATTAAACTGAAAGTCAATCTTTACATCTGTAATTGATTCCTTAATGGTCTCGTTTTGATATAAGCAATCTATAACAAATATTGGATAGTTTTTATTAAACTCATATTTAGAAACAATAGGTGCATTAATATGTTTGTTATCAAGGAAATATGTCTTTTGAAAGTTTTTAAGCATTGTGTATACACTACTATAGTCATTGTGGTCAGTATCTAACATTAAGTTTTCCTGTGGATAGCCATCGTTGTTTAATAATGCTTTTATATCATGCAGGTCAATAAAATTAAATTTTGAATTATCTACAGTTATATCTGTATCACGATTTTTAGAAAACGCTATGATAAAATATTTTGGACGTTTTGCTAGAGTTGCTACTCGCCATGTATATTTCATCACATCTTTAGGAATTGTAGGATTACATTCATAAGTCCATGAATTATAATTTATTATTTGCTGTTTGTTTGAAGCTATAAGATTACTAATTTCTATATGTTTTTCCAATGTGGGAATTACTATATACTTCTGAAATATTAATTTGCAAATTGTCTTTTAATGCCACAGGTGCTTGTAAACAATTTGAATCATCGGTTGCTCTAAGTAGTTGTAGTTCCTGACTGACACGTAAAATAGCTTTATTATATGTTTCAAATATACCGAAAATATTTTTTAGTGGTACAGTAATGGAAAAATATCCCTTTTCATCTAAAACATTCTCAGTGCCCCAGCCATCAAACATGTCTTGTTTATTAAAAGTAGTTAAACCTTTAATTGTTGTTGTATAACCTGGAGCAATAACTACTTCTACTTCCTTACAGGATATTAAATATTTTATTTGTGAATAGAGATGCATTATACCATTTTGAACAAATTGAATCGTCTTATAATTAGCAGATGTCAGTGGGGTACCTTTGCCTATAATCTGACCGGCTATTACAAGATTACTGTTTGCAGTGTCATAAATAACATCCTGATTGGGTACTTTAATCTCTGTAAATGTATTTGGTGTATTAATTCTACCTACTATCATAGGTAAATATTTTATATATTGGTAACGCTGGATAGGTGGTTTATGTACTCGCTCATTAATTGAATAATCAAATATTGCTGTATCCATTTATATAGAAAAAAATATTACGTTTTTCTTATATGTAAAGTTATTAACAAAGGTTCAGTTCTAAAGTCTATTAAATTATCATCTTGATCTATTAATTTTAATTCCAATTTATCTATTTTATTTAATATTAGTGGATAATATGCCAAGTTAATAGGTTGCTCAATTATATCATAACCAGGTCTTACTTTTAGAAAAAATTCATATATTGTACTAGTTTCTGTCGAGCCGATATACCATCCTTTTGTAATATTTGAACATACTTTGATAGTCTTAACTGGAAATATATCCAAAGTGTTATCAGACATGTGCAGCATGTTTGGCTCTAGTACCCTTTTATTAAATCCCAGCAATGGTCCTATTGAGTTATATGTTGTAAAGTCGATGGTATAAATACTTTTAATCATAATTTTCATAGTATTGTCATTTGGTTTTAATGTGAATCCTATACCGATAATTTCTTCTAGTATGTCTTTCAAGTCTTTATATCTATATGTACCAGTAGTAATTAGGGCAGTTCGGGCGGCGGTAATTAGTGAGATAAGATCAAAATATGCAATTAAATAAATTCCAGAAGTATGACGTGTATTTGAGGGACAATGTAATGTATCGAATATTTTCTAGTGATTAAGGCGGTTTGGGCAGAGACAGTCATTAGCGACTGGCGCCAGTGTGACCTTGATATTCCATTGGAAAATGACCTCGACATTCCATTGAAAAAAATATGATGCAAATTTTCTAGAATTCTGACGTCATAAATTTGGAAATTTTTCCAACATTCTTATATGTATGACTGTAAATAGAAAGTCCCTATGTTAGGTGTATGCCCTAATGTTATTATTGTATATATCAAACAGGGTAAGAGAAAGTGTTTGATACTCAAAACAATTATTCAAAATATGAATTATGTTTGTATATGGTATTTAAAATCTGGCCAGTCCAACCTTGACATTCCATCGAAAATTATGATGAAAATTTTCTAAAATTCTGACGTCATAAATTTGGAAAAATATCCAACATTTTTATGTGCATGACTGTAAATAGAAAGTCCCTATATTAACGGTATACCCTAATGTTATTATTGTATATGAAACAGGGTAAGAGAAAGTGATTGAAACTCGAAACATTCATTCCAAATATTAATTATCTATGGTATTTATATTTGAGTGTAAACGTCTTATTTTATATTGGTATTTATATTTGTGTGTAAACGTCTTGAAAGTTCCTACATATTATAATCGCAATCGCTGTATATGCGTTGTACATAGGCTGTTTGAAAATAAGAATGCAATTAAATAAGTATGACGTATATAATGTATGTACGTATAGGACTGTGTATTGAATGTGTAACTTTTGCACGTGAATTTTAATGTTTTATTCTTAATTATATTTACCTTGAAACTTCCATTTTTTGGCAAATATTATATAAAAGAAAATTATAGAATCGATACTCATTAGTTATATTTTCGTATCAGAGAAAAGTGGATACTAGAAATAAGTAAGTTAATCTCTATTTCAATATTATTTCGATATCATCATTATCATTAGCTATGATACAATGTTTATAGTATTCGTTTAAGCTATATAGCATTTTTCTATGTTTATGTGTTTAGAAATGAATCAAATTAACTCCGCTGGAAACATTGAAGAGTTTAAACCGATTAAGAATTAGTCATAGGCCAAAAATATGAAGTACATAATGTTAAAGCTGTCTCCACCAAATTTGGTAGAAAAATCATCGTTGAATTAGAAGACTCTGTTGTATTTCTACCGTTACGTTACGCAAAATTATCTGATGAAGATGTGCAAGAAATGAATAACACTATTAAAAGTCAGAAGACGGCAATTGTTCACACAGGATCCAAACCCTGTGGCAGTGCGAAGGATGCATTACTAATTGAATTTGTAACAATATGAAATGAAATAAAGCATTTGTACTTATCAAACGGATTTCGTATGTTTTATTATTATTATATCCTAATAGAATCTATTACATGATTATACTATTTTTAAAATTTTTTTTGTAAACTCGACTGGAATTCCATAAGTAAGGATTCAAAATTATTTCCAACATTATTACTATTATTATTATCAAATTTGGAAGAAAAATCATCGTAGAATTGAAAGACTCTGTTGTATTTTTACCGTTATGCTCCAAAAAATATCCGATGAAGAGGTGCAAGAAATGAATAACTATATTAAAATGCAGAAGTTGGCATTGTATATACAGGAGGCAATCCTTGTGGCAGTGCTTTATAACATTATGAAATGAAATCAAGCAATTTGTACTTACACCAATTGATTTCGTGTGGTTTATTATTATTTTAAAACAACGTATGTTATATCTGTTAACGATATTGAAAATAAAAGATCTGAATTTTACTAGAGTCTCTTCCAACTACGATTAGTCAGATATCTAATTGTTAGTAATAGCTATATTTAATCTGACAATAGTGACTCCCAAACTTTTAATATACATTTACACTATAGTGCATTGTTTTTAAAGACATGTTATCTGTTGAGACCTCTGATGTATAACTGTAAACAATAATTATGAAATAGAAAATTGTTTGAAAATAAAGCTGGATGATTAGGATTATGGAGATTAGTGATTCCCATACTCTTACCTTACGTTATGAGGTACTGATTTAAAAGACATGCCATACTTATGGGACCGCTGGTGTATAACCATTTCTATCTTTGTTAACTCTAATGACTAACAAAGAAAATTATTTGAGAATAAAGATGAATTTCTTGAACTTGTCCTGACATTCATAATTTTGCAAACATGTTTTAATAGAGAAAGTACTAAAGGGTCGATGATAATGATATAGTGAATATCGCGGAAAGTGAAAAGTATTCTACTTTATTCAAAATTTGTTGCAACATGGTGAAATCTTTGAATTAAGAAAAAGAAGAAAAACTGGAAACTGTGCATCGAACCGCAGACCCGCGTAATTCTACGGATTCAACTAATCTTCCGCTTCAGGTAATAACGGATATATCTAATAATATAAATAACATTAATAATAATATATTCAATACTAAGCATTATGATAACCCGTGTGGATGTATGGATTGTTACAGATAAATGAAGCAAAACTAATTCATAATTATTCGAGTGACTATATGATTGCCAGTACTACAGCGTAGGTACTTCCAAATGTTCAAACATGTGTAAGACTGAAATAATAATTATTATTTTGATATATTATGTATGTGTAAATGTTTCTATCAATAAACAATAATATAAATTACTATATTGTCTTTTCATTTATTATTAAAAATTCGAAAAAAAGAAAAAGTGTTTGGAAGATAAATAAATAAAGAATGTACTATATACAAAGCTTTCGTTTTTAATGATTTGTATACTGAGATAGTGACAGAATGAGCTTCGAGATATGACCACCAACCGCACTCGCAGCATCTGATTACAAGTTGTTCCTTTGAGAACTAAATTGAATCATGATCCAAAGTGACCATGATCAAGTGATCATGATTTAGAAAATCATGATCAGAAACCGAAGGAACACGCTTGTTGTTTCAAATCATTAAACGCGGTTTTCTCAATCCCATGTATTTCCAAAAGAAAGGAGCGGCAATAATTGATATTTTAAACTCTGCATTAGTATTTATAGCAACAGGAGAAATTATCCCAATTTAAAAGTAATTAACTTTGAGTTTTCAATACTTATTATTACTAATAAGAACTGTTAATTATTAGCAACAAATTTCGTTTTTGACAACCCAAATTCTAATATAAATTTACTCCATCCTGAAAATATGATATTTTTAAAGCCATACGTATTCTTTAAACCTTTTGCTATGAGGATTATTCTACTCTAATTTGAAACAATTTATACTTCATGATATTCGAATATGTGCAAGGCTGAAATAATTATTCTGATATATCATATGTGTAAATAGCTCCATCAATAAACAATATTAAAAATTATTATATTGTATTATCATTTATTATTATTAGCTTTTGTTATGATGTAATAACGTTGTACAGTAACATTTCTAATTTTCTATTGCAATTCATTTAAATAGTAACAATAAACAATATTTTAATCATCACTAAATTGCATTTATATTTATTATTATGATTATCGACACTCTGTTATGTTTTCGAGAGAATAAGACTTGTTTACTTATTATAATTTTATTTCAAATAAAAACCACTACAAACTAAATATTAAAATAGGAGAATTAATATAAATTATTTATATTTCTGTTACCCTAATGGCGCGGTGACGTTCTCTCTCGAGAGCCCTCCATTGTTTTTTTTTGTCGCGGGGTCATTTTCGGCGGCGGCGTTAGAATCACAGGCGAATTAGGATGGGGAAATAACATCACCCGACCGCTACTGCATGTCGGATATTTCGCCCAATACCCGTCATCTTTAGAGGTCGTCTGGAATTAAACTTTATAGATACATATACACTGGATTGCATATTTTAAATATATGTGTCGCCGTAACAATCACTCTTGTTATAATTACTCGAGAAAATTGTGTTAAAAATCTTAATAAGTACTCTATTGCCCCGTTTAAATACGAGTTCTCATTGTTGAGATACAGGTGTTCTCGAATAATATTCTTGACGTTAAAGTGGTATAAAGCACTGCGTACTGTTAATTATTATACTCTCACGATAGTTAAAAAAAAAATTTCGCCAATCATCAGTTATAAAAATTTTATTTATTTCATAATCTGTAAAATATGAAATCTAGAATGTACATACCTGCGACATTTCTACAACATCGCGGGGCCCGCTCTCGATATTCTGGAATAATGTTAAGAAGATCCTTGTTAGTTGACATTCAAATTAAGGAATACGTTTTCCAACTTACAGGTGCATAATCTGCATCCCAATTTTCACCTTCCACGATTTTTTGATGCAGGCCATGTCGAGCGGTCTGCTCATAATATTTCTATTAAAATCAAATATAGCTTACTAAAGAAATAACATATTCTGGAATAATGTTTAGAAAATCTTTATTAGCTGATATTCAAATTAAAGAATACGTTTTCCTACTTACGGGTACATAATCAGTATTCCCATGTTCCCCTGCTACGCTATCTAATGGGATAGCCTGATTATTAGTCTTCTATTAAATCAAATAGAAATTACTTATAATAAATATTTCCACTCCCGATGGTTATAATATGTGGTCAGTTATCAGTTATAATTGTTATTATTTTTTTATCATTTATTAATTATTATTTTTACTTTGACAAGGGCAATAGCATTAACATAAGCAGATTTTCCCATTTAATTATAATAAATATACGCTCATTCAAGAGTTATAATATTTCGCCATTTATTATTAGTTATCAGTTATTATTTTTATTATTTGTTAATTATTATTTTTACTTTGACCAGGCAATAACACTAATATAAACATATTTTCTTACTTACGGTTAAATACTCTGCATCCCAGTTTTCACTGTCTTGATACACCCAGTACTTGGCACACTGATCATAGACGATATTCTATTAAATCAAATAGAAATTACTTATAACTAACACCGATAACTAATATAAAATAATAATTTCTATATACTCACCATTTTAAATTTGTTTACGACCGAATTATCGGCGGGCCACTCGAACCGTAATATATACATGCTCACCCCCTCCCAAGACGTCCAGGGCTGTTTTCATAGTTGAAAGAAATACACGCCCATGGTACGACTTTAGAGGTAAAAAAAAGGAAAAGTTTCTTGTATCAATGTACTATTTAAAATTAAAGCTATTCTCAGTCGATAGAATAATATAGTAATCAACATTTTTTACTACTATAAAAGTGTATTACACAATATAATAGAAACAATGCGACATACTAATGGCAAAAACTACGCCCTGTAAAATAGATAATAAAATAGCTCACTTTAAATTACATACGTTCAATATTGCTTTTTAAATTCGAGTGCTATTTATTTATTTTATAATTTTTCCAAACAATTATAATTTATATTTTAAATTTAATATCGTATATTTGACACTTGCTGGGATACAAGTTATAATAGAACTTTACAAATACGCAAACTAAAACTACGTTATATCATAGGTAATAAAAGAAATTTAGAATGTAATTCTCTTAACTATTTTGGAATTGTTTAAAAATAAAGAAAAGAACCGTTTAAATCCATACAGAAAACATAATTGTAATAGAAGAACCATTACAAAATAAAATTTTCCAAAACAAAAAGAAAACCGCGGGCGCCGTTTTTATTTATTTTTATATGCGTGGGTGCGTGAGTGCATGAGTGCGTGGGTGCATGAGTGCGTGGGTGCGTGAGTGCGTGGGTGCGTGGGTGCGTGAGTGCGTGGGTGCGTGTGTGCGTGTGCGCTCTAGTGCATAATCGCGCAGATGCATACATTTCCACTGATATACAACTTTTCATTTATACTATGTGGAGTGCGAGGGAGAGAAAAGAATCTTTAAAAGTTGAAGTACGAAGTATTGTGTAATAATTTATATAAAAAATGTTTTAAATACTCAAATTTATGAACATTTCGCATCAGAATCCGCATCATCGTGCCAGATATGTTCAGCGATAACGGCGACTTGTCATGCTCCTGAAGGATATTCGGCGTTTACATATTTAAATGAAATTAATTTTACTAGAATTATAAACTTCATTTCAAACAACAACATAATTGAAACAAAAGAACAATTACAAAATAGATTCTTTCAAAACAATTATAGTTTCTTACACAAACTGTAGTAAAACAAAATTACATATTAAATGCATTGCTACAAAAATATTTACTACCGCATGCAGAGGTGCTCTCTCTCAATTTACACATAACTTAATATGTATATATTTATTTTCTTTAAGTAAATTAAATATCATTTTATTTCCTATTTTTACATTATATTTTAAACTATGACGATTGCTCACCATCCTTCCAAATTAAAATATTATCATCATTTGTTTGTTATATATAATTATATTTACCTAATTTATATATTTATTTTGTTTAAACAAATTCAATATTTATTTTTTTTATATTTTTAACAATTCGTTTAAACAAATTCTATATCATGCATCTCTCTAGTACCTATTTTCTTCTTACCGTTATATTTTAAACTAGGAGGATTACTGTTCAACTCTTCAATATAAATCAGTATAAATCTATTATACCGTTCAGGTAATGATACTTTAAAATTCTCTATACCAACTATTATTTGCTCATCATACTTTCCTTCAATTACCTCAAAATATTCGATTTTATACGTTTTATTCTCCAACTCTGACAATTTTCTAAATTGTGAATTACTACTATTTAGCATACTCGCTAATTCGTTTTTATTCTCTATTTATTAGGGAAAATAATTGTCTATACGTTCAGGTTTGTCAATTTACACTTTTTGTACATTTTACTAAAAATAGGGCAAAAATACTCTTTTATGGGCATATTCACGGTTTTTCGCGGCAAAAGTACTCTCTTATGGGCATTTTCACGGTTTTTCTAGCGAAAAACGGGGTACGTTCAGGTTTTTTTGGGTTAGAACCGCTAATTATACACTACTGCCATCTCTCTGGCAAGGATCTCTCTTTGGCGAATGATGTTCGAAACTCCGCTTCGAAATCCGCCCAAGTACTGATACGATATTGACGACCAAGGTACCACTCACGGGCACCTCTCGCAAGATGGAGTTTAGCGGTTTCCAGCTTGAATGCATCTGGCCACCGATGATTGCTGGCAGTGCGGAGCAAAGACTCCAACCAAGATCGTGCGCGACCTGCGTCTCCTTCACCATCGTAATCTTCAATCGACGATGACAGGTCGGGCATAAGGCAGTAAGTAACAGCTGAAGACTCATTTGTACTCGCGAAGTTCGAAGTAAGGGGAACCTGATTGCTCACATTCTGCTGCATTTTCGCCATGGATGACATCATGGATTCCATCATACGCATCATGTTTGTCGTGAACTCCATGGTTGTAGAAGTTATAGGAGAAGCTCCGTTATCCTGTACGCCGGATGAGACGCTATTTTTATTGGGAGACGCGTCGTTCGGCAGTTGGCCGTCTTGCATGCAGGAAGTGAAGTTATTTTGCGGCTCGGATAAGACGAGCACATTGTCGTCCACGCCATTCATAGCGGTGATTCCGGTATCTTGATTGCTAGTTTCGCCAACCACAGATTGTTAACTTCTGGTTCGCATCATTTTTACATATGGACCCTTTTTTGTTGAACACGTCTTAACACAGCACGTGTATATACACACAATAATATTTTTTATTTTGATTTTTCTCTACTACGTTCACTGAGCACGTTATCCCACTTCTGAACTGTTATAAACTCTTTAGATCGGTTTTAATATTTTATTATTAATATCTGAATTACATATCACACAGTATATCTTTCATCATCCCTGCTGTCGTTACTAACAACAACCTCCCTGTTCCTCTGTTTTTTTGTATAACAAGAAAACACTTTCCAAGCCTGCCTTAATTCTAACAATAGTAAAACTTTGAAATGAAGTCTTTAATAATTTGTTCGTAGTATGCCCTTCCAAAAACGATCCTGTTGTATTCCTGTTCGCTTTGATAGAGAAGAACGGCTTGCAAGTTTTCCGAAAGTCAGAGCACTTGTCCATATATAGTTGGAAAAATTCAACAGTCCGCGGTTGTGCTCTATCCTACCTGCATATGTTTATGGAACCACTTACGTGGATGTAATTTATCAGGAATGTATCGCTTTATTGCTTGGAGATTTCTATATGAATGATATATTATAAATATGCAGAGTGCTTATTTTTAAGTAATATCTATTTTATTTTGTATACAATAAGTTTGTACTGTAATCGTAAAGTCATATGGTGCTCTCGGGGTAACTAATTGTTATTATAATGTCAAGATTCAGTTCAAATATCCGTTTTCCAATTTACTTAGAACTATAATGAATGGTAGCTTTGCCGAATTAACATTAATTTAATCATTATAAAAAACTATTCATATTCGAGTGAAGGACCAAATAAAAGCCGAATATTATTGGTATATAAATATGTGTATGTTATATAAAATTTTATTTACTGAATTTGTAAAAATATTTTTTTGTTTAAATAATGTTTTTTATTTAGAGGTATCTTTGATACTTTTGCTTTTCGTGGAAACACGAAAAGTAAAAGTATACCTATCTTTGACTACCTAAAAAAAATAAAAAAACAGGCCCTCCGTGGTTTATGCGTAAACTAAACCATGAAGCCAAACTTTGTTGGAGGTTTATAACATTAAGATCCATCTCCTGCTACTCTCTGAGTAGAACAATCACCGTTGATGCGTGAGACTGTGCACTATGGTTGTGAGTGGGTGAATTGTATATGTGTGAGTGCATATGAGAGGTTGATGCAGGCCAAAGGACCAGCAATGCTTTTGGTCAAACCAATGTTGTGTGTTGATGGCGGATTGCTGTTGAGTGAGTATTCTCACTGTCATTTCAGGTACCTTCGTATTTCCTTATCCTCAATGTTATATCCGTCAATCAGGGCATGCTTGGCTTCTTCCAAGATTAGTTCTGATTGAAGGTTATTCAATACAGGATATGATTGCATTTCAATTGCAGGACCTGTATTTCAGTACTTGCACCGTGGATCATTGATGAATCTGGCTTTGACCAGGATCAGGACCTGAGGAGAATGATACCAAGTATGGGTGGACCTGGCAGAGGTCCAGGGTTGGACCTGTTGTTATATGCCTTGTGACGAAATTCAGGCAAGTCTCCTATTATTGCAAATACATACGCCTACGTCCATCTAGATGGTGATTTGTGTATCACGCTATGTGGATGATACTTTGCTGGCTCGAGACTGGCGTCGGGCCCGAGATCGTTCTCTTGCGCCGACTCAAGTTCTGCGCACCTTTTGTTTCTTGGATTTCCACGTGGGAGGCTTTTTTCTTGTGTTCTTTTGCTGGCCGAGAGGTCGTTTTGGGGTTTTTCCTGTGCTGCCTTTCCAGATAAGTACCTTTTTTTTGATTTTCTCATCATGGGTTTCTTACCTAAAGTCGGCCCGAATTGCGTCGCGAATTTTTGCACGCACATTATCGTTTCTGGTTTTTACCCGGCCTTTAGAAGTCGGTTCCTTTTGCTATTTCCTTTTTGGTCATCAGGGCATTAGATAAAATTCAGTTTTAGAGTACTTATTAATTTTATTTATTTATTTTATTTATGTATTCTATTTAGTTAGTTTATTTTATTTATTTATTTAATCTATTTATTTTATTTAGTTTAATTCCTTTATTTATCTATTTATCGTATTTATTTATTGCTTTGAATTATTCGGTGAGCCGTTGTTCGTTATTTTGAGATTAGTGAGGTAGGAAAATGATCCTGCTTCCAGGCGTAACTGTATTTCCACAGGCATTCGTTTCCTTTCAAATTAATTATATACAAATCCGATTATATTCACTACTTCCATCATGAGCGGTGGAAGTCTTTATCATTGAGTTAGCTTCCAGATTTGCGTACTCATTTACTTCCCGTGATTTTGCGTGACGTTAACCTCACTCACTGGAGAGAACCAATTGTTCTTTTATGTTGAAAACAGCTTCCGGTTCCTTGCTGTTTTTAGCCTTTTATGTAGCACTGTTTCTTCCCTATTTATAGGAATTGTGAAGTTGGTTCAATCTGCGGCAACGTAGGGTTGTTACCGCAATCCGACTGGCGCTTCCTACCAACATCGGGATAAAGTTGTCGTAGGTTCCTTATAGAGAACGACCCCGGACCACTTACCAGACCCGCAAGATTGTATGAAGAGACATCAACATACACACACCTTCAGGTTATCGCCAGGGCTTCACCCACTTAACGTCACGTTAGTTTATATAGTTACGTGTTTTTGGTTCCTTGAACTGTTTGATTATTATTTCTTTTATTGTATCGGCTGATGCGCTTAATTCAGATTTACTTGTATTATAAATTAAATTTCTCGTGGTGCGAATTATTGTTTTACTGCCACATATCTTCCATACTTTCCCCTTTCCTACCCACGACCACCTGCGATGAACTAGCCGTATTGCCAACCTAGCCACACAACTACTTTTGTGGAAAGCAATAGCTCGTCGCCTATCTAACAGTTTGCCTGGTAGCTCCAGGATTGAACTTGTTAGATCCTTCATAGATGCCTGCTATCATTGGTGGGCCTGGCAAAGGTCCAGGGTTGGACCTGATGGTGGATGCGCTTGTCGTGGAGAAGCATGAACAGAGCTTTCGCCACTGTCTCCTTCTTCTGTCAGCTACCAAATCCTTTGTATAATACCTTGTTGTATCAATATGACATGTGGTATTTTGTATAATGCAAGGTCGACCTAACCTAACCTAAACAAACCGTAGACGCCGTTATAGTCATCGAAGTGGTCGTAGGATGTCTTAGCATCAGGTCAACAGGTCATTTATACCAGAGATTAGTAGAGAGCGTAGAGAGATTGCTCACGCCAATGGTAGCCCGTGAGCCGACTTTTTGGACACGGTACGCTAGCGCTACCACATGGGAGAAAATCGGAAACACGTAACCCGACCCAGTTGTCTTTGTTGCTCTTATGGTATATTCCCCTCCAGTCACTGAGATAGTGCAGCACCGGCTTCGTTGTTTTTCTTCGTCTTTGAATCATAATTTTGTTCTTGAATTACTTCGTAATCGTTATGTTATATTATAAAGAATATACATATATCACATTAAAAAATATTAATTGTTTATTATTATTCCTTGTTAAATAAAAATTGAAATAACATTAATAATAATAATAAACAAATCTTAAAATAATGTCAATTTGAATTTAAAAAATATTACTGTATCCCTACTCGAATATATATTTTTATTTTTAATAATACATAAATTTAACATTGTTATAATATTTATATATACATATCATACAAATTACAGTAATATAAATTTATTTATTAAAATATTTATTATATATAGTACATATATTTTTTATAAAATTTATTTGTTTTTACATAAAAATATCTGCAGTGTCATGCACCGAACTTTCTTATACGCATATGGGTTAAACCACATCGTAGTTACATTATTTTTCTAATTTACAATAATTGTTCTAACCTTTAGATCGCTTTAACACTAAATACATATCTTGGAATAAATATTAAATGTCAAACTTCAAATTATTTATATCTATTTTGTTAAACAATTGACAGGCGCAGATGATACGATTTATGTAACAATATATATAATAAGCAGAAATTTATTTTGAAACCAGTACTTTTTTTGGAAAAAAGATTCAAACAAAAGTTGTGCTAAATATAAATATCATTAATTTTTGTTAACAAAAATTTTCTGTAACTGTAACCATTTTTGAGTAATTGCAGAAACTGCAAAAAATGACTAGAGTAAACATACACTTCCGGTCGGAATATTGTTTTTAAAAATAGGTTTTCGTGCCAGGCACATACAAATTTTAAGTTTACAATTTCATAATTTTCACATACACACACACACACAGACGGACGTCATTCCAAAAATAGTTGGAATCGATTCAGGGAAGGTCAAAACGTATATTTCCGTTAAAATCTCGAGTTCGAAATTTTTCATGATTACAATACTTACTTATACTGCGTATAAGAAAGTAAAAACATATGCAATGTCTTGCACCGAATTTTCTTATACGTATTTGGGTTAGACCACATCGTAGTTTCATTATTTTTCTAATTTATAATATTTGTTCTAATATTTGGAACACCTTTCCACTAAATATATTTCTTAGTATAAATATAAAATGTCAAACTTCAAATTATTTACATTGTGTTACATTGTGTTTGTTGCTGATAGCTTGTTTCATATAAAACTTGCTGTTTCGTTCGTGTACAGCGGTATAAACTACCCGTCTATACTGTTGCCACGTGCAGGTACATTAAATTCTTCTATTCTTTTCAACGGTTTTATTTATAACAAGGTTTAAATTACATTACAAAATTATTGATGCTACAACACAGTCTACCATTTTTATTCGCATTTTTACACAACGTTGTCACGTCGTTTTTCCAACGTTGAGGCGCGTGGCAAGATACAAAACTACACCCTATTTTAAACTATGGCGGGAGCAGTTACACAACACTTGCATTGCTGAAGCGATGTTTTGAGCATCATTCTTTGTTTGCAAGTCAAACATAGACAATTGTTGCTAATAAAAATTGTAGCTTGCGGTTGCATTTTTTAGAGCAATATATTAACGTTTTTTATTGTAATTTTTACTTTGCGTTTCCACATTTTCATTTAATAAACTTTTTTTTCTTTTCCGCATATATATTCGGGACTGTATTTTGCACTTTTGCGCTATATAAATAAATATATAATAATTATTATTATTAGTAAGATATATAGGCATTGCCAATATCGTAGTTGTAAAAGTAATTTAAAAGATGGAAAAAACTGTTTCATTTCCCGAAAAAAGAAGAGAGACAGCAAATCTGAGTAGAAAACTCAGGTAAACTTGGATTTTGATTTCGTAACCGGACTTGGAATTCTTATGAAGAAATAAATAGCTTTATATTGAAACGTGGTATAAAAACCAAACTCAATTTTTAAAATTTATTTGTGAAATACTTGCATTGATTATCTATATTCGTAAATTCTAAGAAAACTAAAAAAGCAATGTGTTTGGGCTAAAAACCAGAAAACTAAGAAAAATGATCAGATAAGAGTGGTTCTCGTCAAGTGGGTGTTAAGGAACACTTAACACATGTGGAGGAGAGTATTCTAGCGTGTGGTCTTGAAGTTAAGAAAATTTATATATTCAATTTTAAATGATTTCAAATAATTAATTAGAACATTAGAAACTCATAAAACTATGTTGGGCAATCCGGAATGATGAATACAAGTATCGAGTTTAAGTTTTATGGAACCGGGTACGGAAAAAGGTGTCTTGATGATGGGTTATTTAGTGTCTATCGAATCAGAATTTAAATCAAAGGTTAAAATGGTAATTAGCAATCGAGGGTTTGTCTGAGCTGTGAGTCAGACAATTGTACAAACGAAGGGTAAGGAAACTAGCAGGTATTCGACATCGGTTGAAGACCCGACACCCCGTCGTCAGAGGGTAATGACCGATCCGGTCCAGTTAGGCAACAGCTGACCATTCGGGAACAAATAACAATAATAAATGTTAATTTCTTATTATGTTTAGTTTAAACAATTACCACACATATTTAATTTGTTCTAATCGGAGCGTAAGTTACTTGTGGTAAACGAGCTAGACGAGCGGGGGAGTCTAAGTCAGATAGCGCACTCTCTCTGACTGATGAGATATGCCGGGTGAACCGCCGCCTGAACCAACCCGAGATCCGTGATGAGGGAGAAAGGACTCAGAGAATGATTCCGCGACCAAGCCTAAGCCAGTGCCATACATCGCAACGTAGAGTAGGGCGAAGTGGAAAACCAGCGTTCTTGATTTAACATTATATTTGCATAATTTGGTATCCTTTGTAAGTATAACAAAATCATAGAGGAAGACACTCCTTCAATAGTAGTAGGGATAGGCATATAAAAACTTGGGAGAGCCCGAAATCGGGACCTGATCGATCCTATCTTTCGAACTAGCCACTTGGTGGTATCCAACACTCCATTCTCTTGGTAGGTACGCCGCTTTAAGATAGCGCGATCTGCGTTTTGTTCTGCGAGATTCCAGGCGCCGCTTTAAGTTAGCGCGATCTGGTCTATGCGACACATTTTCCTTACTTCCATCCGCTTTAGGGCAAAACTTCGCGACGCCGCTTTAAGTTAGCGCGATCTGCGTTTTGTTCTGCGAGATTCCAGGCGCCGCTTTAAGTTAGCGCGAGCTGATCTATGCGACACACTTTTCTGGGGATTTATTATACTTAGTCATCGTTCTCTATTTCATAAACTGTTCTTACATGTCTTTTATTGTCGGTACGGTATCGTTTAATGGTAGGATAACAGGTACACTGTTGTCAGCAGAATCGGGTTCGATCCCTGATATCGGTGTCCGACCTTAACTTAAGCCTGTCAGGCGCGCTACTGTACGCAGTTTTACGCGTCCAGGAGAGTACTAGCCCTTTTACCTCACGACGAAAACATATATTTTAAAACTTACGAGATAAGTACTGACGCTGACGAGTGTGCGTCATGTTGACGAACATGACTGTCGATTCATCAATACCACGGTGATCGGCGGCAGTATTCCCTGGCCGCGGGCTGTCAGTTTAGTGATGGAGTCTGATTTTTTGTTTAACATTCAGTTTGTTGGAAGCAAAAAGATAAATTCAATTTATTAGAATCATAAAATAAAGCCAAAACTAGGTTCAATCGGTACCGACCAACCGATTTTATCAGGATTTAACACTGATCCATGTTTAACTATGTTACAGTAAAAGCTACCAACGGAAGCATCAACCAACGGCACAACGTCCCCACTAAGACGACACGACCTATTCCCCCCTGCACATAATTTTGGTCACGCCTATAAATGTTAAAAGAAATTTGGATAATTCATGTGTAAAAATAACAATAAACGGTGAATTTGTGAACTGTACTTTTTGTTTGTACCTATACACCTGCCACATCAGATACGATCCATAAAACCAGTATATAAACTATTCCATCGCGTTACAATATAAATATATATATATATATATACATATATATATATATATATATATATATATATATATATATATATATATATATATATATATATAAATAAATAAATAGCTAAATATACAAATATATAATTCAATAATCAAATATACATGGCCTAAATCTCGAATTTGATTATTGTCTTAGTGTAAATCCGCTAAGTAAAAATAATATACAGTGTCTCACAAAATTATTCATCCACTAAAAAAAGCTTACATATTCTTGCAATATCTTCGAAAAGAACTATCCAATTATTATTATTTAATTTTCATTATATTTAATAGGGTAAATCGACCAGTAATAGAACAGTTAAGAAAATTCTCTACTTTTTTGAGGATTAAAAAAATATGGGTAATATATTTATATAATAATTGAAATTTTTTTAAATTTATGTGTTTCATAAAGTTAAAAAAAATAAATAAAATGGTTAATTGATGTTTTAGGTAATTTTGTTCACAATTTATAATTTGATGTTAAAATACCAGTAATAGAACGATGGCTGCCTTTAACAGAACAGTCCTTTCTAGTAATAAAACGGCAAAATATATTTTTTGTTAAATGAACTAGGTAAATCAATAATAAATAAGTTCTATTATAAATTTATTTTTAATTTAATATAGTTTATATATTTATATATTTTAGCTTGGATTTCCTACAATTTAGGTATATATTTATAAAAAAACACTTGCAGTAGCTTTATTTTCTAAATTTTTAAATTATCTAAAGCTAAATTTAATATTTATAAAGTTCTAAATTATAAATGTAGACAACAATATTATTATTTATCTATAATGCAAATGATATTTTATTTAAATAATGATTTTTAATCGAAATATTAAAATTACTTATAAATAGGTATTACATCAAAATTTTTAATACTTTTCTTGCATTAAAATTTTATGAACAATGAAAAATTTAAATCTTTTCTTGTAATTTCTTTTATTTAAGAATACTTTTCATCTTGTAATTTTTTGTTGTTCAGATAAAAGTATTTTTTCAAGTGTACAGGATGGGGCAAAACAACCTCCCTAGTTTTGCAAGTGAATTAAAGAAAAAGGAGTCGAGATACAAAAAATATATTTCAATAAAATAAAGTAGTTACATGGCCAGTTTTATCTTATGTAGTTTTAAAAATCATATCGGCCAAGTGTTGTCCTTCATTGTCTACACACTGTTGCAAGCGACTTCTGAAGTTTCGCATAACCCTTTCAAGCATTTCTTCAGGTATACGGCGAATTTCCGTGCGGATTGCCTCCTTTAGGGTTTGCAGGTTCCTCGGTCGATGTTTATAAACTTCTGCTTTGAGATAACCTCACAGAAAAAAGTCGCACGGGGTCAAATCTGGAGATCGCACGGGCCACGGAATATCACCTCTCAGGGAGACAAAGCGCACGGGGAACATTTCCTTCAAAACCAGCATTGATGCCCGCGCTGTGTGGGCTGTGGCCCCGTCCTGCTGAAACCAGACATTCTCGAGACCAAGTTCTTTAAGAGCAGGGGCAAAAAAATTCTGAAGCATGTTGACATAGCGCCCAGAATTGGCGGTAACTGCCCGATTTTTTTCCTCAAAAAAGTAAGGCCCGATAATCCCTATTCGGAAACTGCGCACCAAACTGTGACACGATCACTATGCAGAGGCTTCTCGTGGATCACCTTCGGATTGTTTTCGCACCAATATCGAAAATTTTGTTTATTTACACCGCCAGAAAGATGGAATGGATGGGCGATTACAGACTCCTTTTCGCGTATGCATGCTCCCACGGCAAAAGCGCGCTGCTCGTTCGTCCACATTGTGTTTACGACTGAATTCTTTTGTAACGCAAACGGCATATCTTCCTGCCGTCATTCACATCCTTTTACGACCTCTGCTCGCTTCACAATTCTCTGTTGAAACTAGGGAGGTTATTTTGCCCCACCCTTTATAAGAGGTTTTGGTTCTAATTCTTCATTTTTCACACTTCTTCTTACCCTTTTTATTAACGGTGTAATTTTTTTTACCAGTTTTCACTAAAATAAAAATAATTTATTCAAATGAATACAAAAATAAATTAAAGAGGTTATGTTTTCGATTTTAAATTTTTATGAGATAAATAATTTCAGTGTACGTATAATATAAATAATATATTAACTGATACATACTTTTTAAAGAATTATTTATCTATAGTTAAAATGTTGTAAATTGCTAAGAATACACTAGAGATACTTGATAACTTTTTATATTGAAATAACTGATACAATTAAATAAATATGACAACTGAATTAATTTGTTGTATATATGTCTTCGACTGTTATTCTTTGTAGTTATGGTAATTTACTTCATTGATATTACAACACTTCCCCTCAATGAATGGATAGTTTTTCCGATGTAATTCCAAGATCTGTACAAAAATGTTTTTGTTTATTTGGTCCTAGTGCTTTTGTTAGTATATCTGCTGTCATATTTTCTGTAGGTAAATAATCCACGATTATTTCATTCCTTTGAATAATTTCGCGAATATAATGATACTTTATAGACTTGGACTTTGATGTTTCGATGATATTGATGAGAATAAAAGAAACTCTAGACTATTAGTATTTTATTGTATTTAGTTTACAAAAGAATTATTTTATTGACAGACATATACCAAAAAGAAATTAATGATAATATGACTATTTATTATTGTTGTTATATCAACCACTAGAAAAAAAAACAATCAAATTATATCAGCCAAAGGATACTATATCTAAAATAATTAAACTTCAACACTCCTCCTTTATTATTTTTCCTTTCAGGTATTGAAAAATCTTCCGGTTAAGGGGTTTTGTTAATATATCTGCGAATTGATCCGAACTCTTCACGTGTTGCAGTTGTATTGTCTTTCCAATGTGTTCCTTTATGAACTTCCTTGATATGTCGATATGTTTCTTACCTTTGGTCACTCGACCTTCGCTGGTGTTTCTCAACATGTGAATAGCTGACTGGTTGTCTATATACAAGGTAGTGGGCAGGTCCAAGTTTTCCATCTTCAATTCTTTGCCGATACGACGAATCCAGCAGATGTCGTCTATGGCAGAGACAGCTGCTCTGTACTCTGCTTCTGCAGTTGAAGTAGCTCCGAGACGCTGTTTCTGAGTGCTCCAGATTATCGGTCCTCCACTTATAATTAGTACTCCACTGGTTGAGTGCCCTGAGATAGAGTCACCTCCGTAATCTGAGTCAGTGTACGCTGTCAATGGATCATTCCCTTCGAAAAATATTCCGGAAGTGTATGTTCCCTTCAAATACTGGAAAATGCGTTTGATCATTTTCCAGTGGCTAACCATCGGCCTGTTGTTGAATCTGCTTAGGTAATTCACCGCAAAGCTGATATCCGGACGAGATATTGTGCACAGGTATAGCAGGCTTCCTATTGCTTTGCGATATGGAACGGATTTTGGCAGAGGCTCGTCGTTTACATAATCGCCTTGACCAGTAACAATACCTCGCTCCATTGGAGTTGATGCCGGATTACATTTTTCAAAATTGAAACGTTCTAGGATTTTCTCTGTATACCTTGACTGATGTACAAAGATACTATTCGACTGTATTACGATCTGCATTCCAAGATATGTCAATTTTTTTTGGAGCGTCTTTTTGAAAGTAATTTCGAATTTCCGATTTATCTTAATTAAGGTTTTATATAGATCATCCTCCTGCGTGGCCGTCATCAACAAATAGTACAATTAGAATACTCCTATCTTGATTGTAATATATACATGGATCATCATCCGTACTAACAAATTTCAATGAGTTTAAAAATGTCGATATTTTTTCATTCCAGTTTTTAGGAGCCTGTTTTAAGCCATAAAGGCTCTTATTCAATTTGCAGACGTGGTTCGTTTTATCATCAAAACCTTCCGGCTGATACATATATATTTCTTCTTTTAAATCCCCGTAGAGGAAAGCTGTACACACGTCAAAGGTCGTTACTTTCATTTTCTTCGAGGCTGCAATACTGAGAATCAAACGAATAGAGTCGTATCGAGCCACTGGGCTAAATGTCTCAGTGTAGTCGATTCCTTCTCTCTGTTCAAAGCCTCTGATGACTAACCTAGTCTTCAGCCGACCATCTGGCTTTTCACGCAATACCCAGCGACATGTTAGGGGCTTTGCGTATTCTGGCAGTCGCACTAGATCCCATGTTCGCATCTTGATCAGCGATTCATATTCTTTCATCATCGCTAAAGACCAATTTCTGTCTTTCAGAGCGTCCGCTATGGAAATGTCTTCTACATCCGCAATCATGACGATATTCTTGTTGTGTTCTCTTCGAGGGTGATCCAATAGATAATCAGCATATCTGTTCGGCATTTTGAGGTTTCGGCGATCGCGTAAACGTCGACATCGTGGCTGATCTTCAGTTGGGTCATCTAAAATATTAGACTTATCATTGCACTTACTCTCCGATGATTGGTGTTCGGCATTGTTTTCTGTTTCCAATTCTCGAAGTGTTTCAGGCTCCTCCGGTTCATCATTTTCTTCAATTCTGGTGAAGCTTTTCTCGATTCCGACTTTTTCATCAAAAATCACGCTATCTGCGCTGACAACGTCACGTTGGTCCGGTAAATAAATCCTATAGCACGGAGAATCCAAATCATAACCGACGAATATTCCTTTCCTTCCCTTTTTGGATGTCTTCGATCGTTTGTGGTCTGGAAGCAAGACGTAACATTCGCAACCAAAACTTCGCAGTTTGTTGATATCTATCTGACGTCCAAACCAAAGTTCTGCCGGGCTTTTGTTTTTTAACGAACTTGTTCCAGTTTGGTTTTGTGTAACCACTGCGTAATTTATGGCTTCAGCCCATAAGTTTTCCTTTAAATCGAGCATATGAATGGCAGATCGAGCAGATTCTACTACTGTTCTCATCTCTCGTTCGATACGTCCATTTTGCTGAGGCGAGTAGGCACTTGACTTGCTGTGAAAAATTCCAAGTTCCTCCAAAAATTTCTTAGTTTTGGCATTTTTTATTTCAGTGCCATTGTCTGACCTTAAACATTTTATTTTTCTTCCAAATTGATTTTCCACCATCTTGACAAAATTTTCCAACTTGTTAGCGGTTTCGTCTTTTGATTTTAAAAAATAAACTGTTCTGAAATGTGAAAAATCATCTTTAAAAAGTAAAAAATATTTTGCTCCTCCTAAAGATGAAACATTCATTTCGCCTAAGTCAACGTGAATTAAGTCCAAAGAATTTTCCGCAACCTTCGGGTTCATTGGATGAGATATGCGATGTTGCTTGCCATAAGTGCATCCTTTGCAGACGTAGTTTTCCCAGTCATCTATGTAAGAGATAGTGTTCTTTTTCAGGATATCCTTGACGTACTTGACGTTTTGGTGTGCCAATCTTTCATGCCATATCCTGATAGACAAGGTCAATAGACAAGTGTCTGACTTTTCTTGGCGAAACATCATTTTGTAGAGTTTTCCATTAAGTTGAGCTATGGCAATATTCTCCTTTTGGTAACAGGTTTTAAAAATTGATCGATTTTTATCAGCTGCTTGAATGTAACCTTTGTCTAGCATCTGTGAAACTGAGAAAAGATTAAAGGTAAGTTTTGGCACGTATAAAACATTTTTGAGTACGGCCTTGTGCCAGTCAGTTCCGTCAAAAGCCTCCAATTTTACATCACCCACTCCAGTTCCTTGCAATTTTGTTGCATCACCAATGACAACGGTAGTATATCCGTTCAATTCAACAAAGTTTGTCAACCATTCTTTTCGAAAAGTCATATGCTGTGTTGCTCCACAATCTTGGTACCAGGAATCCTTGCTATCTACTTTCAGATTAATATTATTCAATTCGGTAGTTGACAGGCTGGTGGTAATAAATGCTCGACGGTTTCTGGAATCATCGTTGCTGAATTTTGGATAAGTGTAGGTAGGTAGGTAGGATTAAAATTTAAAGGCGTATCAGCCTCTTGGGCTATTCACGCCATAAACTATACTATGAAAGAAACTAACTAAATATATGTTATGTAAAAAAAAATTGTAAACTTAATATCTATTCAATGTAAAATATTAATAAATGTATATATAAATAAATAAAATGTACAGGTTAAAAATTGTAAAAGTAAATGATATTGTAAAATGTTATTGAGTGCTAAAACGTGTATAAATAAAATAATGACAAAGCTAGCACTTTTAAATAAAGGCAAATAGACCTGTATTCCTGAGGAACAGGACGACCCTGTCAATGAGTGTCGAATGGTCACCAAGGGCCACCGACAGGTCAAGTGACAGACCCGCCCTGTTTCGTTGCTCGGTAAACTGGGAGCACTCCAACAAAACGTGCGCCACTGTCAAAGCAGTGTCACACGTTTCGCACATCGGAGCCTCCTCACGGCGCAGAACATGACCATGCGTCCACCAGGTGTGCCCTATCCGGAGTCTCGCCACAGCAACCTCCTCCTTTCGGGATGCCCTATGGGAAGAATCCCATGGCCTCACGTTGTGCTTAACATTTTTAAGCTTGTTAGATACTATATGACTCCACCTTTCCTGCCACTGATTCATGATCAGATGCTTAAAATGACCTTTGAGGTCATCAGCAAGCACCCGAGTATAATCAATGGTGGCCTTAGACAGAGCTCGCTTAGCTGCTGCATCAGCTGCTTCATTCCCGCGAATACCAACATGACTCGGTACCCAAATAAAGCGCACGATAGACCCTTTTGACGATAATGTCATCAAGGTTGCTTGTATCTGTTGCAAGAGAGGATGTTTGGGGTACAAAGAATCAATCGAATCCCTGAGAACTCGAAAACACGGAGTGGTAATTTTTATGCACGTGTAAAATTTTATAACCACGTATGCACCTATCTTGTTCATTTTTAATAATCATTCTGTACAAAACCTTCCAATGGAAAGGACATCATAAAACATATATACTACTACTACAATAAACTATCATATTATACATACACGATTTTGATAAATACCCGAAATATATATTCCTGTGTTCATCTACAATTCTTGGGCACAACAGGCACTTCTTCTCAAATCCTTCTATTCGACATTCCCGTTAAAATAGGCGGTAACGACATCCATCTGGTTAATCTCCCAGTCATAAATAGCTACCAGCGCGATGAGTAGGCGTCAAATCGAGTATTTCGCCACTGGCGCAAACGTTTCTCGGTAATGTAACGCTTAATGGTAATGTAACGTTGTCGCCAGAGGGTAGGGGGAGATGGATCTTAATGTTATATACCTCCAACAAAGTTTTACTTCAAGGTTTAGTTTACGCATAAACCACGGAGGGCCTGTTTTTACTTTCTTATACGCAGTATAAGTAAGTATTGTAATCATGAAAAATTTTGATCTCGAGATTTTAACGGAAATATATCTTTTGACCTTCCCTGAATTGAGTCTGACTATTTTTGAGATGACATCTGTCTGTGTGTGTGTGTGTGTATGTTTATGAGTCTGTCTGTGTATATGTGTGCGCTCTACAGCCTAAACGGTAAAAGATACAGTTATGAAACTTCAAACTTAAAATTTGTATGTGCCTGGCAGGAAAACCTCCTATTTTGAAATCAATATTCCCACAGAAAGTGCATGTTTACTCTATTAATTTTTTGCATTTTCTGCTATAACTCAAAAACGGTAGTTTTTACAGCAAAGTTTTTAGATTAAAAACAAAAGATATTGATATTTTCTATAACTTTTATTTGAAAATATTTTTCAAAAAAGGTACTGGATACAAAAAAAATGAGTTTTTCTTCAATATTCTGCTTTAACTCAAAAACGGTAGTACTTACAGCAAAATTAGTAAGAATGAAAATAAAAGATATTAATATTACGCATAACTTTTATTTGAAAAGTATTTTCAGAAAAGGTACCGGTTACAACAAATATTAGGTTATTTTCAAAATTCAATACTTCTCACGTCTAGTAGCGGAGGTTAAGTCTTTATACTTGACCTCCGCCAGTAGTTGATCTATTCGCCACGGCATGTCTGTCGCTGATCTACAGACAAGTATATACTGACGTATAACATAAGGCAGCGCTTAATATTGTAGTGCTGCCTCCGCACTAAAGGTGGCTACTATAATGATGTCATACGCTTATATTGAATGGTTCGTGCATTGTTGCTTTTTTTTATACAATTGCGTATATATTTAGCGGACGATATTTTTGTTATGTTTATCAAAATTTCAAATTTCCTTAAAATTAATATAAGATATCTGTGCATAAGTGTGTTAATATACTTTCGTATACGCTAATATAATTTCGTACACTCAATTTGGATAGATCGCTAGAATTTATAAAACGTTTAAATTTTTCAAAATTTTTTTAATTATGATGACTAATTACAATGCGTATAAGAAAGTTCAGTGACAGACACGTCAGCTTTTTTTTTAGGTAGACAAGGATAGGTATACTTTTACTTTTCGTGTTTCTACGAAAAGCAAAAGTATCATGGATACCTCTAAATAAAAAACATTATTTAAACAATACAAATATTTTTAGTAATTCAGTAAATTAAATTTTACATAACATACACATATTTATATACTAATAATATAAGAAATATATTTTTATTATTAAATATTAATAATATTCGGCTTTTATTTGGTCCATCACTCGAATATGAATAGTTTTAATAATGATAAAATTAATATTAATTCGGCCAAACTACCATTCATTATAGCTCTAAGTGAATTGGAAAACAGATATTTGAACTGAATCTTGACATTATAAGAACAATTAGTTACTCCAAGAGCACCATATGACCCATGACACGATTACAGTACTTACTTATTGTATACAAAATAAAATAGAAATTACTTAAAAATGAATACTCTGCATATTTATAATATATCATTCATATAGAAATCTCCAAGCAATAAAGTGATACATTCCTGATAAATTACATCCATAAACATGTGCAGGTAGGATCGAGCGCAACCGCGGATTGTTGAATTTTTCCAACTATATATGGACAAGTGCTCTGACTTTCGGAAAACTTGCAAGCCGTTCTTCTCTTTCAAAGCGAACAGGAACACAACAGTATCGTTTTGGAAGGGCATACTACGAACAAATTATTAAAGACTTCATTTCAAAGTTTTACTATTTATTTGTGATTTAATACTTACATGCCAAAAAAAGATTTCTCAAAAGTAACAACCTCACAATGCTAATTCAAAACGATTAAAAACACACACGTTAGATAGGTATATAAGTTAATAAAAAACGAATGACTGTTCATTTATCTATTATGCAATGCAAAATGGATTCCGATATACATACTAAAAAAGAAATAAATAATTTTTTTTAAATATACAGTATAAAATCATCTGAAATTTAATTTGATTAGATAAATAGCAAGCAAATATATTAAATATATTTAACATTTAATCCTTTCAAATTTTTACTATTTTATCGGATACCACGGCATCTCGAAGTTAGTGCGTCATTTAGAAAATTTAAAGATTACTGGCATAAACTCTCTCCATTGGTGGCTATGTTTCTTCTAGCTCCCCCTACTCTCTGGTTGTCGCTCATATACCGCAGCCTATTTAGACATTATCGTGGGTGGTCGAGCCATCTAGCGGTTTCCACGCTAAGTCTTTTTTTGTATCGCTTGCCGCTCACCATTGTACGCGCGCGCGATGTGCGTACCTCGAGTTGGACTAATTAATCCAGCTATTGCTGAAAGAATTGGTAGAAAAATTACGAACTTTTGCTCTCTCGTCGGTCGACCAGCTAGCAAGGCGGATGTCTTGTAAATATAGTACCGTTCACCATTAGTTTTTTTATATATATAGTTCGTTAAAATAAAATTCCGTAGCTGAGTCACCGACAAGCAGCCATCGCGTTAGTTAAGTATAAACACTTTTCTTAACAAATATGCATCGATCAACTGTTAGTCTACCGGAAGCCAATCTACCACGTGGTTCCGGAGTTACATTTTTTTTTGGCACACCTGCCTGCCCACCTTGTTAATTTTATATTCGTAATTCTGTGTTATTTATTCAACCCCCAACTCCGAGTTGTCTGGCTTGTTTTGAACCATATTAGTACCTAGTTACTGGTTTTTTGCAATTTACAATTTACCGTAACTCTGTTTATCACTTCACGCCTTTTATTTTGCTATCGATTTAATTGTAGATTATATTACTTTTTAGTGTAAAAATTCAGTATTCAAAATTCTCTTCCGTGACCTATCGTTTAGTTTATTTAACTTAAATTCCGATAGTACCGTGGCTATAAATTTCCGTCTCGTACATAACACCCATCACCTGTGTTTAAGTCAATTGATAACACCATTCCGGCGTTATTATACGAGTAACGTACTTGGGGATTACGACCTTGGTCCGGGGACCGTACTGGGAGATATTGTTGCCAAAATCCAACACTTGGCGACAGCGCAAAGCGTAAAGCGGCCCGCACACGATCAATAATAATGTCAATAATAGTATTGAAAATACTATTGTCAGTATGCAATTCAATAACGACAGACCGCACACGGATCAATATTATTGTCAATAATGTCATTTCATTTTGCCTCTGGTCGTGCTCACACACTAGTTGAACGTGTCACACTTCTCTTTTTTATCATGAATAAAAAAAAGCATGCATTTCGCTGTTATTGTTTTGTGCAACCAAACGTTCCATCAGCCGTAAACGGTGGGTGAATGATTGGATCAAAAGAAGAGAACATTATTCTCATGTAACATTACTGAGAAAAATTTCTTTAAGTGATTCCACGGACTATTGTTATTATTTTCGAATAAACGTCCACACGTTCCATGCCCTCAAAGAAATGCTAGAACCTATTTTAAAACGCCAAGCCAAAAATATAAGAAATGCCATTAGCGTGGAAGATAAATTGGCAGTTACTCTACGGTACTTAGCAACCGGTAGAAACTTTGAGGATCTCAAATTTTCTGCAGTCATGGGAGAACAATAAGTTACGTATAGCAATGTGCCATCGGGAATATTCCTAATGGGAAACTGCCACAAAAAGGGAATATTCCCGGAAAGTTCCTGAGGCGCCCATAAGTGTCCGAAAACTAGGAATATTCGAATATTTAAAATTTTGAGAACTTCCGGGAATTTATCTGACTGGGGAATATTCTCGGTGGTATCATTGCTCCAACCGGGAATATTCCCCGGGTGTAAAGTGTGATGCTGAATTAAAATATTTCAATCAGTCGGGAAATACAATCTATCTGCAGAACTTACGGTTTCTTCAGTGTGCGCTCTGCAGTGTTGTGGGATTCCCGCAGTTACAATTAATTTGTTTATATTTCGTAATACTGCGAGATTGTGATTTTGTATGTGTACCTTACTCATCGCATTTGTGTTTTAAAAGTGAAACCAAAAGGTATTGTGAACAAATTTTATATAGAAAAAACATGTAATACAAAATTTATTTTTATTTATAAATATTGTGAAAAATTGTACACGCATCGCGATACAACAAAAATGTCTGCACATATTATTAAATGTAATAAATGTCCTTCGGATTGTAAAAACAAACTTCGCCATTATAATATAATTGCTTCTAAAGTGTTAAAGTTGCATGGAAGGGTGGAAAGGAAACGTAACACACAACACTTGTGATAGAGCTTTAAAATGATATATTTAGCGTATACTTGGGCGTGTACAATATCTTGCGTGTTTTAGTGAACTACTCTACTGTCTGTAAGAACGCGCCGTCAGGCGTAGAAGGTGTCGTGTTGCCAACCTAAATTAGCGCGGGCGGTTTGAAATGTGTCAATCCTTAACATAAAGTAAATTCTAAAATAATAGACGTGCTACACCTATTTTTAAATTAAAAACTGGGCAAGCTACCGAAGTTATGCAAAGAAAACCAATCCCTTTCCACGATTTGGAAAAAACTGAAAAAGAATATTTTAATCCAATTCCAAGCACTTCATCAGCGCCTGATATTTCAATGGATTCATCGTCATCTTCGGATGATTCTCAAAGTATAACTTCAGGAATTTCCAACCAATCCGAAGCTGACTTGTAAAATAAACATTATGTTTAGCTTTAGTTTTGTCTTATTTTTATTAATTGATTTTATTTTTATACGTATGGATGTAAGAAAACAAATTAAATTTATTTAAAGATTATTTATTATTTTCCATTCAAACAAAATTTTTATTTCACTTCTAAATTGTTGTAAATTGCTAAAGAATACACTAGAGATACTTGATAACTTTTTATATTGAAATAACTGATACAATTAAATAAATATGACAACTGAATTAATTTGTTGTATATATGTCTTCGACTGTTATTCTTTTGTAGTTATGGTAATTTACTTCATTGATATTACAACACTTCCCCTCAATGAATGGATAGTTTTTCTGATGTAATTCCAAGTTCTGTTCAAAAATGTTTTTGTTTATTTGGTCCTAGTGCTTTTGTTAGTATATCTGCTGTCATATTTTCTGTCGGTAAATAATCCACGATTATTTCATTCATTTGAATAATTTCGCGAATATAATGATACTTTATATCAATATGCTTTGTTCTAGCATGAAAATTTGCGTTATGTACTAATTTAATTGCACTTTGGTTGTCATTAAATATTTTTATAGGTTCTTCAATATTTTTGTATAATTGTAGTTGCTTTAATAGTTGATGTACTGCCTGTTTTGCACCTTCAGTGAGAGCGACATATTCAGCTTCCGTACTTGAAAGAGCAACAGTACTTTGTTTTTTTGATTCCCAACTTATCGCTCCACCTGCATATATAAACGTAGTATCGGAGTACGATTTTCGATCGTCTATATTTCCAGCCCAATCAGCATCTACATATCCAAGGATTGGTTGATTATTTCTTTTATATACAATTTTATAATTCTTTGTACCCTTTATATATCGAAGGATACGTTTTGCTGCATTCATGTGTTGTTTTTTAGGTTCTTCATTAAACTGACTTAGTAAAATGATTGCGTAAGCTAGATCAGGTCTAGTTGAAACCATCAAGTGATCCAATTAGTGCTTGATAATCTTCACGTTTTACGTGTACATTTTCACCGTCAACTTTTGGAACTTTTTAGAGTTTTGTACTGGGATCCAAAGGTGTTGAAGCTGGCTTAATATCCTTTGCATTAAATTTTATCAGTAATTCTTCAATATATTTACTTTGTTGCATAGATATGGTTCCATTTTCCTTGTCTCTTTGTACTTCTATTCCCAATATATAATGAAGTTCTCCAAAGTCCTTCATTTTGAATATATTGCTTCATTTTATTTTCAAATTGTTAAGTTTAATCAAGCTGTCACTAATAATGATGATGTCATCAACATAAACAGCTAAAATAATGATATTTTCTGCATCATTTTGTATAAAAACACATTGATCGCTAATCAATTGTTTCATTTTCAATATCTTTAAACTTTCTGTAAGTTTTTTATACCATTGCAAACCTGCTTGTTTTAAACCATACAAAGATTTCTTTAATCTACATACTTTATATTCTTGATTTTCCTTGGTGAATCCTTCTGGCTGCTTCATAAATATTTCTTCATCTAAATCTCCATTCAGATAAGCTGTATTTACGTCCATTTGATGAATATGTAAATTATATTCAACTGCAAGTGCAAGTAGAAGTCGAAGAGTGCTATGTCGTACTACTGGAGAAAATGTTTCCAAATAATCAATTCCTTTGACTTGTGAACAACCTTTCGCTACTAATCTTGCTTTATATTTATCAATCGAACCATCTGCACGCCTTTTTGTTTTATATATCCATCTACAGTTGATGGCTTTCCTACCTTTTGGCAAATTTACTAATTCCCATGTTTCATTATTAATCAATGATTTATATTCTTCACACATTGCGTTTCTCCATTCTGAAGATTGTTTTGAATTCAATGCTTCTTTTACAGTTTCTGGATCTTTTATTATACTAATCTCTTCCACTTTTTGGCAATATTCTTTCCGTGGTCATCCTTTTCGACCGTTTCTTAGTATTCGTGGTCTTCCCTTACCTCGGTTTTTTGAAGGTTCCATTTGGTTATCTACTTTTGTTTGAGGATCTAGTTCTTAAGTTTGAGTATCTAGATCTTCAGTTTGATTTTCTAGTTCATCTTGGACATCATTGTTTTCGTTTGAACATTCCTCATAATTTTCTTCAATTTGCGTAAAGTCAAATAGTTCTTGTTTTGGTATTTCAAGGACTTTTAAGTCAGGTTCTAAAATCTTGACAATTCGACTTTTTATTATGGAACGAGGTTTTTCTTTTGACCACAATTTATAAGCTTTACTTTCTTCAGAATATCCAACTAATGTATATATTTTACTTTTTGGAGAAAATTTAGATTTGTTTCGATTATGTTGCAGGGCATAAACTTTACTTCCAATTATTCTAAAATGTCCTACGTTTGGCTTAAATCCACTCCAAATTTCCATTGGTGTTTTTTCTTACAAAGTTTTTATAGGACAGCGATTCCTGATATATGCTGCTGTGTTTACCATTTCAGCCTATTTTGTTGTGGCGTATACTCTACAGTGAGTTGTCTTGTGATGCCGTTATCTTCCAAGTATTTCTTAAAATTGATACTCAAATATTCTGGTCCATTATCTGTTCGCAAGATTTGTATTTTTTGTCCTGTTTGATTTTCAAATAAATTCTTGAATTTTTTAAAAGCATCCAAAACATCACTTTTGGCTTTTAGAAAATATACAGATAGCTTCCTTGATTTATCATCAATAAAGCTTACGAAGTATTTCGCTCCGCCAATTGATTCGGTCTTAATGGGTCCGCATATGTCGCTATGTATAAGTCGTAATATATTAGTACTTCGTGTTGAAGCTTCTTTTGGAAATTTTTGTTGAGTTTGTTTTCCCTTCAAGCATATATCACAAGTAATAGCGTTTGCATTTTGAAATGTTAATCCTTGTACCATATTTTTACTTTGTAGAAAATTCATTTGCCCCATATTTAAGTGCCCAAATCTAGTATGCCATAAAAAGGCAATTTCCCTTTTTCTTATATCCTTCTTATCTGTAATGAGTTTTGCGTAATCTTTTACTAATCGCACTTGATATAGATGATCTAGTTTATCAGCAATAAGTAAATCATTTTTACTATCACTTATTGTAGCAGTATTTTTAATGAATTTTACTGTATATGATCGATATGTAACTTTACTTAATGAAATTAGGTTACCTTGTAGTTTTGAAACTAGTAATGTATTTTCAAGTGTGATGTTCTTCAGCATGTTACCTACTTTTGCTTTTATAAGTGCAGTTCCAATTCCACTTACTGATATGGATTGATTATTAGCAAGTTGTACATTTTTATTTTCTAGAGCTTCTAATTTGATGAACCATTTTCTGTTGGAACACATGTGAGACGTTGCACCACTATCTATGTATTATTCATCTCGCTGAAGGATCTTCGATTTCAATTTGGATTTCATGCCTAAGGCAGCATCCGTTTTTAGTTCAATGACAATAGATGTTTTTTTCTAAACCAACAATCTGCAATTTTGTGTCCCTTTTTCTTACAATAATTGCATTTGAACATAAAGTTTTTTGATTTATCTTTCTTGACATTATTGACATATTTTGTATATAATGCGTTTTCATCCAGTATCTCCGATGATTTTTCCTGTCCTTTAGTACCTTCTTCAATTATCTTTATTTTAAATGTTTGATGATCTGGTAAGTTGTCTCGTGATTCAATTGCAGTTCGAAAAATGTCATATTCATCTGGCAGACTACATAGCAACAGAATGCATAAAAATTCATCAGGTATACTAAAATCAATTTCTGTTAGTTTATCTATTATTTCGAAAAAATTAGTAACATGTTCCTGAATGTTCTGATCATTCTTCATTTTGATATGTAACAATTGTTTAACAATAGAAACTTTTCTTGCTGGTCCTTTAGGACGAAAAACGTCATCCAAAATATCCCATGCAGATTTTGAAGTTTTGCAACTTTTTACGTGAATCAGCAATGATGTGGATACTCCTAATATTATTGTAGCAAGAGCTTTACTATCTTTTTTATCCCAAGATACAATTTCAAATGGCTCGGACGGTCTCACTAAAGTACCTGCTGCATACTCCCACAAATCAGAGTGGATCAATATCATTTTCATTTGTAACTTCCATGACTCAAAATTTTTGGCGTCGAGTTTTTCAATTTGATAAATGTTTGATGCCATCCCTGGGCCCATAACCTGTTGTAAATTGCTAAAGAATACACTAGAGATACTTGATAACTTTTTATATTGAAATAACTGATACAATTAAATAAATATGACAACTGAATTAATTTGTTGTATATATGTCTTCGACTGTTATTCTTTGTAGTTATGGTAATTTACTTCATTGATATTACAACATAAAATTTGTTCTTGTTATAAAAAATATGTAAAAACATTAATATTCTAACCTCACTTGCTTACTGTCAACTTACTGTTCTATTTATAGCAGCGGGTGCTCAATAGAAAAACGCTGTACGCATAAAGTGTTCTATTATTAGCGCGCTCTTCAAAATTTTAGTTCAATACTAGAACACATGTTTTTAGAATTAAAAATAAAAAGTCAATATTAAACATTTGAAATGTTTCGATAAAATATTCATTTAGTTTATTCAACCAGGTAAATATAAAAAAATACGTTTTTCTAGTAAATATGATTGTAATTGCTTAAGCTAAAGTAACCGTAAACTAACTAAAAATGGCTGTGAAAAGTGCAAACAAAAAAAAAAGGACGTGAAAAACGTTTTTTCTTGTTTAAAACTATATATAAATATTTAAATCTTTGTTATACCTACGCATTTGCACAATTTTAAACGTATACAACCAAGTTTTTGATACCTGTTCTATTACTAGCGTCGTTCCATTACTGGTCTACTTACCCTAATACTTGGCAATTGATAGTAGAAAGAAAATATTGCAGAGAATCTGCAATGGTTAGCATAATTCTAAGAAACACAAAGTATTGACGTAAATGCAACACACAAAATTATTCATCCACAAGCACATTTCACTCTAGTTATCATGTTTCTACAATGTAATAATTTGTTATTTTTTTTATAATGGTATAGAAACATTATTAGTATCATAATCATGCAAAATTACTTGCAAAAAGTAGTTGTATTTCATATTTTGCTACGATGAGCCGCAAAGAAAGTGAAACCAGTGTTGAAGAAAGGAAAATAATTCTTAAATTAGTTTACGAGGGAAAACCAATGCGAGGAACCGCAAGAATAGTCAACCGGAACCATTTTACGGTGCAATACATAATAAATAAATTTAAAAATGAAGGAAATCTCGCGAATAAAGCTGGAGGAAGAAGGAAGTGTATACTGACACCAAAGACTAAAAACTATATTGTTAAGCAAATTAAGTGTGATCCTAAGACAAATGTGTCAAAATTGACTACTGAAGTTTCAGATATTATCGGCCAACAAGTTTCTACCGAAACTGTCCGTCGAGTCCTTCGGAAAGAAGGGTATAATGGTAGGGTTGCACGCAAGAAACCAATTGTGTCGAAAGTTAACAGAATTTAAAGGCTAGAATTTGCTAAGAAATATGTAAATGAAAGTGTAGAGTTCTGGAAAACAATCATTTTTAGTGATGACAGTAAATTCAATCTATTCGGCTCTGATGGTAAGCAAACAGTGTGGAGAAAACCTAATAAGGAGTTAAACAAGAATAATGTGTGTCCAACTGTAAAGCATGAGGGCGGTCACCTGATGGTTTGGGGCTCAATGGCTGCAAATGGAGTTGGAAAACTTCAATTTATCGACTCTACCATGGACAAGTTTCAATATCTTAATATCTTAAAAGAAAATTTGAAACCTACTGTCGTTAAATTGGGCTTACAAAACGTCTATTGGTTCCAGCATGACATTGACTCCAAGCATACTTCTTTTATTGTAAAGGAATGGTTGCTTTACCATGTAAAAAAACAACTTAAAACTCCGCCACAGTCACCAGAACTAAATCTTATTGAGAATTTGTGGCAAGAATTGGAGAGAAAAATACGGCAGAGGCCCATTTCTTCCAAGAAAACCCTAAAAACTGTTTTATCCGAAGAATGGGATAAAATATCCGAGTCTACAACTGGAAAATAATAAAATCCATGCCAGACGCTTATGTAATGAACCTGAACGAGAGTGTAATTGGCTCGGGCTCTTATCTTTACAAAAACAATTGTTACGCGAAGGTTTAGCGAAGAGGCGCTCGAAAACCGATGGTCAGACGGGTGGCACTCGATTAGCTGTAAAGTTCAATTTTTGGTCTTAGATATAATTTTATTGTTGTTTCATAAAAGTAGTTTTTATTTGGTTGATTTAAAGAAATAGAAAGGGTTTGTGCAAAATTTTATTAATTTAAATTCGTTACTTTAATATTTTGGAAATTAACATTTTTTAATAAAATAAAACTCGCGGTGTGAGAAGCCCGTTCATTCAAAGTACTGTGTTTTTTTTTAATTTGTGAAAAAAAAAGTTAAGCAAATATATTCTTTATATTTTATTTTGTAACATTTAAATTTAATTAATAGTTTCTATGAATATAATTCGGTTCTATCCGTATTCAAATTATTGGTTATCCCACAAAAAACCCAACAACATCGGCATTTATTTATTTATATTTTTTTTATCAAAAAATAAGGAATCGGGTATAGTTTGGTAGCTACCTTTAAAACCAAACTCCGTTCCATCACATTGGTGGCAGCGAATTGGAATAAATATTAAAAATTATATTACTTTGTTGAACCAAATTATTTCTTAGAAACTAAATACTTAATCTTTTCAAAATTAAATAAGCTAATTGTGTGTGATTGAAGAAAAAATATTTAGGTGAACGCATATTATTTTTAATTGAGTGCTATGTGAGTAATATATTATCGTTATTTTTGTATAAGAGAACTGTGTGAACGACGAGATAATTTTGATGGTATTAAATATCCACAACACGAAAAGAATCATATTACATTTGTTGTTTAAGATCTTTATATCAAGAATTTAGTAAACATAAATATTCCTTAAATTTCATAACACTTTTATTTTCAAATTAAATTTAATTCATATCAAAAGTTAAACTATTGTTTCATACAAAAATAAAAAATGTCTTTACCAACATCGTCAGTCTCACAAGGGTCTGAAGGTCAAGCATTAATACCATCTGTGAGAACTATCGGACAGACATTAGTAGGAATTCCACAATTTTCGGGACACCATAATGAAAATGTTAATGAATTCTTTTCAAAATTATGTCAACGTGCAACTATCGACGCTTGGACAGAACAACAGACTTTAGCTGTCGCTAGATATCATTTGACGGGAGATGCGTTTCTATTTTTGGAATCTGAACCAATTTTAAATAGTGATACAATTTCTTATTCAGAATTTAAAAAGATAGTTATAAAAAAATATTCAAAAAAAATTATACCAGGCCAAGGGATACTTATTTTATCGAAATGCATTCAGATTACAAAAGAAACAGTAGATCAATACGCCACTAGATTAAAAATAGCGGGAAAGTATTTACTAATGGAAAATTTAAGTTTTGCTACTAATGATCAGGAAAAAATTTTAATAAAACAACGACACGATCGCGATTTAATACAACAATTTGAAAAGGGTGTGAATCCAGACATCGCTAAATTAATTATCTTGGATATCAGCAAAAATCCAAGATACACATTCGAAGAGGTTATCGAATTGGCACAACATTCAGAAACTGCTAATAGCAGATTGTTGAGAGGAAATAATGCTTTTAGGTTAGAAACACAAAATTATTCGTTCCAAAATAAAAGTAGAGATTTAAATTGTTTTAAATGCGGAAATACGGGACATTTTGCGCGCGATTGTAGGGTAAAAAGTCGTATCAAATGTAACTTTTGTGGAAAAGAAAACCACGTGGAGAAAGATTGCTTTACAAAAAATAGGCGAGACCATTTTTATAACAGAAACCAGAGAGGGTATACTCCAAATGAGCAATATTATCCGCAAAGACGGCTGCAACAAAATTTGAATAGTAATTTAAACGAGCAACGTCCCTCGCTCGCTCCCCAGAACGAAGGACGTGCAAACCAACATTAAAAAAATTGTCAACTGGCCATGTCAATGTAAACGGATATAATATTTCCGGTTCATGCGTGATTAAAATCCGAATTCAAGATCGAGATTTCACATTTTTAGTGGACACTGGCGCGGCAGTTACAATTATTAAAGAAGGAGTAATTCGAAATAGGCGATATAAAATTTGTACATCAGAAGACACTATCATAAGAGGTATCACGGGAAAAGAGTTAAGCTGCATTGGATTTACTAACGTTCAATTCCAATTAAAGAATAGTCAACATTTATTTGATTGTATGGTATGTGATGATTCCTTACCAATTCAAACTAAAGGGTTGCTAGGTCGGGATGTTTTAAAAGCTCTGAATGCCGCTATAAACTTCGATGGATATGTCGTTCTAATGGGAAAAAAAACTAAAAATGTGTGAATATGCATTAGGTACAATTGAAGAATCAGATTGTACTCTATTTAGAGAAATTAAACAGAATATTTCACAAAACAATGAAAAGAAAAATTTCAAAGCAAAGAGAAAAATGTTTAATAAAGAAAATAGAATTAAGAGTGATAATAGTAAAACTGAAATTAAAAAAATCAAATTAGCAGTGAAACAGCTGAAACGAAAATAGAAGAAGGGTGTAAGAAATTAAATATGGAAGAAATAGAAGGTGATCTGTTTGATGCACCAGAAAAGTATTGTTTAGCGCATTGCGTGGCGCAAGATTTGCGAATGAACCGTGGAATAGCGGTTTGCTTTAAGAAAAAGTTTGGAAATTTGAAAATATTAAAGGATCAAAAGGTTCAGAAAGGTGGATTAGCTGTATTAAATAATTCAGGAATGTTCAATCCTAAAAGAAGATTCATCTATTATTTGATGACTAAGAAATTCAGTTACACAAAACCTACATTAACAGATCTAAAAAGGTCATTACTAAAATTAGAAGAACATTGTTTAAAAAACAACGTGTCTCATTTAGCAATACCTAGAATTGGATGTGGTATGGATAAACTGAAATGGTCAAGAGTTAAGAAAATGTTACAAATAGTTTATCACGTTAAAAAGCCAGTTATACAAAATATAGAACAAATGACAAACCCTATACAAGAAAGTACGCAGTCAAACGGAGTTAAAAACTGTGAAAAAAATGAGAAGAAAAAAGAAACTATGGAAGTAAATTCCGATGAAGAAGATTTTGCTGTAATCACGGTTCAAGCCGAAATACATGATGAACCGAAGAAATCAAAGAAGATGCAAGAGAAGCCCAGAGCTAATATTTCAAGGAAATTGGGACAGAAGAAAGTTTTAAAGCAAGAAACAACCAAAAGCGATAAATATCAACAGTTATCTCCATTACGGTCAATAATGGCTGATAACAAAGATGGGGGTTTTGACCGATCCCCTGTCCGAATAAAATATTCAATTGATATACCGCCAAGATGTCAGTTCGTGTGCGAAGCTGTACAAGATATCCGGAATCCTGTGCAGAATATACTAGTGGAACCCGTTGAAATATTAATTCAAGGTCTTACAGCAGCAAGATTAATTTCACCAGCAAAACCGACAATTACTGTTTGTGTTTTAAACGTTTCATACAATACAGTAAAATGACCTAAGAACACCGTTATTGGATACAGCGAAGAGTTAAAAATGAACTCGGAAGAAGTTGAAATCAATAAAAATATAAATTATGTAGAAGAGAGTGAAGAAAAAGTTTAGAATTCTCTCTTCAGCATTTAGAAGAAAATAAGAGAATACAGTTAGAAAAATTGCTTGAAGAATATCAGCATATTTTTATGAGTCGCGGAACAAAACTAGGATGCACTAATCAAGTAAAGCATCACATTATCACAGAAAATGTACCACCAATAACAAAAGCACCGTATAGGATACCCTACAGTCAAAGGGAAGAATTGAAAAATCAGATTAATGACATGATGAAGCAAGGTGTTATCGTAGAATCAAAATCGCCCTGGTCAGCACCAGTGGTTATGGTATCTAAAAAGGCAGCCGAGGGTGAAAATAAAATAAGAGTTTGTATTGAATATCGAGAATTGAATACAATTATCAAGAAGGATTTCTTTCCCATTCCGAATCTACAGGAGACTTTGGATCAGTTAGGTAACGCTAATTATTTTACAATATTGGATTTAGCAAGTGGATATTGGCAAGTAGAAGTTATCCCAGAAGATCAAGAAAAAACTGCATTCACAAAACCAGATGGGCATTATGAATGTAAACGAATGCCATTCGGGCTAGTCAACGCTCCAAGTACTTTGAAAGATTGATGTACTCTGTTTTATCAGGGATGACAGGTGAACGTTGTCTCGTGTACCTTGATGATATTATTATATTCTCAAAAACATTTGAAGACCATTTGAAGAGATTGGAAGAGGTATTTCAAAGGCTGCAAGAAGCAAATTTAAAATTGAAGCCGTCAAAGTGCGAATTTATAAAAACGGAAGCAAAATACTTAGGACACATAATCTCAGTCCAAGGAGTGAAACCAGATCCAGGAAAAATTGAAATTGTAAAAAATTATCCTAGACCTAAAACAGTAAAGGAAATTCGGGCATTTTTGGGATTAGTAGGATTTTATATACCATTAACCGCACTGACAAAGAAGAATACCAAATTTGACTGGACCAACGAAACACAAAATTCTTTCAATCATTTGAAAAATAAATTATGTCATCCTCCAATTTTAAAATATCCAAATTTTTCCGAACCCTTTATCTTGTCCACTGATGCATCCGGGGTTGCAATTGGGGCAATTCTTAGTCAAAAAGATGGAGATCATGAAAGACCAATAGCATATGCCAGCAGACAATTAAACACGGCTGAAAAAAACTATTCTCCAACAGAACGCGAATGTCTTGCCATTGTATGGGGCATCAAACATTTCAGATGCTATTTAAATGGAAGAAGATTTTCAGCAATTACGGACCATAAATCTTTGAAATGGTTACTAACGTTAAAGGATCCGACATCTAGATTAGCTAGATGGGCATTACTCTTATCCGAATACGATTTTGAAGTTATTTACCGGCCGGGAAAGAAGCACAACAACGCCGACGCTTTAAGCAGAATTCCTGTAAATATTATCAACATTGATGTACCCTATTTACCTACTTGGGATCGGGATCATATTAAAGAAGAACAAAATAGAGATGAAGATGTAAAAAGAATATGTCAAAGAATAATAAAAGAAGCGGATTTCATTTCATTTTACTTGGATGAATATGGTTTATTATTTAAAGCAAAAGAAAAAGCTGAGCGTTATGATCAGTTATACATTCCAAAACCAATGATTAAAAAGGTCATCCATGATTATCATGACCTTTCATATGCAGGACATCAAGGCAATTTTAAAACATTCAATCTCATAAAAAGTAAAATGTATTGGCCTACTATGAGAACAGATATTAAGGAATACATCAGAAAATGTCATTCCTGTAATACTCGAAAATCACCCACTCATAATCGTCCAGCTCCATTACAAAGATTTGTGGAAAAAACTTACCGCTATGGATATTGTAGGCCCATTGGTAACATCCGATAGTGGAAACAAATATATTCCTACGTTCCAAGACTACTTCACCAAATATTCAGAAGCAATTCCACTACCAGACCAAACAGCAGACACCGTTGCTAAGGCTTTGGTGACGCATATATTTAGCAGGCACGGAGTACCAGAAAAATTGCTCACGGATCAAGGAGTAAATTTTACTTCAAATCTAATCAAAAACATCTGTAAGCTACTAGGAGTAACAAAAATTCAAACAACACCTTATCACCCCATGAGCAATGGAATGATAGAAAGGACTCATAGGGTATTTAAAGACATATTGTCCCATTATGTTTCTAATTCACAAAGAGATTGGGATATATGGTTGCCATATGTTCTAATGGCATACCGAGCGTCAGTACACTCATCTACTGGAGAAACACCTTTTTATCTAATGCATGGTCGTGATATGCAACCTCCTTATGATGATATCCTTAAGCCAACCACAATAAAGTATGACTATAGTGAAAATTACGCTTCAGAACTAATGGAGAGACTAAATTCAACATTCAAATTAGTTCAAGAAAAATTAAAGATTTCGGCTGATAAAAGAGAATATCATTACAATAAGAAAAGCAAACCAATTGAATATAAATTAGGAAGCAAAGTATACTTAAACGATCCAGCGAAAAAAATAGGACTCTCGAAAAAATTAGCTAAAGCTTGGAAAGGTCCGTACAGTATAACGGAATGTATAGGTCCAGTTACATATCGAATAGTTGAGGTAAAAGGAAGAAAAGAGCATATAGTACATGTTAATCGCTTAAAAAAAATGTTACGATACAGATACCACTCTAGGAACATCAGATGAGGAAGAAATAAATATTGAAAAATCAGACAATCAAGATCAAAGTTTCAATAATATTGGAAATTATATGGAACCTATTGAGAAAGCGATTCACAGTGAAAAACATCAAGAAATAGAAGATCTAACTAATGAATTTAGCGAATATATAGATGAAAATGAAGAAGCAGACGACGAAGAAGAGGTCGAAAATTTAAACTTAGAGACAGATAATGTGAAGCATGATGGGAGAAATAAAGAATCAAATTTAGAGGAAATTGAAAATACTCTTCACCCTGAACTGGAATCTCATGATGATTCTAGTAATCACCATCATACTCGAAGTAGGGGGCCAGCGGAGGAGCAACCATGGGTTCTACCCAAAAGGATATAATAAAAATAAAATATAATAAAAATAAAAATAATAATTAATAAGTATAAATTATTGTAATAAAGCAACTTGGTTCCTGTTTATAATATGAATACTAAAAAGATAAATGAAAACTTAAACTACCATAACAATAACTTTTACAGAAAAAAAAAATATATGGGAGCATTCATCAGGATTTTACTCATCTATTTATATTGGAGATGTGCCGAGGCCATAATCGCCTACGATTGCCAGGCCCAACAAATGAATATATCTACATTTAACCTTATCGAAATTGGAAAGTGCAAGACTCCCGCAAAACAAGTGTCATCATCGGAGGAAATAATACAACTCCTACAAATAAATGACGTAGAAACTCTGCCAGTTCATCAGTGCAAAATTCACATCACTCGCTTAGTAACATACTGCAGACTACATTCTCATGCATCAACTGTAGCTAACGGCTTATCATCGTATATCTATCCTTCAAGCCGCACAATGTGTTTAGAAATGCATCGGACGCGATTGTTGATGTTATTCTACGGAAGTAATATTGACAATCTTGTAATTAACGGAACTGCACATGCACATGTTATCATGGCTGGTTCAATCAGTAATACAGGAAGTTGTATAGGAGCCACTTATGAAGATCACAAAGGACAATGGCAAAATGAGTCGTACAAGCAGCCATAGAAATAACGTTACAATATCGGTATGCTCCAACCAACGTAAACGAGAACAAAATTATATTACCAGGAGAACTAACCTGCCCTTACAAAGAAAAATTTTGTATTGACTCATATTACGGATATTCGTACTGGGACCATGTTAACATGAACGAATGCTCAGAAAAAAAAATATACAGTATTATTATGAGGGAGTAGCAAATAAGCTAGTTCCAACAAATGTCTCAAGGGAAAACTACGATATCGTAATGTACTCTGTAAATCATGGTGATTCGGTTTTTGCAATGCCAATTTCGAAACCTACAATGATATGTGGCCAAAGCTCATATGAAACAGATCACCCCAAATTCTTTATAATAAAACCATCAGAGAATGGCAGGTTCTATTTCCAGAAAAAAGGAATAGATGTCTTTAATATCGACCCAATTGCTTATACAAGTGCAAAAGTAGTCTTTGTAGAAAGACATTTAAGCAGTCAAATCACCACTTTATATGAAGACGTAGTAGCACAAAGGTGCGCTTTAGAACAACAAATATTAAGGAATCTGCAGACTCTGGCAATAACAGCACCAGCCGAATTTGCTTATGCCAAAATGCAAACTCCTGGGTACACAGCAGTCAACTACGGAGAAGTCGTTCATATTATACAATGCTCACCAGTAGAAGTTACAGTTAGGAAAACAACAAATTGTTATCATGAACTACCAGTAAGCTATGACAATAAATCTATGTACATGACTCCACGAAATCACGTGTTGCTAAAATATGGATCGGAAATAGGATGTAATCCTTTCTTATATTCACAATATAAGTTAAACATGAAATGGTATAAGGTATCCCAGGAATTACACGAAGTTCCTGAACCACAGATCATAGAACCAACAAACAACCAAAAATGGAATTACAAGAGTCCATCAAACTTATTCATGGGAGGACTTTATTCACCACAAGACATGGAGAAATTGCAGCGACATTTAATACTACCTTCTGAAAGACAAGCAGTTGAGGGCATAGTTATACGAGGAATGATGGGCTTAGAAACCGATTTACAAGAAACCAATTTCGATAGCTTTGTGAACGAAAACACATTAAAAAAAATGGATGACTCAAGTCTGGAATTCCGCTATCTCATGGATCACAACTATTGGAAATATTACTTCCAGTATTATAGGCATATACGTAATCGACAAGGGTATAAAGTTCGTTATCGATACAGTCATACATGGATTTTTGCTTTACGATTTATTCGGTTGGAGCTTAAAATGAATTGGGGCTCTGTGGGACAGTGTAACAATGTTCTGCATATACCGTCAGCGACAACTGAGGGGCCAAACGAAAAACGAATCAGAAATCGTGGAGAATGCAGCAGAACAACACCATCTTCCCACTCTCACTTATCCTTCGCTTCCCCGACCCGAAACTTCGACTGACCCATCATGGCTAAATACATAGAAAGAAGTTCAGAAGTATTCCGTTCAATATACATCACCGACCATTACCATAATTATCTGTATAAATTTTATATATTTTTATTCTTTATTTTACTAGTGTATTAATCATTATCTTTCTTTAATTTTATGTAGCAAAAAAAAAAAAATCAATACCATATGGGAGAGAGATGAACGAAAAATATACATTCACTGTATCTGATCACAACCAAAAATGGGCACAGAAAATAAACATCCAGGAAGACAATTCAAAAGACTCGAAAATTTCACGCCAGTGGCTAAGAAAAATAAAAGAAGAACGAAATTAATATGTGACAAGTGAAAAAAAAAAAACAATTCGTCAAAATAATAATGTACAATATTCCTGTGTATTCATAACTATTTCCGTTGCTTATTCTTAAAAAAAAAAAAAACAAAAAAAAAATCTAAACATAAAACTCTCTCTCTTAAATATGTATTTGTATTATTGTTAGAATTAGTTTAAGATTAATAAATATTGTCAAGATTTATGTAAGGGACGGGTGACATGCACCTAGAGTTTTTTTTTATAATTGTTTGTGAGAAAAATCAATTTTTCCAAAAGGAGGGAGGATTGTAATGAACCAGGGTTCACCTGAGCGAGAGAGTAATTGGCTCGGGCTCTTATCTTTACAAAAACAATTGTTACGCGAAGGTTTAGCGAAGAGGCGCTCGAAAACCGATGGTCAGACGGGTGGCACTCGATTAGCTGTAAAGTTCAATTTTTGGTCTTAGATATAATTTTATTGTTGTTTCATAAAAGTAGTTTTTATTTGGTTGATTTAAAGAAATAGAAATGGTTTGTGCAAAATTTTATTAATTTAAATTCGTTACTTTAATATTTTGGAAATTTAACATTTTTTAATAAAATAAAACTCGCGGTGTGAGAAGCCCGTTCATTCAAAGTACTGTGTTTTTTTTTAATTTGTGAAAAAAAAAGGTAAGCAAATATATTCTTTATATTTTATTTTGTAACATTTAAATTTAATTAATATCCGTATTAAAATTATTGGTTATCCCACAAAGAACCCAACAACATCGGCATTTATTTATTTATATTTTTTTTATCAAAAAATAAGGAATCGGGTATAGTTTGGTAGCTACCTTTAAAACCAAACTCCGTTCCATTACACTTACAAGCTGTTATAGCTGCTAAGGGATACCCCACTAAGTATTAATTTATTAAGTAAAAGCTAAAAATGTAACCCTCCTGGTACTGGATGAATAATTGTGTGTATTGATTTTAGTTTATTATGTTTTGTTTATTAGAATAATATTTTTAAATTAAGTTTTTCTAAATTTTTTTCCTGTTTATAATTATTGTTAAGTATCCTTTCATGTAATAAATATTAAATAAACAAAATTTAGTGTTATTTGTAGAAAATATTGTAATAATTTGTAAGTTTTTTTTAGTGGATGAATAATTTTGTGAGCCACTGTAAATATATTATATAATATACAGTGCCTCACAAAATTATTCGAAAAACATAAAATATTTCCACAATTTACTTACATAAAACACAGTTTCTTTTTAAATTCTATTAGCTTAATGTATATTACTAGATAATATGGATAAAAAGTTATAATTAGTTTATAAACACTAAATAAATATCTTACAAAATTAAATCACATTTTCATTTGCAATTGCAGAAACCACAAAAAAATGACTAGAGTAAAGATGCACTACTGGTCGAAATATTGGTTTCTAAAATAAGAGGTGCACACCCCAGGCATATGCAAATCTTAAATTTAAAGTTTCATAATTTTAGCTTTAACCACTTAGGCTGTAGAGAACTTACACACAAAAATACACACACACACACACACACAGGAATCAGAAATTGGTAAAACATGACAAAAAATAGGAAATTATGGAGATTTCCTTTTCCATATACATTTTACCTTCATTTACAATCTCATTCGTATCTCTTTTCATTAATTTATATTCAGTCAAGCAAGCATCATGAACATCACCAGGCAAATCTTTGACATTCAAATAACTCAGGTATGCTTCATTCTTTCTACAGACAGCTTCTTTAACTTTCTCATTCCACCAACCATTCTGCATACGTGCACCTATTCTTGAAACACCGCATACATCAGTCGCACACCTTACAACTGCTGTTTTAAATTCATTCCAGATGACATTCACATCACACTTATAATTCGACTCAAACGAAGACAAAACAACATTCAACTTACAAACATATTCTTCACTTACTGATTTGCACTGCAAACGAGAAGATTTTATACGAACCATACACTGTGCCATTTTACTCTTTTGCACCAACGTTGCGCTAAATTCATACATAAAACAACTAAATAATGATTATTCCTACTAAGCTCAGCCCCACGTCTCATTCTTGTATCGGCAATCATACTTCGCAAACGCTCGTCACAAATAATCAAATCAATATGATTTTATGATAGATGGACTTCCAAAATAGCAAGTTAAAGAGTTTGTTTATTTTGGTTGCGAATTGAGAATGCTTCTAACATTTTAAGAGCGTTTGTGAGAAATTTTAATATTTCTAAGCATGCAAGACTATAAAAAATTATAATGAATTTATAAAGTATACAATGAAAATTAATTTAAAATCTTCAGCGTTAATATCACAGGTCCTAAAATCTATTTCAATTCTAATTTATTTTCAATATTTAATTGCGTAGTCTGCATTTTTATGTGCGTGACATTTCAATGATTTCGAATTTTGTTGTTTTGGGTTGTTGAGGATAAATATAGTTTAATCAAAACAAATTAGGTATTTTATCGTTTTATTTTATTTTTGTTAGTACTAATTTCAAAATAATAAATATTAATACATTTATTGATTACAATCATAATCGTGATTATTTCTTCGTAGAAACAAGTGAAAATGAGTACTTACTATTGTACATACAAAAATACTTACGAAATTAACCATGATAAATTATATTTAGCTTAAATATTGATTGTAGAAGATATTGCATCAATTTTTGTAAATACAAAATATACATTTTCTTGATATTGACACCGCAAATTATTTCGAATCCAATCTCAAAAATTAAATAAATAAAAACCAATATGCATCTTATAAACGAAATACATTCTGATGACAGGGACTGTTGTGCATATATTTTCTTGGAAAAACATATAATCCATATAAATGCCATTCATTTCATTCCTTTCGTGCACCTTGACATCCCTGCAAAAATAATTGACAAACATTAATAATTCTTATGAAAACAAAAGCACATTTATAAAAAATGTGTAATCCTATGATTTTTACTATCTTTCTACGTAGTAGGTATACTTTTTATTTAATTAGGAAGGATATTTATAAGTTAGATAATAAATAACCCTTTTTGTTACAGCCGAGGAACATTTAAAGGATACATAGTTTATTTAAATAATTTACATTTATCTGTTTAGAGTTAATAAAATTTTATATTTGTTTTCACTATATTTTGGAAATATTATTATACATATAAAGTCATATTTTACCAAAAAAATAAGACAATCACAGTTCAGTTTGCTATACTGTAGTCATTAAAAATGACCTGTTAAACTTACTAATATTTTTAAATTCTTCCGGTAGCAATTGAAATTTATTTCCTACCAAAACGTGTTTGTATCCTTTCGTAATTTTTTTCAATACTTGAATGGTATTCTGATACACTAGGTAACGCTTCTGAAACACTAGGATGCATGCCTTGATAGCAATTATTTTTAAAACCTTTCGTGGAATTCCAGTGGTCTCCGCTAAAAGTAAAAGCCAACATAAGTGGTAATACGCTAAACCAAACAATGATAAATATTAGTGAACAACCTATTTAATAGAACATTATTAATACCCGCCTCGTTAGATATGCAAATCACTCTTATGCTATTATATAGTAAAGGGATGGATTATAGTGGACATTTTAGATAATATCAATCAAAAATTATTACTTATAATTTACGACATGCATTTCAAATGAAAAGTTTGAATTATTTGGACATATCCGCATATTTACTGTTATACTCAGTAATAATGATTTGACATGACAGGATTGTATTAGAAATTTAGTTTACACCACGTAATTACACAACTATTTTGCAGAAATATTTATATTACTGTCTAAATATCCATATCTGCAATTGTCGATGCTCAGTTATATTGCAACAGTCTTTGTTAACCAAATTATAGCGTATGCACTAAATATTCATTATCAAAACCGATAAATTATTATTTGTACTGTTACTCGAGTATTCACAATTTCATAAGAATGTCTCCCGTAAATTATCCGTTCCATAATGAAGGCAATTTAATAATTGTCATCAATTTTCGGATTTTAAGCAAAATTAACAACACTTATTGTTTTTTAATGAAAATGAGAATATTCATACAGGCAATTGGGAATAGTTTAATTAGCGTTAGTTTTTTCAGTGGTGACAGTATTCAACTCACATCAAGATCGAATTCAAAGCTACTTCGAGTAGTCAACGAACGAAACCAAATTTTACAATGTACTCACCTCTATTTTCTTTGGTTCCATTTAAACGATTTCGGACAACGTTCATGTAATATTTTACTATCCTTAAAATATATACATCCAATTTTTTAGGTGTGTTATGATGGTATTTCTGAACAAGCGCACAATCGATTTTAAACGCAATAGTTATCATTCCTTTAAAATAATTATTCAAAACTGTTTCTTTGGAGTTGAACGTCAAGTTAATAAGTAATTTCGAGAAATTAAACTCGTTAATTCTTATGGAAGTAATTGACTTCAAGTATCTAAAACAAATATTTATACCTTATTGTGGTATGTTTGTAATAAAATAGATAAACTGACTGTTTATGAATTAACTTACTGCCAGTCATCAGTTTCTTCTACAAAATATAATTTCGATTTGTGCCGATATGTATTTAATGTACTATCTATTCTGATTAATATTTCTTTGGATTTCAAATCAAAAATCCGGCCATTGTATGTGATTTTGGTTAGCTCATCGTTTATATTGCTCTCAGTTTTATGAATTGCGATTTTACAGTTTGCTTCCATTATTTTTTTGAAACTAAAAATTAAATGCGATATGTAATCGATGAAGACCTCATAATTGCTCGAAGAACATTTTTGTCGATGGACAATTAATTTAGATTTACCTTATCAAATGATCAACATTTACAGAACACAGAAAATAGTCATCAACGGTTCTATGGTAGAAATTTACAACTTGTTTTAGAACTGATAAATGTGAAACATCAAAAAATGACCTAAAAATAGATTTATAAAGATAGTGGCGACATTTTTTGCTTAAATTCTTCTACAACTGATTGCTTAGTTATTGATTACGTTACAGTAATCGTGTAACCAATATATGTTGATGCCTTTTATACGAAAAATATTTGTTTGTTACCTGTGTAAATCACATAGACTGGCAGATAAACGCATTCCTTGCATAAGGCCCCTGTTCCATTTATAAGTTTTTTTTTGAAATTTTATCAAACGATTGTCTAGAACATTAAGGACTTGTTTTTGCAAAGTAGCATTCTGAAACCATTTTTTACATATTTAATAATCAAATTGCACCTGGATATTATTAGAATCACAATTATAATGATGGTAAAGAGTAATTTGTGAAACTATTTATTACACATTTTCGAAATAATTAAACGATTTAACATTTTAAAGGTGACATATTGCATGTATATATGCATATCTTACCACTACAAATTTTCTTATGTATGGCTTCAATTTCTCTAAAAGTTGTGAAATAAAAAGTTTAATGCGTTAAATAGACAATTCCATAAATAAATTTTATATTTACCTATATCAACATTGCTGAATGCATCTTCCAAGTCCATTTTAATGCCATATAATTGCTGACTTTCTGATGATTTCACGCAGCTATTCCAACTTTTATACAAACTTCGTTCAAAAGTTAATCCTTTACCTTTAAAATTATTACGTATTTGATTGAGCCGTTCCTTTCTATTACTTCTACAAAAATTTAAAAAAATATGTACACATAACTTCGCCATAAGCGATATGCAAACGTGAGTGAATGTATATATAAGTTCATCTTGCGAGTAGTATATAAATACGCTGTATGCATATTAAATACTACCAAGTGGCTCTCGATCAATTTTCACATATTACAAGATACAAAAATATTGTTTATCAAATAAATACGCACCTAAGCAAGTTGGTAATAATGATTGGCCTATAAGTTTGAGCATTTGTTTTGGGACAAATTAGCAATTTTGAGAACGAATGAGTTTTTAACGCCTTTAGTTTATCGCTATTTACCGGAATAAGCTGGTTTTTTTTTTTCATGGACACAAGTGCCTAAAACGTAAAAATTGTATTTCCAAGCTCATAATAAAAGTTTACATTCATATGCCTAAACGGTTGTAGGTAAAATTAAGATTTGTATATGCCTCGAAAAAAAAAAACCACCTATTTTTGAAAAAAATATTCAAATCGGAAGTGGCTGTTTTTACTTTCTTATACGCAGTATAAGTATTATAATCATGAAAATTTTCGATCTCGAGATTTTAACGGAAATATACGTTTTCCTTCCCTGAATCGATTCCGACTATTTTTGGAATGACGTCTGTCTGTGTGTGTGTGTGTGTTTATGTGTGTGTGTCTGTCTGTGTGTGTGTATGTTCTCTACAGCCTAAACGGTTGAAGCTAAAATTATGTATCTTTAAACTTAAGATTTGCATATGCCAAGGGTGAGCACCTTTTATTTTTGAAAAATATATTCAAAGCGGAAGTGCCTGTTTACTCTAGTCAATTTTTGCAGTTTCTGCAATTACTCAAAAATGGTTAGTTACAGAATAATTTCATGAACAAAAATTAAAGGTATTTATATCTAGAACAACTTTTGTTTGAATTTTTTTTCCAAAAAAAGTATTGGTTTCAAAATAAATTTCTGCTAATTATATATATTTTTACATAAATCGTATCATCTGCGCCTGTCAATTGTTTAACAAAATAGACTTAAATAATTTGAAGTTTGGCATTTTATATTTATTCTAATAAATATATTTACTGTAAAAGCGATCTAAAGGTTACAACAAATATTATAAATTAGAAAAATAATGTAACTACGATGTGGTTTAACCCATATGCTTATAAGAAAGATCGGTGCATAACACTGCAGATATTTTTCAAAATGAGTACTGGTTTCAAAATAATGGCCATTTAAATTTTTTATTATATTTATCATTTGCGCCTGTCAATTGTTCAACAGAAAAACAAAAATCTTAAATAATTAGAAGTTTGACATTTAATATTTATTCTACGAAATATATTTAACGAAAAAGGGTTCCAAAGGTTAGCAAAATATAACTAATTAGAAAAATAATAAAAATATGATATGATCTAACCAAATGCTTTTAAAAAAAGTCAATGCCAACAAAAATTATTAAAATAATAAATATCTGTCATGCCTGACACTGAACTTTCTTATGCGCATTTTAGGAAGATAGAATTTAAAATATCCGGTATGTCTGTCGCTGAACTTTCTTGTACTTATTTTCAGGGGAGATAAAGTAAGGGGCACTAGGTGCCCCCCCACCCCCCTAAAATAATATATGAATATTGCATTTTATATAATAGAATCTTGCTTTGTGCGTATGTGTGTGCACAGAAATAGGTTGCCCCCTCTCCCGCCATAAAAACTTGTTAGATTGTTAGAACTTAAAAAATTTAAAAAAAATTTCAAAACTTTTTAAATTCTAACTATCTAATCAAAATGCGTATAAGAAAGTTCAGCGACAGATATGCCACATATTTTAAATTCCTTCTTCCTAAAATGCGTATAAGAAAGTTCAGTGTCAGACATGACAGAAATTTAAGATTGTATTCAAAAATTCAAATATATGTTAAAAGTAAATGATTCGTTAATGTATCGTATTGACTTTTTGCCGATAAACACTTTGAATATGTTTAAATACTTAAATTTCCGTTATAATTGATGGAATACACGAGATAAAATTACTAGAGCAACTACATCAGCTAACGAATTGAATTGCATATGTCGTCTTTGTCTTATATTAGTTTTATATGTCTATTTTTAAGAATTTTTGATTTATACGAAAGTAAGTATCAAAAAGGAAAACCTGAAAATAATAGCGCCTAAAATGTAATTCGAGCCAATTTTCATAAAAAAAGTAGCTGTAATTTCGATTTTTTGACGGGTATTCGTTAGTACCTATGTATGTATGTACATCTAAAACAAACAATGCACACTCACCTTATCGGCTAAACTTCTGTATTTACGCATTGGTATCAATTTTATCTCATATGATTTCGGGTCTTTGTGAATAAAATAAAATTTTCTCACTATTTTTATTTTGGTGAACTCCAACAACCAAATGATTACCTGAAAATCAATTATTACTGAATAGGTACTATATAAATTGCATTATTAACTTACTTTTATAAGAACAAATTGCTTGTTACTAACGTCCTTCAGCCAGGCAATATCAGCAATGCGCCATCCATCTAGTAAGCGTTTAAAAGAAATAGTTTCGCACGAAGACGATGTACAAAGTCTAGCAATTTGTTTAAAAAAGCATTTAAAATTATGATTTGATCCGAACAAAGCGAAGGGCAAAACATGGAGAACAGCATTACGAATGAAATTTAAAGATACTTTTACAGGATATTTAAATAACGCATTCATATGTTTCATATTGCTCTTAATTTTTGTAACAAAGTCTATTATCAATTGTGCGATAATATTTAACTAGAAAAAAAGAAGAAACAAATTATAGTAATTTACAAAATTGCAGATTATGAGATTGTAGCATACAGATCCTGCCTTGCAGTAAAATATTATCTAGTTTTGGCTCAATGATAATTATAGTATTAAAATTTAAAATTACTGACTATGCATAGTTACAGATACATTTTTCAAAATAAACTTGATTTGAATTATTATAACATATGTTTATATAGTACTCACAAAAAAAAATCATGCAGGTAAATCTCTATATGACAGCGAATAACAATTAATGCGATCTAACAAATATTCTTGGAACCTTTCAAAGAAATATTTGAAAATATTTAACGTATAAAAGAGTAACTCGCTTTCAACTCTTAGAGTCATATTCACCAACAGTCAAATTTATTCCCCAATTAAATAAAAGGTTTGATTGACAGAAATGTTCTTTTTCCAAAATAAATATCAGTTTTGTATATTTTTATATAGAAATAATACAAATTAAAGTTGGTGAAATCGCAGATTAATTTTTACTCTTTTAGGACCTCTAGCTGTGTAATATAACTTTTGCATAAAAAAATACATTACTGGAGTTGATTTGTTTTACTCTTCAAAAAGGAGATACTTTTATGCTGAGAAAAATTTCGAAAATGCGATAAACTAATTTTCATTCTTTAAAATAAATAACGTTTTATTTCACTGACTTGACAATTGTCATTAGTTGGTAATAGTCATTGCACTACAAGTAGTCATGGATCATTTTGTGGATCATTCGCAATTAAGGGGTTATGCCAACCTGCAAAATTTCAAAAAACCTTTTTCATTTTTTGTTTTGCAAATATATGTATTGTTGAAAACCTATTATTTCCAATCGGGAGTGAGTTATGCCGAAATGAAAACACAATAATACGTATTGATATATTTGATGAAAAAAAAAAAAAACCATATTCATAAGTTTCTGATCAAAAAAAGTAAATACAAAATGAATGATTTTATGTCAACCTGCCTTTCTTCTATGAAATATCAATAACGACTACTTTTTTATGGAACTTAAATATAAAAATTTTGAAACGCTACAGTCTCCCCCTCTGGATCGAAAATTTGTCCTGGAAAGAGATCCAGAATTAAATCGCTCATTTCTGTGGGCGTCCTCTTTTACGGATCGGAATCACTGGCTAAGGAAGCTCTTCGTTGATTGTACGAAACGGTGTCAGAGCGAAGATGTGATAGCGTCCTTTTGGCAGCGTGAAGTAGCTCGTCAATACGAGGCAAAGGATACTTGTAGCTGACCGTGATTACGTTGAGACGCAGGTAGTCAATACACACGCGTGTTGAACCATCCTTCTTCGGTACGAGTACTACCGGTGCCGCCCAAGGAGACTCGCACTCTTCAATAATGCCATCGCTAAGCATTTTCTCCAACTCGCAACGGAAGGCTTCTCGTTTCGGTGGTGAAAGCTTGTATGGTGGCATAGAAATTGGAGGATGATCGCCAATCTCTATCCTGTGCTCTGCAAATCTCGTTGGTTCTCCCCCTAGTGCAAAAATATCTTCCGATCGACGTATAATGTCATTTAGCTCACCCCGTTGATCGGAGTCTAGCATAGTTCCTTCATCGGACCGAAGGCATTCAACAGACGCAACGTTCGTCGTGTCTACCTCAGGTTCGAGCTCTGTTTACAACTCTTACAGGGTGATTGGAGTATCAGTGAAGAACCAATTCCGATATGTGACGTTTAGAACTATTCCAGCGTCACATAGAAATACCAAGTAGTGTTCGGTTGTTTCGGGCCTCGAGAAACACGATAAACGTCGCCGGTATTGTGCGCTGTTTGATGCGTACACTAACGGTAGTAGTTAAAACTGTCCTTAGTTTCCTCTCTCCATCTGCTAGTGTCGTATTTAGGCTCGCTTGGTTGAACCTGTCTGTGAAGCAGCGAATTTTCAACAATCTGTCTTCATATGGCCCAGATTATCGAAGAAACAGCAGCGTGGCTTCTCTTTGCGTTTCTCAGCGGCCGCTGACTTGTTTGCCTCCACAATACGACGCTTCTCCTGCAGTGCTTCTTCTGCAGTTCTGGCTAAACGTAGAAGGTCATCAAAATAACTTACCTTTCTCTTCTGCCTTTCTTGCGGATGCCTCTGTGCAGCAATCCATATATCATGTCAAGCTAAACGTCTTCGGCATAATGCGGCTCGGGCAACTTTGCCAGTAGCGAGCGCGCTTTACAAACGAAAATGTCCGTTTTTGTCTCCCTGTTCTATAATTGCGCGAACAGTTCACGGTAGATTTGATACGCAGGATTCTTTGAACCAAAAGCATTTTTTTAAATCTGTCATTGCGGTATTAAAATCGTTGGAATTCATCTTTACACCAGACCACCATTCTGCAGCCAATCTTGTTAGTAGCATTGGTTTTAACGCGTTTTCGTCGGTGATTTCCATACAATCTTTGTATACGAAAATTGCGTCGATGAAGTTGACAACGTTTTCTCATGGTTTTCCTTCAAAACGTGATGTGCAGCGTGAATAGTTTCCGTACGTCTAATGTTTCTATGGGTCAATTATACTGTTGAACCCAAGGGCAACATAAATATAAAAATATTGAAACGTTACAGAATCCAAAATTATTATGTGAAAATTTCAAGTTGATCCGATAAAAAAGTGACGAAGTTATGAGACATTGAAAAGATTCTATGTAAGTAACGCTTATGTAGCGTAAAAACATTTACCATGTGCAAGTTTTATAGTTCGTCCATATACACATAACACTCAGAGTGGAACTGTCCACCCCTCCCGCTTTCGCATAGCACTTGTCCCGCACATCCCGCACCAACCAAGCACAGCCAAGCGATAGCGTATTCAGCAATCCTTTAGCACTTGCAGGCGCGGTACACTACCTCCTCCTTACTTCACACTTCCTCCTGGAAGCGTATTTTTAGCAGGGCTTCCTCTCTTGCTCTTCGTGATGGCAATTCACGGTGACGTGTAGGTACTGAAACTGGCACTGAGGGAGTTATGGTCCGATCAAGGGGAGCCTCGTCTTCGCTTGATGTCAGCATCTCAAGTGCGGCTTCGTCTTCAAGAAATACCTGGTTTTGTGTTGGTGTCACATCTCCGCAACTCGAATGGACCGGTTCATCGTCTGGTTGCCCAGATGTCTCTAATCCGCTCCTCTCAGGTGTCACCAGAGGAGTATAGTACCGAGTATTCCTCGACTCCGGTGAACTGGTCGGAGTCGCGAGGAACTCTTCAGGTAAGGGGGTTATCCCGTCGGAACTCCAGCTCCACGAGGGTGTATTGAGAGGAGTGTTGATTGTCAGGGTTGGATTCATGCTGCGGTAGATGTTGCCTTCTAGGGGGTTCGGGCCTACGGTAGATTCGAATTTCTACATCGGTTTCTTCAAAGACTTCGTGCAGCAAATCTTTGGCCCGTTATTCCTTTAATTCGTCCAGCCCACATGCTATCATTGGAACAGCTAATATTATCCTCAACTAATTAAAGCTCTGCGTAAATTGGCGTACGTAGGTTTCTGATGACTTTTTTCCTTAGTGATTAAATAAAATATTGTTCGCCCCTCTCTCTTTAGCATCGCAGTTACTCCCACTGTAGATTCTTGTTTCCTCAATTCGGGTAGCCCTCCAAATCGCGATTTGAATTTTGCAGCAATGCTTGCCCCCATACGCAAATCTCGCGCGACACAATATGCTATCGCATATTGAGGAGGAGCATCAAAAAGTACTTACTTCCAACAAGGAGAAATTTACCGAAGTAGCACCTCGGTCGTCATCTGGCTCGTCCCACTTGCTTGGTCGTCCGGGACGTCGGTTGGCCCTTTTTTTATCCTGACTTGCTCAGGACCTCCGGTTGATTATAGCACGGTTTCATTCGGTTTGCGTGCAGCACCATGCGTTTATGACAAAAAAACGGAATGTTGCACCCGAAAGGTATTCATACCCATGCTTTTTAGCACCCGATATGGTCCAGTTCAGGACTGGTGTAACTTGAAACTCTCACCTTCTTTCGGTGTCGGTTTATGAACCCATACCAAATCGCACCACTTGAAACGTTAGTGTACGAGCATCTTTTTCATAAAACTCTATACGTCTATGGTGTGAAGCTTCCAGCTGATTTCTCAGGGTCGCATGAGAATAGCCCAAAGAAGAACTGCTGAAGTTATTTCTCTTCGGATTGGTATGAAGTTCCCGGAGGGAGGCCATACTGGATATCTGCAGGTAACCAGGATTCTCTGCCAAACATCAAGGAGAAAGAAGTGTGTTTGGTACTGTCATGCTGGCTCGAACGATAAGCCATCATAATCAAGGGGAGGTCCTCATCCTACGTTCTTTGTCGTTTGCCTGCATAATGAGATAGCATGGCAATCAGTGTTCGGTTAAACCGCTCTACCATGGCGTCCGACTGCGGATGGAACGGTGTCATACTAGTCTCATTAATACCGAACAGCCGGCACATTTCTTGAAATAGCAAAGCCTCAGACTCTTTGCCCTGATCACCCACTACTGCGTCGTATTTATTCCCGTTTTTAGTAGTTGGTAACGTAAGCAAATCGATCGCGACTCTTTCGAGTGGCCGGGTTACCAGTTGTGTCTGTAGTTGAGCTTTTGGTTCTGGGGTAATAGCTTTCCGTCTATTACATGACTCACAATCGCGGTACCACTGTTCTACATCACGTTCTAATAATAACGGTCCTTTAGGTTTGAAAGCGATTTTGTTACACCCAAATGCGCACCCGATGCTGCATTGTCGTGATACGCTTTCAACACTTCGCATATTATACAACGCGGCACTACCATACGATATTTACCAAATTGATTTTCCCGAATACACAATCCATGTTCGTCAGTCCACTCCGGTTTTAAATCAAACAGACTTTTTGCTTCCTTTGGCAGATGAGTCGAATTAACACTTATACCGCGTAAAAACCGAAACACTGGTTCGCACTGATCATCTTCTAGTTGCGCTTGCACTAGCAGTTTCACGTACTGTTTTGGTAGGGTATTGTGTACAGACCCTACCGACACTGTATTAATGACATCCGGGTCATACGAGTTCCCAGTATTCGGTGGTACTGTCGAATTTTCTTTGACGGCCTCCATTCCACATTGCCTGCATGGTCGTCGAGACAACCCGTCAGTGTTCAAATGTTTCTTGCCTGGCCGGTGACAAAATTCCATGTCATATTCGGCGAGAATTTCTAACCACCTGACCCTCTGGTTCCTAAAAGTATTCAGCCACCTTAAACAATTGTGGTCGGTTCTGGCTAGAAATCGATTTCCCATTAGGTATCCCTTGAAATGTCTACAAGTTGATACCAGGGCCAGTAGTTCTCTTCTAGTCACGCAGTAACCGCTCTTGCTTTGTTAATTGCCGACTGAAGTAAGCAATCACTTGATCATAACCATCTTGAACTTGACTGAGGACGCCTCCTAGTCCAACACCGCTTGCGTCGACATAGAGAATGAATGGCGTATAAAATCTCGGATACGCCAGGATTGGGGCGCTGATGAGACATTGCTTCAATTTCTTAAAAGCTGCCTCCGTATTTTCATTCCAACTATAATTTACCCCTTTATTTAATAGACGATGTAACAGATTATAACACCTGCCTCGAGCATTCGCTGACACTTGCGTTTGGCTTCCTCTCGCCGCCATGCTGGAAGTCGTTGTGCTGATTGGCGAATGGGGTTTGCGTTTCCAGTGTCTGTCTGATGTTGAAGAATACGTGTGCGTCCCGTATCGTTCTTGTTATATGTTACCGTGTCTTTGAATTGATCAATGCACAATTTAGCCCGCCGTAATTCCTCGGTAGACAAATGAAGAGAAACGTCACTCCAATCGAATCCATTTGAAGTCGAAACATCCGGTGGAGACCGCACATCCACTACCGCGCACTCATACGCGGTTCCTACATGTGCATTTCCCGTAAGGTAATTGGTTGAGTTGTTGGATTACGTAATAGCACAGTCCCAGACACTAACCTAAACATTTTAAGGCCCTCCAGATCTGTATTTGGTGTGGTACCTGCTGTGCAAATTGTTGCAGAACTCGAAGGTTGAGAATGATGTTTACGTATATCAAACATCCTCAGCTTAATCCTTAATGTCACCTAAGCCTCCGCTACAGCTTTATTTAGTGTACCTGAATTTTTTCGTACTGTATTCCCCTCCACTTAAGAATTAATTCCTAACAGGAACTGTTTTAATACCAAACTCTCAGGTGTGATGATTCGTGAACGCGACACCGCTCAAAAACCGTAAACCCATCGCGAACATAGCCAGAGTTTCACACGTCTCTTGCTTACGCGCACGAAATCGTATTTCCGCGTCATTTATTTCATTGTTAAATGTCGGTTTTAACGCAGCGCATGCAGTAATCCAATCCGCTCGTAGTTCGTTTGATTAACTACAATACACCTGACACGCAAATCTTACCAATGCGAAAGCATCGAATATTTCGACCCACTCTTCCTCACGATGAAGTATTAGTTTTCTTATTATTAATGAAATCAAATTGGCATTTTTTATTGAATTTTGCACAAAGAGCTGTCATCGCAAACACCCTTCTTAAAAACGTCATCTCCTGGGAGAGGCGGTCCCGACCACTGAGCTCTTTTTACTTTCTTATACGGAAACATACGTTTTGACCTATCCTTAATCGATTCCGACTATTTTTCGAATGACGTCTGTGTGTGTGTGTGTGTGTGTATGTGGGGGGTGTGTGTGTGTGTGTGTGTGTGTGTGTGTGTTTGTGTGTATGTGTGTGTATGTGTTTGTATGTGTGTGTATGTGTGTGTGTGTGTGTGTGTCTGTCTGTATGTGTGTGTGTGTGTGCGTATGTTTTCTACAGCCTAAACAGTTGAAGCTAAAATTATGAAACTTTAAACTTAAGATTTGCATATGCCTGGGGTGAGCACCTCCTATTTTTGAAAAAAATATTCAAACCGGAAGTGCCTGTTTACTCCAGTCATTTTTGGCAGTGTCTGCAATTATTCAAAAATGGTTAGAGTTACAGAAAAATTTTATGAAAAAAAATTAAAGGTATTTATATTTAGCACAACTTTTGTTTGAATTTTTTTTTCCAAAAAGGGTACTAGTTTCAAACTAAATTTCTGCCGTTTATATATATTTTTACATAAATCGTATCATCTGTGCCTGTCGATTGTTTAACAAAATAGACGTAAATAATTTGAAGTTTGGCATTTAATATATAATTTAAGAAATATATTTAGTGTAAAAGCGATCTTAATGTTAGAACAAATATTATAAATTAGAAAAATAATGAAACTACGAAGTGGTTTAACCCATATGCGTATAAGAAAGTTCGGTGCATGACACTGCAGATGTTTTGAAGAAAGTATACGAACCAGAAGTGCCTGTTTACTCTGGTCATATTTTGCTGTTTCTGCAATTACTCAAAAGTTACAGAAAAATGTACCGGAAACAAGAAAATAGTTATTGAAATTGGTTCTTATTATAATTATTTTCACATAAATCGTATTAACTGTGCCTGTCAATTTTTTAGTAGAAAAACAAAAAACTTAAATAATTTGGAGTTTGACATTTAATATTATTATATATTTATTCTAAGAAATAATTTAGGGAAACAGGGTTCCAAAGGTTAGTAAAACATTATAAATTAGAAAAATAGTCTAAATATGATCTAACCTAAATGCGTATAAGAAAGTTCAGTGCATGACACTGCAGATGTTTTTATATATCAAAAATGGATTTCAATAGTCTAATGTACAATTAATAACAGAATGAAAACGGATTTTAAAAATGTTGCTTACTTTTCGAGAAAAAATCCTATAGTTTCGATTTTTTGCCTTGCAGGTAGGCATAACTCCTTAACAAATACAATTACGAATGAAATATTAAATATATTGCTAAGAAAAAAAAAAGCAGCAAATCAAATTATTACAGTTTTACTCTTGCAAAGTTATTTAAAGATAGATATTAGATATATCCTAGAAAGAAAACTTTTTATTCATTGAAAAGATGTAACAATATCTCAAGTGAAGAGAATCAATTTGCATCTCTCCATTTTAGTAGAGAAAAAAGTTCTTCATCTATTTAATTGCATGATCTGGACTTCTGAGACAGTTAATATTTAACTTTTTTCAGTGTTTATTATATTTAAAACCAAATACTTAATCAACCTGAATTTAAATTGTAGAAACTAATGCACATTTTTAATTCTTGCCAGGGAGATTATTGCAATTGGTTTATTATGCCCTATACATAAAACATTATTTATAAAACGTATAAATAAATAATCTTACCTCTTTATGTTTCAACAAATGTTCTATTTCTACTTTGCGATATATATGTGCATTGTAAGAATAAAAATGCCTTTCTTGAAATTCCATTTCTAAATCCATAATGATGAGCGAATGAAAAAAATCTGAAAAGCAAACATGAACATTGTCAGTAGGTGTGGTACTACATTGCTTTGGAATGCAAAATATTCCGATTAAATTAACGAAACTTTTATATATGTATGTATAAAAATGAACATGTAGATTTCCACATAAAAATATGTAGTCTGAACTACTAAAAATACCGCATAGAAACTCAATAATATTTATGTAAGATTTTATGATGTCCAATGTGTATTAGAACGTTCATTTTACCATAGACCTATTTAATTACAGATATAACTTTTTATTGGATTAATTTGAATTTATATGTTTTACCAGTGTATATTCAATTCAAATTTATATGTCTTATACTCCTACGTTTATATAGGTATACTTGTAGATTTCAACTAGTAAATACAATATATTTTTATGTGTATTTATCTGCATTAACATATAAGTTTATGTTTTAAGGGGTCTTTCTGGTTTTTTGAATTGAAAATAGGAGATTTTAAATTATTTATTATTCAAAAATGTTCGCGTTCAACGCTGAGAGACATGTTAACCTTATGGCGAGAATCGGCGGCTCATTTATTTCGAGACATTACACCTGTATTTGTCGATGAATTAAGTCTGTTTTGTTTTTTTTTTATTAACAATTGACATGCGCAGATGATACGATTTATGTAAAAATAAATATAATAAGAAGAAATTTCAAGAGCCATTTACTTGTTTCCGGTACCGTTTGAAAAAAAAAGTTTCGAATAAAAGTTGTACAATTAACAATTTTTCTATTACTGCAACTATTTTTGAGTAAGAAACTGCAAGAAATGACCAGAGTAAATGCACTTCCGGTCGGAATATTGTTTTCAAAAATAAGAGGTTTTCTTGCCAGGCATATACAAATCTTAAGTTTAAAATTTCATTATTTTCTTTTTAACCGTTTGGGCTGTAGAGCGCTCATATACACATACACACACTTTTACACACACACACACACACGCACTCTCACACGCGCACACGCGCACACACACACACACACAGACGGACGTCATTCAAAAAATAGTTGGAATCGATTCAGGGAAGGTCAAAACGTATATTTCCCTTAAAATCTCGAGATCGAAATTGTAAGGAAATTTAAAGAAATCCTATAAATTATTGCACTGAAATTTGCTGAAGAACTGTTAATTACTACTGAAATATTTTTGTGCCCTTCTACTATCCGAAATGTACTACGATACTAGGTATCATGGTCGATCTGCTCGAAGAAAATATTGAGATTACGAAGTTCATTGAAAGACGCGATTGACGTTTGTTAAAGACTTTATAAAATGGCAATCGAGCTCTGGAATAATGTTATATATACTGATGATTCAAAAAACAATAATTTCGGTTCGAATGGTACCCCTACTATTCGAACCGAAAACTTAGGGAGAAAAACACAAACAGAATTTGGAAAAAAGTAAGCTTACTTCGGTTAGTAAAATATGATGGCGGATATGTACTTGTCTGGGGATGTATGAGTGCTGCTGGTATTGGAAAACTACACTTAATTGATGGAATTATGGATCATATAGTCTATATCATTATCTTAAAAGAATATTTCATTCTTAGCGTGGAGAAAATGGGAGCCAAGAAAATTTCATATTCATGTAAGACAATGATCCGAAACATAGTGCTTGTGTATCCTTTTTAATACACCAAGCTATCGAAAATACGTTCCGAATCATCAGACATTAATAAAAATGAGCATTTATGGACCTAAGATGAAAAAGAAATAAGAAAACGGCTAATTTCTAATAAAAACTATTTGAAAATTGAGCATTATGAAGAATGGGATAGCATTTCAACATTTGTTACGGTATATTTGGTAAATTTAATACCAAAAAGACTCCCAACTATTATTAGAGCCAACAGATTTCCAAAAATATATAGATTATTTGTGTAAAAAAATTGTTTATTTGTGTAAAATTGAAAATATTTTAACAGTTTGTTACATATACGAATACTCTTTGCGCGTTAATTTGGATAGTGATATTAGTTTGCAATTTTTATTTTCATATTAATATTATTTTTGATGAATCGTTTTGGTAAATTAAGCCCACTGCGGGTGGGGCTTAGAATTCACCCGCAGCACCTCTGCTGGTCGTAAGAGGCGACCAATGGGCGAGGAAGGTACCTCGTAAAAAACACATTGTTCCATCTGAACTTTTACCAGAAGATTAGTGGGCCAATCTTCTGCGGACTTTTCTTTCTTATTCTTTTGCTCACCCGCGTGTTTGCCGTGCGTGGAGACCCGTAAGGAAGGAGAAGATGATCCTGGTGGTTGAGCTTACACGCAACACACCTCTTTGGCTTAGGATTCTTGCGAAACGGGCAGTCAGATACTAACCCTATCTGACCAATCGGCTTGCCGTTACGTTCTGGGTACCAGTAAGGTGAGTCCCACGACCCTGGAGGTAAGTCTTCAGACGTTGGAGAGAGTGGCTCGCAGCGTTCTGAAGCTTATTGCCAGGTGAGGGGGACTATATCTCCTGGTTAGCCCTGGCGATCACGCCAGTTTGTGGTGTGACGTCCCAAATTGTGGCTCCGTGGTGGGTGGGGAGACCAGGAGATGAATTTATTCTATTTGCTTATGGCAACAAAAACAAAAACCCCGAGGGCCCCTCCCCCAAAAAGATCTCGACCGTTATCGGACGAGGGAGAAAATTTCTTGAATGGCGAAAATAAATTTTCGCCCTAATTTTTAATTGTTAAAAGGACAGAAGAGGGTAAAACCATATCTGCTTTGGTTTGGCGAGGAGCCTGAACGAACTGGCTGGTGGAGAACCTAAATCCACCAAACGGTTACGCGACGGTACTCTTTTGGTTGAAACAGCTAATTCTTTGCAGACCAAGTCTTTATTAAAAGCGACAGTTTTATTTGGCATGCCTATTGTAGTGGAGGCGCACAAGTCCCTCAACTCATGTCAGGGCATAATATCATGTTACGACCTGCTATTTGTTGAGATGGACGAGTGCAAGCGGGAACTTGCAAGTCAGGGTGTTATTGACTGTCGAAGGCTTACTTCCAAGAGGAACGGCGAAGTTAAAAATACAACGTCAGTAGTTTTAACTTTTGGACTAGATAAGCTTCCAGACAGGATTAAGGTTGGGTTTCACAGTTGCTCTGTGAGACCATACTTTCCTCGACCAATGCGATGTTTTAAATGCCAGAAATTCGGGCACACTGCATCCCGTTGTGACCCACAGGCTGTGTGTCCACGGTGCAGTGAACAGGAGCATTTGGGCGAGGAATGTAAAGGTCCGGCCCACTGCGTTAATTGTTCTGGCAATCATCCTTCTTTTTTTGCTGATTGTCCACGCAATCAGGAAGAAAAGAAGATAATTGAAATAAAAATTATGAATAAGATTTCCTATTTCGACGCCCGCAAGAAGTTCAAAACACAGACCAGTCCTGTCTTTAGCCGTTCTTTCGCCACAATCGCTGCAACTCCCGTTTTAAAAATATCCATTGCCGTTCAGGCTGATGACTTTCCTTTCTCTAATATTTCTACAACTGTTCCAAATTTACCTTCTGTTAAAACTAACATTCCAAAATGTAAAGTTAATCAAAATTTAAAATCCATATCGAATGCAGCTGCAAAAATCATAGACCAACCAAAATCAAAATTGACCGTTAAACCAAAGCAAAAAATTACTCATATAAAGACAAGCCCTAGTTCTACGCCGAAATCTATTTAAAAAAAACATTCCATGGAAGTACAAGAAACATCTAGTGTTTCGAGTTCTTCCATCTCCTAATTTTCTCCTAGTAAGGGATCTCAATCTTCGAGATCCTCTTCTTCTATGGAAATCACTAGCTTTAAACTTTCTAGGCCAGAGCGAGATAAATCTTCCACACCCAAATAATGCCTCCCATACTGTTTCGAGTGTTGTACCTTTTCTCTTTAAGATTTTTTAAATAACACACAGCACTTTACCTATAAACATTTATTTACAAGAAAAAACACCAAATGCGTTACACAACACTAAAACTACGAATAAAGTTAAATTTGTTTAATATGCATGAGACATATTACATTGTTTATGTTAATTTTTGGTTTGGGCTCAAGAACTGTGTATTTAAGTCGACTTGAACTATTGCGAATCTATACCAGACTGGCTTTGAAAATAGTGTAACCCTCAGAAGGGACAACCCCCACCAAGGTCTCTTGTCAGATATGAAAATACCAGATGGTCACCAGGCAAATTTGCACAAACGGCATTCTAAGAAAATTTTACAACTTAAGTCCCAAACCATGCAGACTGTCACGTTTTGGCCGTTGAAGGCAATTAACAGAAATCTATATAATAATAAAAATATATAACTTTAAAACCTTGAAGGTTCGAGACCTGAACACATACTACAATGGAATTGTAATGGTTTCTACAGAAATTTTGAGGAATTTAAAGCTCTCAATGCCGAGCAGACTCCCTCTTGCATATGCTTACAAGAAACACATTTTCAAGACACCAGAGCTGTTTCATTACGAGGCTTCTCAGTATTTCGTACTGATGTGCCTACTGATGGCCAAGCTCGTGGTGGAGTAGCGATTCTGGTTCGCGAAAATGTGTATTGTGAGGAGATTACTTTGAATTCTGCATTACAAGCTGTAGCTGTCCGTTTTGCTATTCCTCTTCTGGTCACTTTATGTTCTATCTATCTTCCACCAAACGACAATGTTGATATGCGTGATATCGTTGATTTAATTGATCAATTGCCTGCTCCATTCATTCTTATGGGCGATTTCAACGCTCATAATCCTGAATGGGGATCAAGTACGATTAATCAACGCGGTAGACGTTTGGAACACCTATTGACCGCAAGTACACATGTCATCTTAAATGATGGTAGCATGACACATTTTTCTGCCGCGTGGAGATCTTTCACTGCGATTGATCTAACGATCTGTTCTGCAGCAATAGCTCCATTGTTTGAGTGGCACATGCACTCAGACTTGCATCAAAGTGACCACTTTCCGATCATTCTGAAAGTTTTGCAGAGCTCAGATTCTGATGCTCGTTGTCCGAAATGGGCTTTAAAGCGAGCAGATTGGAATCTGTTCTCGGAGTTGGCCGTATTTGGTGAAAATGATTTCGTTGACGTTGACGACCATGTTCGGTATTTCACGGATGCAATCAAGTCTGCTGCACAAGAGAGTATTCCTCTAACACCTATTCATTCAAATAGAATACCCGTTCCCTGGTGGAACGATGAGTGCAAGATTGCTATCCGAGAAAAACGACGTATTTTTCGCCATTTCAGGCGATTTCCAACCACCGAGAATATGATCCATTACTTCCAAGCTAAGGCAAAAGCTAGAAGAATTGTTCGGAAGAGTAAGAAAGCGTCATGGCAGAAATACATTTCTTCCATTACAACCTCCACTCCAGTTTCAAAGGTATGGGAGAAGGTCAGAAAAATATCTGGCCGCTCCAAATCTAGCACTATTTCTGGCCTAAAAATCAATGGCAATGTCATTACCTGTCGGTCTGATGTTGCTAATATTATAGCATCCACTTTCGCGGATACTTCAAATTCCAATCACTATCCAGCTGAGTTCCTCGCTCGAAAATCCAATCCCAAAGCCTGGAAAAGACAAAACACTGCCATCTAGCTATCGCCCAGTCTCGCTTACCAGTTGTGTCTGCAAGCTCATGGAACGCATGATCAACAGGCGTCTTGTTTGGTTCCTGGAATCAAACAACCTGTTGGATAACATCCAGTGCGGCTTCCGCCGTTTCCGTTCCACTGCAGACCACCTGATAAGACTTGAATCAACCATCCGGGATGCTTTTCTCAACAAGCAACATATGGTAGCAGTGTTTTTTGATATTGCCCGGGCCTATGATACCACTTGGCGTTTTGGTATTATGCGCACTTTACACTCCTGGGGCTTGAGAGGTAATCTTCCCATATTTCTTGAAAGCTTTCCTTCCTTAAGGAAATTTCAAGTTCGTGTGGGAAATGACCTCTCCAACATTTTTACTCAAGAAAACAGAGTACCGCAAGGATCTATTTTGAGTGTAACGTTGTTTGCTGTGGCCATCAACGGTGTTGCACAGTGTATTCGTTCACCTGTGCTGGGATCCTTGTACGTGGACGACTTGGCGATTTTCTGCAGTTCTCGCTATATGGCTTCCATAGAGCGTCAGCTGCAGTTAACAATCAATCGTCTTCATACCTGGGCTACTGAGCAAGGTTTCGTATTTTCTGCGGCCAAGACAGAGTGCATTCACTTCTGTCAACGCCGTCACTTTCACATAGATCCTGTTCTCTCTCTCAAGGGTACTGATCTTCCATTTGTGGAAACTGCCCGTTTTCTTGGTCTTCTATTTGACAAGAAGCTTAACTGGCGTGCCCATCTTGTGGCTTTGAAGGCAAAATGTCGGCTTTCTCTAAATCTATTGCGAGTTCTTTCTTCCAAATCGTGGGGTGCCGATAGAATTTCTATGCTGCGCCTGTATCGGGCTTTGATACGCTCCAAGCTGGACTATGGCTGTATCGCTTACACGTCTGCCAGGCCATCCGTTATCAAAACCATTGATACGATACACCATACTGGTATTCGTCTTTCATCTGGTGCTTTTCGTACCAGCCCAATACCAAGTTTATTGTGCGAAGCTGGCGAGCCTTCTCTGTATGATCGACGCAGGCTTTTGGCCATGAACTACACGGCAGCCATGAAGTCGAAACCATATCACCTGGTTTTTGACACTGTCTTTGGTCAACAGTTTGCGGAGATTTATGACAGAAGAGCTCGTTCGGTGGGTTCCTTTTCTATCAGATCTCGCAATACTTTTAGAGAAGTTAATTTTGAACTTCCTTCAACCCCATACACTTCTTTCAGCCCCTTCCCACCTTGGACATTCTCCCGTCCGAATACCAACTATGCGCTTTCAAAGCTGGATCGATCCGCTACTCCACCCATTCTGTTCCAACGTGAGTTTGCTCGAATCATTGCCAACTATCGGCAATGGATTCGCATTTACACCGACGGTTCGAAGAGCAACGACAGGGTTGCATGTGCTTATATATCGGCAAGAGGTGCGTGTGAGTTTCGACTTCACAAACTCTCGTCCGTATACACGGCAGAGCTGTATGCACTCTACCAAGCACTTCTCTATATTTGCAGACTCGCACGTTATTCTTTTGTTATTGTGTCAGACTCAATGAGCGCTTTGAAAGCGATTGATTCTTTGTACACTATACATCCTCTCTTGCAGCAGATACAAGCAACCTTGATGACATTATCGTCAAAAGGGTCTATCGTGCGCTTTATTTGGGTACCGAGTCATGTTGGTATTCGCGGGAATTAAGCAGCTGATGCAGCAGCTAAGCGAGCTTTGTCCAAGGCCACCATTGATTATGATCGGGTCATTTTAAGCATCTGATCATGAATCAGTGGCAGGAAAGGTGGAGTCATATAGTTTCTAACAAGCTTAAAAATGTTAAGCACAACGTGAGGCCATGGGATTCTTCCCATAGGGCATCCCGAAAGGAGGAGGTCGATGTGGCGAGACTCCGGATAGGGCACACCTGGTGGACGCATGGTCATCTTCTTCGCCGTGAGGAGGCTCCGATGTGCGAAACGTGTGACAATGTTTTGACAGTGGCGCACGTTTTGTTGGAGTGCTCCCAGTTTACCGAGCAGCGAAACAGGGCGGGTCTGTCACTTGACCTGTCGGTGGCCCTTGGTGACTATTCGACACTCATTGACAGGGTCGTCCTGTTCCTCAGGAATACAGGTCTATTTGCCTTTATTTAAAAGTGCTAGCTTTGTTATTAATTTTATTTATACACGTTTTTTTTTTTAGCACTCAATAATATTTTACAATATCATTTATTTTTTACAATTTTAAACCTGTACATTTTATTTATTTATATATACATTTATTAATATTTTGCATTTGATAGATATTAAGTTTACAATTTTATTCTTACATAACATATGTTTAGTTAGTTTCTTTCATAATATAGTTTATGGCGTGAATAGCCCAAGAGGCTGATACGCCTTTAAATTTTAATCCTACCTACCTACCTACCTTTGGTAAATTAAATAAGCATATGACTTCATATAACTCCACATATTTTTATTTTTGATCTATCTTCAATCGTTTTTCTTTAAATGTAGTTTTATTTTTAAAACTTGTCCTGTACAAATACTTATTGCGCTCACTGTATATGCTTATCTGTCTGTTTTATCAACCATTGTCTGGGCAAAAACAAATGTAACATTATTGCCATCTTTAATAGATTAACTACGCTGTAAAGAATACTAAATCAGCAATTTCTGATCAAATGATAAACATGTTTATATATTTATATAATATATATGAGATTACTTTTTAATTGTTAATAACATTATATGATATGTACACAAAAAAATGTAAATACAATGATTTTGGTAATTTAACACAGTCACAACATTTAGGCGCTCATGTTTTTTTTGAAACAACGGGATTAAATGCAGTTCCGTTAAACAAAATACCTGCATTCATAAAAATGTATGAATCTACATTATATTTTTATATATATATACATTTTCAAGCAAATGAGTGTCAAGGCATATCTGCTGTTGGACATTATATTTCATATTATAGACGATTAGACGCCATGTGGGAAATATACGACGATTTAAACACTGAATATAGAAACGCAAAAATGGATAATTAAATAAATCCCTATATTTTATTATATACCATCTAATTATTACTTATTATTGTAACTATGAAATTTGTATTTAAATAAATAATTGATTCTGCAGATTGTTAGTGCTGGTGTGAAGTTGGCTCTTAAAAATGTAATTATTAATAACTTTTTACTTTATTATACGCAATATAAGTAAGTATTGTAATCATGAAAAATTTCGATCTCGAGATTTTAACGGAAATAAAAGTTTTGACCTTCCCTGAATCGATTCCAACTATTTTTGGAATGACGTCCGTCGTGTGTGTGTGTGTGTGTGTGAGCGCGCGCGCGTGCCCAAACGGCCATAGGGAAAATTGTGAAATTTTAAACTTAAGATTTGTATGTGCCTGGCAAGAAAATCTTTTATTTTAGAAAACAATATTCCAACCAGAAGTGCATGTTTATTCTAGTCATTTTTTGCAGCTTCTGCATTTACTCAAAAATAGTTGCAGTATCAGGAAAATTGTTACAAAAAAAATTATATATATCAGCATTTTGTACAACTTTCATTTGAAACATTTTTTCCCAAACGGTACCGGAAACAAGAAAATGGCTCTTGAAATTTCTTCTAATTTTATTTATTTTTACATAAATCTTATCATCTGTGCCTGTCAATTGCTTATCAAAAAAACAAAACAGACTTAAATAATTTGAAGTTTGACATTTTATATTTATTCTAAGAAATATATTTAGTATAAACGTGTTCCAAAGGTTAGAACCAATTTTATAAATTAGAAAAATAATGAAAATAGTATAAAAAGCCTATAAACAAATTCGGGGCATGACACTGCAGATGTTTTCTTATTGTTCATTTATGAAAAATTACAAGGGCGTTAATAGGCGCAAAGTATTATGCTAATAAAAAATTTTTTGCTGGTGACTTATAGTGCTGGTGTGAAGTTGGCACTAAAAACAGTAATTGTTAATAACTTTCTTCCTATTGTTTATTTATGCATATTTAGTAAATTTGAAGCCAGAAAGACTCCAAACTATTGTTAGAGCCCATAGATATCTAACGAGATATTGATTATTTGTGTAAAATTTGTTTGCAATTTATATTTCCATATTAATATTATTTTTGATGAATCGTTTTGGTAAATTAAATAAACATATGATTCCATATAACGCTACATATTTTTATTTTTGATATATCAATAATTATCATGCAAGAATTTTGTAAAGAATAGTGCTTTTATTCAGAAGTGAGTCGATTTAATTACGAATATAAAAACAATTCATAAAATCTAAAGCCAACACTTTTACGATTGTTTATTCTATCTATAAGAGGGTTGTTCTAACGTAGTTATAGATCGGTTATAAAATACAATATAAACAGTTTTAGAAGAACAATACTAAAGTCTAATTAAAGTCATTACGATTAATATGTATAAATGACCGGTTGACCTGATGCTAAGACATCCTACGATCACATCGATGGTTATAACGGCGCCTAAGGTTTGGGCGTCGCCATGGTATCCTTCACACCTGCATTATAAAAATACAACATGTCATACCGATACCACAAGACATTATATAAAGGATTAGGTAGGTTACAGAATATGGAGACAGTGCCTTCAAGCCCTGTACATACTTGTCCACGACAAGCTTATCTACCAAACAGGTCCAACCCTGGACCTCTGCCAGATCCACCCTGATGGTAGTCTTCCCTCATGGGCATCCTCTAACAGATCCAATCCTGGAGCTACCAGGCACACCCTGTTAGCGGGCAACCACCAGCAGGTCCAACCCTGGTCCACAGCCAGATACACCCTGAAGGCAGGCTTCCATTACAGGTATTCCCTAATGGGCATCTCCTAGTGGGTCCATTCCTGACTCCACCAGTCACACCCCACTAGGTAGGCAACCCCAAGTAGGTCCAACCCTGGACCTCTGCCAGATCCACCCTACTTGGACGAATTTCCCTCAGGTCCAACCCTGGTCGAAGCCAGATTCACCCTGAGGAAGAAATACCTGCACCCACGGTGCAAGTACTGAAATACAGGTCTAATCTTGGAACAAGCCAAGCACGCCCTGATTAGCATATATAACATTGAGGATAAGGAAATAGGAATATACCTGAATGACAGTGAGAATACTCACTCAACAATTAGCAATCCGCCATCAACAGATAGCATTGGTTTGACCAACAGCATCGCTCGTCCCTTGGACCGCGTCACCCCTCATATGCACTCAGACATGCACAATTCACCCACTCACAACCATAGTGCACAGTCTCACGTATCAACGGTGACTGTTCTACTTAAGAAAGATATAGTTCAACGTCTGTTTATAGTGAAGTTTTAAGAATACAGGACCGTAATAAATTAATGCCTTACATATCAATTAATAAGTGCTTCTTACCTTTATTTAGAAGATGAAAAACACTATTTACATTTAAAAATTTGAAATACTTTTCACATGAACTAGATTCAATGGAAAACACGACACTACTGTTTATGTTTGTCAGTATTGGCGCTCGGGTATGAGCATTATCAAGCTCAAGTTTAAACTTGTGCGTTGATGTTTATGCAGAGAGTAGGGGGAGACGGATTTCAACGTTCAATCGGTTGTACAACGTTTAGCAAAGATGGCGGGTTCCATGGACGTTTAGTTGTCGTAGCAGCCACCGAGGACGCATTTTTTTTTTAATGAAAAGATAGATATACTTTTACTTTCCGTGGTACAATTGCCCACGAAATATAAAAGTACCAAAGGTACCCCCTAAATAAAAACCATTATTTAAATAATACAATTATTTTTACTAATTCAGGTTTAAATTTTACTTTATATAACATTCACATATTTATATGCAAAGATAACAAATATATTTTTATTATTAAATATTAATGATATTCGGTAAGTATATGGATCTTCAGCCGAATACCGAATATGAATTACTTTCGATCAAATAGTATTTTTAATGGAACAAGTAAATGTTCATATTTATAAAAGAAAAACTAGTTTTAATAAGTAGGGTAAGGTTGCTCAAGTCGTACCCCTTAAGAGAAAAAGTGTATAAAACCTAGGATTGATCAAATAAATAAAAATAAAATGTGTTGTTTATAACCTGTACTATTATTGTAGTTATTTATTATAAAGAAAATAAAAAATCTATATTCTTTCATGCAAAATAAACTAAATCTTTAAATAGTTACATCGGTACGACTAAAGAAACCGGTTTCCTAAGTCGTATCACCTATAGCCTAAGTCGTACCTAAGGATTAAATTACGCAACAAAAGAATGAAAATTTATTTTTTATTAATCAGTTAATTAGATACATAATCAAACATTACATATATATTTTTTTTGTTCTTTTATCAACTCCAGCGCATAAATCGTGAGCACATAATTTTCATTTCAAGCAATTTATCATGTTTCCTCTCGATCTTCTCCACAAATAAAACAAAACCAATTACTTTTCTTCTTTTTAATTTTTAATGCCATTCCTTTTTATTAATTACTGCATTTCTTTTATTTGTCGCATATCTTACATTTTTATTACAGTACGATGTAGGAATCTCATATGGGTACGACTTAAGACACGGCACAAGTTAACACTAAAAATAACGATAATCAAATATTGAATAAAATCAGTACAATCTCGTTTCGACCAAACGATTGTATATATTTTTCTGAATTTATATTTAATAAGTAACATAATTTTATCAATAATTAACTTGCAATATTTACTTCCAAACATATGCTGAAAATTATACAAAAATTGAAATAAACTAACTTGATGAGAGGATTTATAACAAACCACTTTTATAGCAGAAAATGACACTTAAAACATTTGGTTGACTCAGATACATATTTCGTTTTGGTTGTATGCGCGGTTGTCTGCGCAGTTCGTTCAGAACTCAAGTGGTACGATTTAAGCACTGGTACGACTTGGGCAACCTTACCCTACATATTTAATGAAGCTTCAATTGACTTTTATCCCATCATCGCAATCTGAACCATTGTTTAACATTTAAATAAATTTTTCTTCAATAATATGGTTTTGATGTTAATATAATTTTTTTTGGTTGTATATTAAACATTCATATATTATTTTAGAGGGGTGGGGGACACCTAGTGCCCCTTACTTGATCTCACCTGAAAATAAGTACAAGAAAGTTCAGCGACAGACATACCGGATATTTTAAATTCTATCTTCCTAAAATGCGCATAGAAAAGTTCAGTGTCAGGCATGACAGATATTTATTATTTTAATAATTTTTGTTGGCAATGATTTTTTTACTTTCTTATACGCAGTATAAGTAAGTATTGTAATCATGAAAAATTTCGAACTCGAGATTTTAACAGAAATATACGTTTTGACCTTCCCTGAATCGATACTGACTATTTTTGGAATGTCGTCCGTGTGTGTGTGTCTGTGAGCGCTCTACAGCTTAAACGGTTGAATGTAAAATTATGAAAATTTAAACTTTAGATATCATATATGATATATAATAAATATGATATGCAATATCAGCTCAGTAGGATACACATGTATGTTACGTATGAGATGTAACAACTGGAAACATTGTTTTATAACATTGCAATATGTATGCTACATTTCATGCTTGCTTTCATATGATATACAATAACTATGATATGCAATATCAATTCAGTAGAATATACAAGTATGATACGTAGATATAACAAGTGGAAGCATTGACAAATATTGTACCAAGATAATCAAAACAGCAAAATTACATAAAGCCCTATTACATATATTAGGTTACGAATAATAAACGATGTAAAATAAACTCAAGTAGGAAACACAAGTATGTTACATATGAGATAGAAACATTGCTGTATAATATTGCAATATGTATGCTGTCATATGATATATAATAGTCATAATATGTAATTATTCAAAGTAAATATACAAGTAAATCAAATAATTCTAGTACATGCAATAGTACATTCTTCTCAAACGCACCCATGTAAGACAAAAAAAACTTTCTGTTTTTCCTCCACAACGTCTTAAGCTTTGTTCTCACGAAGAAATTTTAAGAAATTTCTGCAAATTTCAACACGAAATTCTGTATCAGAAATTCCAAATCACGTCATTTAGAGGTTATGTCTGCAAATCCTTAAAATTAGAACATGTTCTAAAACTTGCAATTCTGTTTCCTCGACTTTCAGCTTCAACCTATCAGAGATCGGTTTCAAGTCACATGGCGGTTTCAAGTCACATGGCGCACGCGCGAATATTCCACATGTTCAAAATTCTAGGCACGAGAAAAATATTTTATGTTCCCGTCAACATGTGTTTTTTGAAAAATATTATACTAGCTCATAAAATTTAAATGAATGTACCAATGGCCAATTACTTTAACACCGACCATTTCATAAATGTTGACCTTTTTGAGGGGTCTAAACGCCCAATTTTCGGGTGGATTCTTGATTCGAATTTAGTTTTACAAAACATTTCGAACAAGTAAGACCGAAGATTATATTGTGTGTGATGTTAAAAAATATGAAGTCAATTTCAAAAAATAAAAACATTAATTTTGAAAGAAATATTAATGATTTATAATTCGCAAAAAGCCTTTGAAAAAGTTGGCGTCACTTAACCTAAGTTCATTTCCTATCATGGCTAATACATCTCTGCCATCACCATCATCACGTTTTAACAGCCACCTACGTGACCAAAATTTACGTTTCTTTTTATTTGTCTTCTTAATTATCGAACATAGAGCGATTGCACTCAAGACAGTTTTGACAGATTCTTTATCCGCCATTTTCAGAAAGATTTCTTAATATAAAATTTCAACCATTTTCGTCCGTGTGAACAACATCGTATCCGTGCAAGTTTATTTCTTGAAATTTTATTTCAAGAAATAGAATTTTTAAGAAATTTTATTGCATCGTGAGAACAGGGCTTTAGGATGCCTTTCTATCGCATGTCGTTGAATAGGATCGCGCCAGGATAAGCGCAAGGTCTAATCCACCTGCACTCGAAATGTTTTGAACATACACGATATGTTCTATAAACATGTGCAGGAGGAATAACGTACAGTCGCAGATTGTTGAATTTTTCCAACCAAATTTGGAAAAGTGCTCTGTTTACTACTATTTATTTGTGATTTAATACTTCCATACCACAAAAAAGGGATTGCTCAAAAACATACACTTGTTAGAGATAAAAAATATGAAATACAAAAGAACTTTCCGATAAATAACAGAAGACAAATCAATAAAGAACAAAAACAAAATTGCATGTATAGGTAATGTATTGCACAATAAAAATGTAACATTATTAAAAGCCAATGCAAAATGGATTCCAATAAACGTACTTATAAATAAATAATTTGTTATTCCAAAACATACAGTATAAAATCATCCTAAATTTTCATTTGGTTAGTAAAATAACAAGTAAATATTTTAAATTTATATACATTTAATTCGTTCAAGTTTTTATAATTGTTTCTTTATTGCTACATCAAGAACGGAAGAAACATAGCCACCATTGGCCAGGGTTAGGTTAGAGATTATGAACAGAATTCTATAAAATTGTCATATTCGCCGCTGTTCTAGACAGGCCCCTCCGACTCTACCGCAATTCTATTGTTGACGAGATTTACTCGCTGACTAGAAAATTGTAGATGGCTCTGACAACCAATTTATCGAAAAGCCAAAACATAACCTAATTAGACCTATTCTTTTGGTTCTTTAGCTTCATTACGTCATATTTAAAATGCCTAAATGTTGTGCCGCGATAGGGTTTTAAATGATTTAATTTCTTCAAAAAAATGCGATTCCCGTGCCAAGAGCACAAATTAAAAATAATGTCTAAAATTATTTTTATTTTTCTAAAAGTACGTTTAGAGCGTAATTGTGTGTTCTTAAATGCAGATCAAAAAGAAAATTACATAAAAAAATTGGCAAAACATTGCATAAACTAAATATATATAAGAAAAAATTTTATGTGTATTGCTTTTGATTTCCCACTACAAATACCACTAAAATTTGTATTTTCACTTTAAAGTTAAATTAATTTGATTTTACGTTAAATGGTTATTGCGTTATTCAATTTAAAATAAATAAATATTATCCTTCAAAAATTTTGGAAATACAAATAACAAAACTATGATGCAACTTTATTTAGATATTGTCGCAATAAAATATTCGTACCGGTTGGCCATTAACATCATGGACGAGCCCTACTGATTGTCAGTGCCATCTACAACTTTCCAGTCACTATTAGAAGTGTCAAAAGCTTGAGTCGGAGGGGCCTGGTTTCTTCTAACTCCCCCTACATGGCCATTATATGTCATATATAAACACAGCAGCGTATTTAAGAGGTGGGGGGGGGGGAGGTTCATATGGTTTGCAAAGGTATATTTTTACTTTCTTATACGCAGTATAAATAAGTATTGTAACCATGAAAAATGTAGATCTCGAGATTTTAACGGAAATATATCTTTTGACCTTCCCTGAATTAAATCTGACTATTTTTGAGATGACGTCTGTCTGTGGGTGTGTGCGAGTCTGTCTGTCTGTGTGTATGTGTGCGCTCTACAGCCTAAACGGTAAAAGATACAGTTATGAAACTTCAAACTTAAGATTTGTATGTGCCTGCCAGGAAATCCTTTTATTTTTGAAAAGAAGATTCCAACAGGAAGTGCATTTTTACTCTAGTCATTTTTTGAATTTTCTGCTATAACTTGAAAACGGTAGTTTTCACAGCAAAATTTTATGAATAAAAATAAAAGATAATAATATTTACCATAACATTTATTTAAAAATATTTTTCAAAAAAGCTACTTGTTACAAAAAAAGAGTGTCATTTCAATATTCAGCTTTAACTCAAAAACGGTAGTACTTACAGCAAAATTAGATGGAATTAACAAAAATTAGGATATTTTCAATATTACATTCAATACTTCTCACGTCTATTAGCGGAGGTGAAGTCTACATACTTGACTTCTGCCAGTAGTTGATCTACTCGCCACGGCATGTCTGTCGCCGATCCTCAGACAAGTACATACTGACGTATAACGTAATGCAGCGCTTAAAATTGTAGTGCTACTTCCGCACTAAAGGTGGCTACTATAAAGATATCATACGCTATGCCACGACTTTCTCAAATCATACATGTTCGACAATTTCCGTTTTATTTCGGTAAGAAATCTGATCTTTTTAATATTATGATGATGTGAACAATTTTCTCTCGAAATACATATTTAAATTCACATAACCAGCAGAAATAAAAAATAATTTAAAAAATAAATTTGAATTAAAAAATCGAATGAAATTTACCGAATATAAACTTTTGAATTACTATATTTGAAAAAAATATTCAAAGCGGAAGTGCCTGTTTACTCTAGCCATTTTTTGCAGTTTCTGCAATTACTCAAAAATGGTTACAGTTACAGAAAAATTGTATGCACAATAATTAAAGGTTTTTATATTTAGCACAACTTTTGTTCGATTTTTTTTCCCAAAAAGGGTACTGGTTTGAAAATAAATTTCTGCTTATTATATATATTTTTACATAAATCAGCGCCTGTCAATTGTTTAACAAAATAGTCTTTCATAAATTGAAGTTTGACATTTTATATTTATTCAAAGAAATATATTTAGTGCAAAAGCAATCAAAAGGTTAGAACAAATATTATAAATTAGATAAATAATGAAACTACGATATGGCTTAACCCAAATGCGTATAAGAAAGTTGTTGCAGATATTTTAAGTTTTATTTGTTATATATTATAATTTTTGCAATAATCGTAGTGCAAATATTAGCTTATTTAGGTATATTAGTAAAAAAGACATATTTATTAGGTAGTACAACTTCTATAAAGCAATATCCTAATCTCTCATAATCTCATTTTCTCTAAATATCAGCCGATTTTTTTTTTGACTCAAAATTAGATTTAAATTATTTTTGAATTTGTGTATGAATTCATAAATAAAATAGTAATATTGCTTATTTATTATTTACTAGATTTTTTTTTTTAAATTGAACCATTTTTCTTACAAATTCTGAGAACCTAACCGGGCATTATATATACAGTGAGCGGCAAAAAATATTCGTACAGGTCAAGTTTTCAAAATAAAACTACTTTTAAAGAAAGACTATTGAAGATAGATCAATAATAAAAATATGTTGAGTTATATGGAGTCATATTTTTATTTAATTTACCAAAACGATTCATCAAAAATAATACTAATGTGGAAATAAAAATTGCAAATCAATATCACTATCCAAATTAACGGGCAAAAAGTATTCGTACATGTAAAAAATTGTTATAATATTTTCAATTTTACACAAATAATCTATATATTTTTGGAAATCTGTTGGCTCTAATAATAGTTTGGAGTCTTTTTGGTATTAAATTTACCAAATATACCGTAACAAATATTGAAATGCTATCCCATTCTTCATGGTGCCCAATTTTCAAATAGTTTTTTTAGAAATTAGCCGTTTTCTTATTTCTTCTTCATCTTAAGTTCTCATTGTATTAATGTCTGATGATTCGGAACGTATTTTCGATGGCTTGGTGTATTAAAAAGCATACACAATCTGGAGTACCAAGCGCTATGTTTTGGATCATTGACTTGCATGAATATGACATATTTCTTGGCGCCCATTTTCTCCACGAGCAAAATGAAATATTCTTTTATGATGATGATATAGGCTATATGATCCATAATTCAATCGATTGAGTGTAGTTTTCCAATACCAGCAGCACTCATACATCCCCAGACAAGTACATATCCACCACCGTGTTCTACTAACCGAAGTAACCTTATTTTGTCAAATTCTGTTTGTGTTTTTCTCCCTAAGTTCTCGGTTCGAATAGTAGGGGCACCATTCGAACGGAAATTATTGTTTGTTGACTCATCAGTATATATAACTATATTCCAGAGCTCGATTGCCACTTTATGAAGTCTTTAACAAACGTCAATCGCGTCTTTCAATGAACTTCGTAATCTCAATATTTTCTTCGAGCAGATCGACCATGATACCCAGTATATCGTAGTACATTTCGGATGGTACACAGAAACAAAGATATTTCAGGGGTAATTTACAGATCTTCAGTAAATTTTGGTGCAATAATTTATGGAATTTCTTTAAATTTCCTTAAGCGGCTCGCACGCGGTCAACAGTATTGTCAATATACAAAATTATTGTCAATACTATTGATCGTGTGCGGTAGGTATTGAAGTTGGTATTGATATCATAAAACAGTATTGATGAAAATTAAAAATTTTTGATTTTCGAGCATCAATACTCGAAAGTGGTGGGGATATTGACAATACTATTGATCATATGCGGTGGTTATTCAATACTTTGTTAAATACTCAGTTCAAATAAAAATTTGATCGAGGTAGAACCTTCTCGCTTGAGTTTGGCGAGCCTGCCTTTGTTGAGTAAGGTTATGCAAACTTGTGCAAATTTATTTTTATTATTATTACGATTTATTTTTTGTAAAAATAATTAAAGTAAACACAAGAAATTGGTGAAAATTCGGAATTTGGTGGATTAAGTGATACGGATGCTGAATATCTCAAACATTTTATCGAGGTTTATGAGACGCTCCCTGAATTATGGAATCCACGGTTAACAGCGTATGAGAATAGAAACAGTCGCAAAAAAGCTGTACAAAAACTACTTCCTATCTACCAAAAATTAAAACCAAAAGCAGTTGAGGCAGAAGTGCAAAAAAAATTAACACTATAAGAACAAACTACCGCAAAGACGTAAAGAAGATAATTTCATCAAGGCGAAGTGTTTGTGGCGAGGACGAAGTATACACACCAACTTCGTGGGTGTTCCATGCCCTGAAATTTCTGGATAAAAGCGAGGTTCCTGTAGATTACAATGAATCAGAGGTAAGATTGCAAACATTATTTATTATAACATTATAAAATAGATACAAGAAAACCTAGTAAGTATTTTATAAGAAGGTAGAAGAAGAACCTAGGAATTATTTTTATAAAATAGTTGGGTAAAATTGTTAGAAATATCTGTATATTTTCCAATACACACTTTAAATGTCCCGCCATTGAGTGTTTTGACATAGGTCCGTATTTTGTTTTATTAAGTTGATATACATGTTCTTCGACAAAATAAAATGTCAACGGTAATTATATATAAAAATGTGTTTCGTTTTGTTTTATGTACATCTTTACTATTAATAAAGTTCATTACAATATCAAATAACCCTTTCGTAAATTAGGTTTAACCTAAATCTTAACAGGTTATGGGCCCAGGGCTATTTTTGAATTGTAAAAACTGAGTTAATGGTTGTTGTGTTATCTGCCACGTGCAAGTCTGTTCTGAAATGGCTAAACATTCAGTGGTTAGTGCTTCGAGACTCGAACTTTTATCGAAAGAGAACTATGATACATGGAGTATGCAAGTAGAAGCACTTTTAGTAAAAAATGACTTGTGGGGCTACGTAAACGGTAAGACCCCGATGCCAGCGGAAGACGCAGGAAAAGTCGCGATTGAGGCGTGGTTGAATCAGGACGCGAAAGCTAAGGCTGATTTAATTTTGTCCATTCAACCGTCCGAGTTAAAGCAGATACGTGGATGCGAAATCTCGAGAGATGTATGGCTCAAGCTGGAGTCCATCTACGCATCCAAAGGTCCAGCAAGAAAGGCGACCCTTTTGAAACAGTTGATGCTGCAACGCTTAGAAGATGGCGGAGATGTTAGGGATCATTTAGCGCGATTTTTCGACGCAGTAGATAAGTTGGAAAACATGAATGTAAAAATTAATGGTGATTTGTTAGCTATTATGGTTCTTTATAGTTTGCCCTCGTCATATGAAAATTTCCGATGCGCCATAGAGTCGCGGGATGAATTGCCCAACGCCGAAGTATTGAAGATCAAGATAATTGAGGAATTTGAAGCACGAAAGCAAGCGTCAGGAAGCCTGGTTACAGCAATGGTTGCTGGAAACCGCGTAAATGTACATCAAAAGCACCCTTGGAAAGGAAAAGGGACCGGTGGTTCAAAAACTAATGTGATCAAATGTTTCAAGTGTGGTACGATAGGACACAAAGCAAATGTGTGCCCTACAAAGAAATTCGAAGATAGTCGGAGAAAATTTAGACAGTCGGTGAATAGTGTTGATGAGTCGTACGTAGCAAATCATACGATTACCTCTGGCGTGCACAATGTGAGTTGCGCGAAGACAGAGACAACTAGCCGAGCCTGGCTTCTGGACAGTGGATGTACCGCGCACTTGTGTGGTGACGAAAAACTATTTACGTCAATGTGTGCGTCGAGTAAGACAAAACTGAACCTTGCAAGTCAAGCATCTACCGATGTTAAGGGAAAAGGTGTTGTTCATGTATCAGTGACAGTGGTTCTCGTTTGATTGAGTTTAAAGATACACTTTATGTTCCTGAGTTGCGAACCAATTTAATATCTGTTGCGAAGATCACAAATAAAGGACACGAAGTGACATTTCGTAAAAGTGACGCTTATATTCGAGATACAAACGGTAAAGTGTCGGTGATAGCAGATCGCAAGGGCGATCTTTATTATATGCGCGAAGATATAGAATGCGCGAAGGCGGTAGAACAACCCGATTGCTCCGAACTGTTGAAGTGGCATGAAAGGTTGGGTCATTTAAACGGTAAAGACTTATTGAAACTTGTTCGTGACGGAAAAGTTTTTGTGAGTGATGCAAGAAATGCTGAGCGTCTGTCACAGTGCGAAGTGTGCATAAAAGGGAAGATGACCGCGTTACCTTTCTCAAAAGGTAGAGTACCATGCGCAGAAACATTAAAAATTGTTCATTCGGATGTAGTTGGTCCATTTAGGACGGAATCTGCTGGTCGTGCTAAATATTTTGTTACGTTTATAGATGATAGCACGAGGTGGTGCGAAGTGTACTTCTTGCGACAGAAGTGCGGCGTATTTGACGCGTTTAAACTGTATCAACAACTCGTTGAGAAGCAAACCGGAAAGAAAGTGAAGTATTTACAGTCTGATAACGGTCGCGAGTACTGTAACGCAGAGTTTGATAGGTATTTAGCATGTCAGGGAATTGAGCGGAGATTAACGATTCCAGGTACTCCTCAACAAAACGGGGTAGCTGAAAGAATGAATCGTACCCTGCTCGATATGGCTCGATGCTTGCTATTGCAGTCTAGTTTGAGTGCATCATTTTGGTCGGAGGCTATCGCGACAGCCTGCCACTTGCGTAATAGATGTCCTGCAAGCACTTTAAATGGACAAATTCCATATGAAAAATGGACTGGGAGTAGATTGAAGATAAACCATCTTCGAAAATTTGGATCTAAAGCATTTGTGCTAGATAAGAGTCCTGGTAAGGATAAATTCGCACAAAGATCCGTGGAAGGCGTGTTTATTGGTTATCCTCGAGATCATAAAGGATATCGAGTTTGGATTCCAAGTACGCGACAAATAATTCACGCTCGTGATATAAAAGTTCTTGAAAAGGCTCAGGAATGTGTACGCGACGACAGTGTGTTGGACGAATTGTTTACGTCAACCGAAAGGTCATATGTGGAGGGTCTGGTAGAAAGTGTTAACGGTAGTCCAAGGACAGTCGAATTTTCACCACGTCCGATGAGAGAGGAAATGGTAGAAACATCGCGACCTGATGTATCCGAAATCAGGATGCAAACGGATAAGGACTTGCCAAGGGGTCCTGGTAGACCGCGTATAGTGCGTACAGGAAGCAGGGGGCGACCGAAGAAGTTATTTCGATCAAGAAACGCTGTAACGCATGAGCCAAATGTCGAAGTAGACGGTACGAGCGGTGATGTAGAAGAAGATGTTTTTGCTGGAGTCGCTGAGGTCAGCGTTGAAGATGCTTTGAATAGTGAAGCGCGCGACGAATGGAAAGACTCGATGGAGTCAGAAATTGCAAGTTTACTGAAAAACGACACTTGGAACGTTATTGACAAACGTGACAATAAAAACATTGTTGGATGTCGTTGGGTGCTGACGAATAAGCACAGTGCGAATGGTGAAGTAGAGCGACGAAAAGCTCGATTGGTCGCTAAAGGCTTTAGTCAGAAATTTGGTGTAAATTACAATCAAACTTTTGCACCAGTTGCGAGATTAGAAACGCTAAGACTGTTGTTAGCGCTCGCGGTACAGTTTGGATTGAACATTTGGCAATTCGACGTTGTGACGGCATATTTAAATGGATCGCTGAATGAAGAAGTGATCATGAGAGTGCCAGAGTTGTTGAACGAAATACTAGAGAGAATTGGGTCCAAGCATGGATCTAGAGATGTTGGTGTTCGTGCAAGGAAGATGCTGAAGAGTCTTCGTGACGGTGGAAACGCATGTAGATTGAAAAAGGCGTTGTATGGACTGAAACAAGCCGGCCGTCAGTGGTATTCACGACTTAGTGAGAAGCTAATGAACTTAGGACTGAAACCAACGAAGAATGAACCATGTTTATTCTACAATAATGCAGGTGATGATATCTTCCTTGTGCTAGTATATGTAGATGATATACTAGTGGCATCAAGAAAATTCAACCGTGTGATAGATTTAAAAACAAAACTTCTAGAAGACTTCGAAATAAAAGAACTTGGAAGCGCAAAGTACTGCCTTGGTTTAGAGATTGACCAACGTGAAGGTCAAATTAAGTTATCACAGACTGGTTATGTTCTTGGATTGTTGAATCAATACGGAATGAAAGCGTGTAATTCTGTTGCGACACCGTCGGAGGTGAACGTGCGTTTTGACAGCGCAAGTGACGACGATTCGATTGAAAATTGTCCGTATCGCGAACTAATTGGTGCGCTAATGTATTTATCGGTGGCCACGCGACCGGACATTGCCAATGTTGTGTCGAGGTTAGCGCAGTTCTCGACAAAGCCACGCAAATGTCATTGGATTGCTGCGAAAAGAGTCCTAAGATATCTCGCAGGAACTGCAAATATAGGACTAAATTATACGAAGACTGATGATCCGTTGTTTGGATATACGGATGCCGACTGGGGTGGCTGTACCATTGACCGTCATTCATATACGGGGTACGCATTTTTACTCAGTGGTGCTGCGATTACGTGGAAATCGCAAAAGCAACGAACTGTTGCGTTGTCTTCAACCGAGGCCGAATATGTGAGCATAGCGGAAGCGGCGAAGGAGGCGCTAAATTTACGCAGTGTATTGTATGAGCTAGGTTTAGAAGATTGGACTGATATCGTTATTAACGTGGACAATCAAGGAGCTCAGTGTCTTGCGAATGATCCTGTGTTTCACGCGCGTACGAAACATATTGACATCAAACATCATTTCGTACGTGAGTCGATAAGCGCAAAAATGTTTTCGTTAGAGCATGTGTCAACGGAACAAATGATCGCAGATGTGTTGACTAAACCGTTAGTGCGTGTAAGTCACCAAAAGTGTTTGGAAGGACTTGGTTTAACTTCTGCGAGAGCGTTGTGTGCGTAAATGTGTGTATTGAGGGGGCGTGTTAGAAATATCTGTATATTTTCCAATACACACTTTAAATGTCCCGCCATTGAGTGTTTTGACATAGGTCCGTATTTTGTTTTATTAAGTTGATATACATGTTCTTCGACAAAATAAAATGACAACGGTAATTATATATAAAAATGTGTTTCGTTTTGTTTTATGTACATCTTTACTATTAATAAAGTTCATTACAATATCAAATAACCCTTTCGTTAATTAGGTTTAACCTAAATCTTAACAAAAATTGTTTTACCTTCCTTATTAAAATAATCACTAAGCATATCTCTCACTGACTTGGCGCACTTATTACTGTTTTTGGACTGCAATGGTGTTATGTGGATAATAGGCTCTTCGGCTTGGATCTCACGTTGTAAGTAAGCAGAAACTCTTGCTGCTAAATAATTGTGTAAGTAGCAGGATGCTATTGTTATTATCCTGGCTTTTTGGGGCTCCAGGTATATGGCTTTATTGAATACCTCAAACCTAGCGGCAAGTATACCAAAACAATTCTCCACAGATACTATAGCGAATGATAACCTCCGATTAAATTCCTCTTGTGCTGAATCAAGTTTCGCATGAGAGTAGGGCTTCATTAACTCAGGTCGCAGTGCGAAAGCTTCATCAGCCACAAATAAAAAATTATGTTTTCGTGATGTATTAGGCAGAACAGTGGGTTTTGGCAAATTGAATGCATCAATCATTATAAACTTCCTATTTGCATCCACAAGAGCTATTAAAACTATACTATAAAACCCTTTATAGTTATAGTAAAGAGACCCAGAATGAGCTGGTTTTTTAATAGCTACATGCTTCCCATCTAATGACCCCAGGCAGTTTCGGAACTGATTTGTTTCTCCAAATTGGTGAGCAATGCTTAACCATTCTTCAGGGCTGGATGTCAACTGAAAAAGGACCCACATGAACATTTTTAAAAATATATTTAAACCCTACAGCAGTATATTTTAAGTTTTTCTTTATTATTTTTTTCAGCATGTTCTTTTTAATTATTTTCCAGGGTGTTCAAGAAGCTCCGGAGTCGCTAGGGGAACCTGCGCCTCCTACGAGTCAGATCACTGGAAAGTCCTCTATTTCCTCAATAATATCAACACCATTTGTACCAAGGAAAAAAAATTAAAGGTCTAATGACAAAGCAAAACAAGTTACTGTCACTTTCCTGTGAATATCTTAAGAAACCAGAAGGTTCTGAAGATACTGATAATATTGATTGCCTTGTTAAAGTGTGGGCTAAAAAACTTAGGGAACTGGAGAAAACTGAAATGCTACTTGCGGAAAGGGCAATTAATGACATTCTGTAGGAATACATTACAAATGCCTAATAGCTTGCAGTCCCATATGAGTTTATCGCCCTCATACTCTGCAACAAGCACCAATGCTGGATCAAACTACATGTTTTCACCAGGATCAAGCAGTAACTCCCAGATAACATCGCCACCGCCTCAGACTGCAGAATTTCATGAACAATCGGAAGAAACAACTGCTTTATACCTATCCAATTATACTAGCCTTTAATTTAAATTTATATCACAACACATGTCTTTTTGCATTTTTTTTTTTGAAATCTACTTTAATAGATATTTCATTTTTTTTTAAATATTACTTCCATTATATAGTACTTATGTAAAAAATAAAAATATAAGTAATAATGGGTACACTTATTTTCATGTGATCCTTTAAAATGTAAATCAATGCTTCACAAGTCTCCATTACTACGTAACTAGCAATGTGCCGTTCCCGGGAATTTCAATTTAGGGGAATATTTTCGAGAATGTGTCCGTAAATATTTCCCAAAATCGGAAATATAGAGGAACATACCATACAAATTTAAATATTTTCCTATTTTACTATTATATTTTGTTCCTTATACAGATCTATATATTTTAGTATGTGTGTAAGCACTAATGCATAAAGCATTAATTGAAATTTCTTAAAACTTTCTTAAACGGAATATTACCGGAAACTTTCCCAGGAATGTTCCCAAAATTAAATCAAACTTAGATGCTTTAAAACTATTATTGTATTTTTTTAATCTTTTGGGAATATATGTATGTTGTAATATCAATGAAGTTAATTACCATAACTACAAAAGAATAACAGTTGAAGACATATATACAACAAATTAATTCAGTTGTCATATTTATTTAATTGTATCAGTTATTTCAATATAAAAAGTTATCAAGTATCTCTAGTGTATTCTTTAGCAATTTACAACAGGTTATGGGCCCAGGGATGGCATCAAACATTTATCAAATTGAAAAACTCGACGCCAAAAATTTTGAGTCATGGAAGTTACAAATGAAAATGATATTGATCCACTCTGATTTGTGGGAGTATGCAGCAGGTACTTTAGTGAGACCGTCCGAGCCATTTGAAATTGTATCTTGGGATAAAAAAGATAGTAAAGCTCTTGCTACAATAATATTAGGAGTATCCACATCATTGCTGATTCACGTAAAAAGTTGAAAAACTTCAAAATCTGCATGGGATATTTTGGATGACGTTTTTCGTCCTAAAGGACCAGCAAGAAAAGTCTCTATTGTTAAACAATTGTTACATATCAAAATGAAGAATGATCAGAACATTCAGGAACATGTTACTAATTTTTTCGAAATAATAGATAAACTAACAGAAATTGATTTTAGTATACCTGATGAATTTCTATGCATTCTGTTGCTATGTAGTCTGCCAGATGAATATGACATTTTTCGAACTGCAATTGAATCACGAGACAACTTACCAGATCTTCAAACATTGAAAATAAAGATAATTGAAGAAGGTTCATCAAATTAGAAGCTCTAGAAAATAAAAATGCACAACTTGCTAATAATCAATCCATATTAGTAAGTGGAATTGGAACTGTACTTATAAAAGCAAAAGTAGGTAACATGCTGAAGAACATCACACTTGAAAATACATTACTAGTTTCAAAACTACAAGGTAACCTAATTTCATTAAGTAAAGTTACAGATCGATCATATACAGTAAAATTCATAAAAAATACTCTACAATAAGTGATAGTAAAAATGATTTACTTATTGCTGATAAACTAGATCATCTATATCAAGTGCGATAAGCAAAACTCAATTCAGATAAGAAGGATATAAGAAAAAGGGAAATTGCCTTTTTATGGCATAATAGATTTGGGCACTTAAATATAGGGCAAATGAATTTTCTACAAAGTAAAAATATGGTACAAGGATTAACATTTCAAAATGCAAACGCTATTACTTGTGATATATGCTTGAAGGGAAAACAAACTCAACAAAAATTTCCAAAAGAAGCTTCAACACGAAGTACTAATATATTACGACTTATACATAGCGACATATGCGGACCCATTAAGACCGAATCAATTGGCGGAGCGAAATACTTCGTAAGCTTTATTGATGATAAATCAAGGAAGCTATCTGTATATTTTCTAAAAGCCAAAAGTGATGTTTTGGATGCTTTTAAAAAATTCAAGAATTTATTTGAAAATCAAACAGGACAAAAAATACAAATCTTGCGAACAGATAATGGACCAGAATATTTGAGTATCAATTTTAAGAAATACTTGGAAGATAACGGCATCACAAGACAACTCACTGTAGAGTATACGCCACAACAAAATAGGCTGAAATGGTAAACACAGCAGCATATATCAGGAATCGCTGTCCTATAAAAACTTTGTAAGAAAAAACACCAATGGAAATTTGGAGTGGATTTAAGCCAAACGTAGGACATTTTAGAATAATTGGAAGTAAAGTTTATGCCCTGCAACATAATCGAAACAAATCTAAATTTTCTCCAAAAAGTAAAATATATACATTAGTTGGATATTCTGAAGAAAGTAAAGCTTATAAATTGTGGTCAAAAGAAAAACCTCGTTCCATAATAAAAAGTCGAATTGTCAAGATTTTAGAACCTGACTTAAAAGTCCTTGAAATACCAAAACAAGAACTATTTGACTTTACGCAAATTGAAGAAAATTATGAGGAATGTTCAAACGAAAACAATGATGTCCAAGATGAACTAGAAAATCAAACTGAAGATCTAGATACTCAAACTTAAGAACTAGATCCTCAAACAAAAGTAGATAACCAAATGGAACCTTCAAAAAACCGAGGTAAGGGAAGACCACGAATACTAAGAAACGGTCGAAAAGGATGACCACGGAAAGAATATTGCCAAAAAGTGGAAGAGATTAGTATAATAAAAGATCCAGAAACTGTAAAAGAAGCATTGAATTCAAAACAATCTTCAGAATGGAGAAACGCAATGTGTGAAGAATATAAATCATTGATTAATAATGAAACATGGGAATTAGTAAATTTGCCAAAAGGTAGGAAAGCCATCAACTGTAGATGGATATATAAAACAAAAAGGCGTGCAGATGGTTCGATTGATAAATATAAAGCAAGATTAGTAGCGAAAGGTTGTTCACAAGTCAAAGGAATTGATTATTTGGAAACATTTTCTCCAGTAGTACGACATAGCACTCTTCGACTTCTACTTGCACTTGCAGTTGAATATAATTTACATATTCATCAAATGGACGTAAATACAGCTTATCTGAATGGAGATTTAGATGAAGAAATATTTATGAAGCAGCCAGAAGGATTCACCAAGGAAAATCAAGAATATAAAGTATGTAGATTAAAGAAATCTTTGTATGGTTTAAAACAAGCAGGTTTGCAATGGTATAAAAAACTTACAGAAAGTTTAAAGATATTGAAAATGAAACAATTGATTAGCGATCAATGTGTTTTTATACAAAATGATGCAGAAAATATCATTATTTTAGCTGTTTATGTTGATGACATCATCATTATTAGTGACAGCTTGATTAAACTTAACAATTTGAAAATAAAATGAAGCAATATATTCAAAATGAAGGACTTTGGAGAACTTCATTATATATTGGGAATAGAAGTACAAAGAGACAAGGAAAATGGAACCATATCTATGCAACAAAGTAAATATATTGAAGAATTACTGATAAAATTTAATGCAAAGGATATTAAGCCAGCTTCAACACCTTTGGATCCCAGTACAAAACTCTAAAAAGTTCCAAAAGTTGACGGTGAAAATGTACACGTAAAACGTGAAGATTATCAAGCACTAATTGGATCACTTGATGGTTTCAACTAGACCTGATCTAGCTTACGCAATCATTTTACTAAGTCAGTTTAATGAAGAACCTAAAAAACAACACATGAATGCAGCAAAACGTATCCTTCGATATATAAAGGGTACAAAGAATTATAAAATTGTATATAAAAGAAATAATCAACCAATCCTTGGATATGTAGATGCTGATTGGGCTGGAAATATAGACGATCGAAAATCGTACTCCGATACTACGTTTATATATGCAGGTGGAGCGATAAGTTGGGAATCAAAAAAACAAAGTACTGTTGCTCTTTCAAGTACGGAAGCTGAATATGTCGCTCTCACTGAAGGTGCAAAACAGGCAGTACATCAACTATTAAAGCAACTACAATTATACAAAAATATTGAAGAACCTATAAAAATATTTAATGACAACCAAAGTGCAATTAAATTAGTACATAACGCAAATTTTCATGCTAGAACAAAGCATATTGATATAAAGTATCATTATATTCGCGAAATTATTCAAATGAATGAAATAATCGTGGATTATTTACCGACAGAAAATATGACAGCAGATATACTAACAAAAGCACTAGGACCAAATAAACAAAAACATTTTTGAACAGAACTTGGAATTACATCAGAAAAACTATCCATTCATTGAGGGGAAGTGTTGTAATATCAATGAAGTAAATTACCATAACTACAAAAGAATAACAGTCGAAGACATATATACAACAAATTAATTCAGTTGTCATATTTATTTAATTGTATCAGTTATTTCAATATAAAAAGTTATCAAGTATCTCTAGTGTATTCTTTAGCAATTTACAACAATTTAGAAGTGAAATAAAAATTTTGTTTTAATGGAAAATAATAAATAATCTTTAAATAAATTTAATTTGTTTTCTTACATCCATACGTATAAAAATAAAATCAATTAATAAAAATAAGACAAAACTAAAGCTAAACATAATGTTTATTTTACAAGTCAGCTTCGGATTGGTTGGAAATTCCTGAAGTTATACTTTGAGAATCATCCGAAGATGACGATGAATCCATTGAAATATCAGGCGCTGATGAAGTGCTTGGAATTGGATTAAAATATTCTTTTTCAGTTTTTTCCAAATCGTGGAAAGGGATTGGTTTTCTTTGCATAACTTCGGTAGCTTGCCCAGTTTTTAATTTAAAAATAAGTGTAGCACGTCTATTATTTTAGAATTTACTTTATGTTAAGGATTGACACATTTCAAACCGCCCGCGCTAATTTAGGTTGGCAACACGACACCTTCTACGCCTGACGGCGCGTTCTTATAGACAGTAGAGTAGTTCACTAAAACACGCAAGATATTGTACAATTTAAATTTATTCTTTAAGCGACTATGTTTTAAAAAACGTTTATTTAAGCATAGTGGTACAGACAACACAGACAACTCTGTTTGGTATCTTATTGTTGAGTCCTATAAATAACTTATTTTAGCTTAGTCGACTTTCTTATATCTATTGAGATTAATATATGAGTAATGCATAAGTAAGCCCTTTGTTCATATCTATATAACTCCTCCATCCCGAGATTCAAGCCTAACGGGATAATTATTTTCTCGTGGTTGAATAATTTTTAGTTTTACCATTTGATTTTTACATAATTTAATTGATATCAAAAGTAATATTATAATTATAATACCGATCATACAATATTTAATTATTCCATGAGTTGTAAGACGGTTTGTTTCCAATTCGGTTATTTCCTTGGGAATTTCTTTTAAAATATTCATTTCTTTTACATGTTCTAAATTAATAGTGAAATTTAATTTATTCTTTTCATTAAGATCAAATTTATAATTAGCTATTATAATGGGTTTACCATTAATAGTATTTGTTTTAATATTTTTACCGTTAATTTTACAATGATCATTTTTCACCAAATAAATGCCTTTGTTATTTATGTATTCCTCATATTCATTATTACATTTAATATTTATTTTTTTATTTATCTTATTTAGTATGATTACAAAATTAGTATTACTTATTTCGAGTACATTCTCTTTGAAGTCGTAAATATTTATAAATGTACAATTATAATTTTCTTGATTAATTATTATTTGGTACATACACGATTTTTTATTTAATTTATGACCTAGATCATTACAATAATGTATTTGTTTTATTGATTTACACTCTGAGTTCAATTCGTATAACTCTTTATTAACTTTTAACACTTGAGTTTCTTTTTGTAGTATGGTCACATATTCTTCTGTCACAATGGTTGGTATTGGTGATAATTGCATTAAATCAACTTCATTATCAAGGTAAAGTGGCACAATGACAAGTACGTGAATATCAAATTTTTCTAACTTGCAAAATGTTTTTAAAAGATTTTGTAATTCGAAGTAATTTAAATTTTCGAGGAATTCGTAATTATATCCATTAAAATTATTTACAAGTTGAGGGTATATTATAATAGTTTCATGTATTTTATTAAGATTACAGAAGCTTAGTGATATTTCAATATTGTTTAACATAAACAGAATTGAATTATAAAATAGTGTTATTTGATTAATTAATTCTTTTGTGAAAAAACTATCCAGAAGGGATGTATTTTTGTTTATAAATAACTGTGTTTGCATGATTCGAGATTTTAAAAGTAACTGATTGTGTTTGAGGGAATTAATGGTTTCATTGAATTGTTTAACAATTTTGCAGTTATAATTATAGTTTTGTTTAACATTATTTTGAATAATATTTTGGTTGTTTTTAAGTTCATGTATTAGTTTGTCGTATTTTACGGCGTCTTCTGAATCTAAATTGCCTGTTATACTTTTTATAATTGAGCCTAAACCGTTTATTAATCCTCGCTTCGTTCTGGGGGTTTCTACAATATTTAAATTTTCAAATTTAATTTTAACCTCATTTTTATAATAATTTAACAATTTTAAATGATTAACATATTCTCGTTTTACTTGTTCTGTTTGGTTTGCTATTTTAATTTCCAATGAGTTTATTTGTTCATTCAGGTCTTGATATTCGTCGTATAAGTTTTTAAAGTTGTAGTTATAATGTATTATATGAGTATTGATATAATATTTAGCTTTACCTAGATGACTAGTGATTGCGCCGGGATTGTGTGTTATATCCTTTAAGTGTTCTGTTGCTATTCCCGTTCCGAACAGGAAACATCTGAAACATTTGCTTCTTTAATAATTTTCCTTGGTCTTTTTAATTTGGAAAGTTTAAATTTTTTATCTTTTTCTGTGATTACTACACCCGTTTTATTTTGAATTGTCTTTACTTTGTGTGAAATGTATTTTGGCTTAGTAATTTTGCCTGAGTGTCTAATGTTTTGTTTAACTAATATATCTTTAGTTGATTCAGCTAAATGTTCATTTGTTTTATCTCGTTTAGATATTACATCCTGTTTTGCTTTAGTTATATTTGTCTTAGTCTTTTTAAACAAAAGTTCCATTCTATTTTTATGATTTTCGTTAAAATTTTGTGCTAAGGTAATTTCTTCATTTAAGGCAATTTCTTCCTTTCCTGTGTATCCAAATATTAATATAAGAGGTTTAAATTTTGTTACGGAATGAATTGAATTGCTGTATCCTAAAATTGCATATTGAATTTTTTCGTTTAATTCCAAATCTAAATATTCCTTTTGTACGTTAAGTATTCTTAAGTGTTCGATTAAGGTTGAATGGAATCTTTCTACATTTCCATTAGAATTAGGGTTATCAACACTAACGAAATGAATTTCTATTTTGTGTAATTTCAAAAATTCTTTAATTAATTTATTATTGAATTCGACTCCGTTGTCTGAAATGATTTTTTCGGGTATTACATACAAAGAAAAGTATTGTAAAAGTTTTCTCGCTACTTCAATAGAAGTCATATTTTTTAGTTCAAAAGCTTGTGCAAATTTAGAGAAACTATCTATGATAGTTAAGAATTTGGATTTTTCTAATGAAATTACATCAATATGAATTATTTCAAATGGCTTATTTGCCGTGGGAGTTTCTTTAATGTTTTGTTGTAATGGATTTCTTTCGTATTTGGTTTTTAAACAGACTTCGCATTTGTTAATGTAATTTTGAATGAATATGTGTAGGTTTGGCCAGTAATATTTTTCTTTGATGCGTCTTAACGTTTCGTTTATACCACGATGATTTGTTTTACCCTCGTGATATTTTTGAATAGTTTCTAATTGCTGTTCTTTGTTAGTTATATTTTCTAATTCGAATTTACAACTTACTAAATTAATACATTTATATAAGAAGTATCTTCGTAGAATCACATTCACATTATGATACAATTCATCATTAAAAATGCAATAATATTTTGTTTTCATTTTTACAAAATCTTTAAAGAATTTTAAAATATGATTAGCTAAATCGTTTCTAGGTAAATAAACTTCGATACGATTTTTTGTTTCGAATGGTCTAAGTAATTTTACTCTTAATTCAGGGAAATCTGTTAAATGGAATATGATTTGATTTTGTCCTACATTAATGGGTGATTCGCTAAATTCTATTCCTGATATTGGGGATTCGTCATCTGAGTGAATTGTATTTTGTGAATCAGATATGTTTGTTACTACGCTTTCTTTGTCTAAACCGGGGTTATTTGTTTCAGTGTCTAGTACATTCAGTTCTGTTTCGGGTAATTTATAAAGCAGAATTTTGATGTTTGTGTCTTTAAATGTTTTTAATAATATTTCTTTTACTTTTTCCCATGAAAATTTATCTTCTCCACATCCTAATTTGGGGATTGCTATTTCGTCAATTTCATTTTTAATTAGATAAAATTTTAGATTGTTTAAGTTTGTTTCTAAATTTTTATATGTTGGTTTATCGAAATAGTTATTTTTTGTTACAAGGTTGAAAATTATTTTATCAGAATTAATTTTATGCAATAATATGTCATTAATTTTTGGTTGTTTGAAATGTTTCAAGTAATCTTTTGTTCCGTATGTGTGATCTATTTGTAAAGCTAATCCTTTACTCATTTTTAAGTCTGCGCTAATACAATGTACAATATGTTTTTTATAGTTTATCAAATCGTCAGTAATTTCTTTAATTTCGAAATTATTAATTTTTATGCGCGACAAGGCGTCTACGTTAGTATTTAATTTGCCTTTTTTATATTCGATTTCATAATCAAATTCTTGCAATTTTAATTTCCATCTAAGTAATTTAGAATTGGGTTCTTTCAGACTAAATAACCATGTCAGGGGTTTATGGTCAGTAATAATTTTAAATTTTACGCCGAAATATATGGTTTAAAATATTTTGTTGCCCACACAATGGCCAGTAGTTCCTTTTCAATGGTGCTATAATTTAATTCGTGTTCGTTTAATGTTCGGCTGGCATATGCAATTGGAAGTTCTTTATTATCAAATTTTTGTGCTAGTACGGCACCTATTGCAAAATTGCTTGCGTCAGTGGTTACGATAAATTGTTTACTGAAATCAGGGTATTGTAATATGGGATCATTAATTAATAATTCTTTACATTTTTCAAAACTTTGTTTATAGTCTAAATTATCAATATTAATTTTTTCATTCTTTTTAAGAGCTTTGGTTAGTGGTTTTGTTATTTTAGCAAAGTTATTTATGAATCGTCTGTAGTATCCTAAAAGTCCTAAAAATTGTTTAATTTCTTTTTGGGTTTTTGGTATCGGAAAGTTTTTTATAGCAATTATTTTGTTCGGATTTGGTTTAACTCCAGATGGGGTGACTACATGTCCAAGGTATTCGACTTCTTTTCTTAGAAATTCACTTTTGTCTAATTGAATTTTGAGGTTTGATTCTCGCAATAATTTAAATACTTTTTCTAAATTTTGTGTGTGTTCTTCAAGTGAGGAACCTAAGATTATTATGTCGTCTAGATATACTAAACATTCTTTGCCGATTAAATCTCGTAATACGAAATTCATCAAACGTTGGAAAGTACTAGGGGCGTTCTTTAACCCAAATGGCATACGGACGAATTCGTAATGACCATTTTCTACGCTAAATGCTGTTTTTTGTGTGTCTGATTTATTAACTTCAATTTGATGGAATCCGGACGCGAGGTCAAGTGTTGTAAAGTATTTGCATCTACCTAATTTGTCTAAAATGTCCGTGATGTTTGGAATGGGGAATTTATCATCAATAGTTTTTTCATTCAATTTCCTATAGTCTATAACCATTCGGAATTTTTGCTTTCCAGATGCATCAGTTTTTTTTGGTACTATCCATACAGGGCTTGACCATGGCGAATAACTATCTTTTATAATACCGTTCTTTAAAAGATTTGCAATTTGCGTTTGTATCTCGGTTTTATAACAATTTGGGTATCTATATGTTCTTACGTGAACAGGAATATCGTCTGTAGTTCTTATTTCGTGTTTGATTTTGTTTGTGAATGTTAGTTTATCATTTTCGTCATGAAATAAATCGCTATATTTGATTATTAAATTTTCTAAAATGTTTTTTTCATATAGTAATAAGTGATTAGTTCTGAATTTGTTAAAATCGATTTTATTTTTTTTGTTGGCTATTTTAAAATTTTCAGTGTAGTTAATTTCGTCGAAATTATTTATTTCAATTGTTTGTTTGCCTACATTTGTTACGGGTATTTGAAATTTATGATTTTGTATTTTTACAAGACAATCGGGAATTAATATTTGTGTATTGAAGTTTTCATTGTTTTCAATTAATAAATTTGTATCGTTTAGTTTGGTGGTGTAATTTATAAATTTCGTTTCACCGGGTTGTAATTGTGTTACTGGTCTGTTGAAATATTTCAGTTGAAATGTTTCTTTATCTAATAATGTAATTTGGTCATTATTTATACTATATTTTGCATGTAATATTTTTAAATCTTCTAACCCTAATAACATATCAAATTGGTTATGAAATTCAAACAAATAAAATTTCGTTCTGATGTTATCAAAATAAAAATGTGTATAGTGTGTTACGTTTGAAATACCGTGCGCTGTAAACAGGGTAAATTTTTCTTCATAGATTTCAAAGTCTTTAAAATTTGCATTTACGATTTTTGGATTAATAAATGATTTAGTACTACCGGTATCTATCAAACATTTGTATTTGCCAATTGTCATATAGGGTAATTTTGTTAAATTACTAAGGTGCATTATTTCACCGAATTTTGATTGTTGATAAAATCTAAAAAATAGTCTTCTTCTTTTGTTTCGTCATTATTTAGTTCATCTTTAACAAACAGTATTGTCAGGAAATTCAAGTTCAGTGTTTTCGTAATACATTTCGCTATTTTCTGCGTTTTCATCAGACGGTTCTATGTTAAACAATTCTTTAGATGTGAAATTTGGTCTGGGTTGGGGTTGGAATCTTTGTTGTTGTGAATATTGAGGTTTTTGCCACTGTTGTCTAGTAGACATTGACATAGGGGTTGGTTTTGGGTATTGTTTTACTTGAATTGGGCCTCCGGGGAATTGAGACTGTGTTTGTTGTGGTTTGGGGTGGTCAAATGTTGGAATATATATAGGTTTAATATAATTTGTTGGTTTTTGTATGAATTTAGGTTGGTCATGATTTTTACTCACTATACGATTGGATTCAAATTGATAATTGTTAGTTAAAATTTGTAATGCACTATTTAAACATAGTGGGTTCCGTGTCTGTAAAAATGATTTTAATGGATCTTTTAATCCTCTCAAAAATGCGCAAATAGCAAGGTTTTGTCCATACACTACTAAAGCGGGGCGAAACTTTGCTTCGATTTGTCTTTCTATGTATGCTGTATGAGCATTTAAAAGTTTTAGCATTTTATTGTGGTAATCAAATGCGTTTTCATTAATTTGTCTTAAATTTGACATTTCTATAGCTATTGTATAGCAATCTCTTTTATCAGAGTATGACGTTATAAGAGCATTTTTCATTTCTGTCCATGAGTTTATAGCATAATTTGAGATAGCTGTTAAAGCTTCTCCTTTGATTTTATTTCTAACATTTGCAAGTAGAACAAAATTATCACATGTAATACCATGAGTAGTCAAAGTTATGTCGATTATTTTTCATGGTGTATTACGAATGTCTCTTGTGCTTTCGTATGAATATCACGAGTGCGCAGCACGAGTGATATTCGAAAGCACAAGAGACATGAGTAATACACCATCAAAAATAATCTACTTAACTTTTACTACGAATCGTATTCGAGAGACTATTCAATGAACCAAATCTATTTTTGAATTTAAAAATAGCAATACTATTGTGTTTTGTTTTCATAACCATAGCAACCAGAAAAAACAATTACTGTTATTTGCAAATATTCTACGTCAAAAGTGTTTTTTGTACTAATTTTTCTTAAATAATATCAAAGAATATTTAATCTATAATGGAAAGTGTGTCAAACAGATTTGGAAAAAAATCAGAGGCAGAAATTGAGTCGCGACATTAAAAATAATATGCCTTTAAATACACTAAAATCCCGAAACTTTGACAGGTCTGATTTTTAACCTTCATAGGCGGCGACTATGCTACATTAAGGGGGGCAGTACTTTCCAGATATATTTTTTGAAGAGCATTCTTAATTTTGGTCATTTTATTGGTGAATCACACTTTGCAATTGACACCGCGACTGTGTCCTGTTATTTTGAAAAAACTTACTACCACACCTGATTCTTACCCTAATTGATGAGAAACACTCTAAATTTTCACATTATTGGTAAATCACACTTTGCAATTGACACCTCAACAATTTAAATAAACAGGGAAGGGTTGTATAGGTCACAATTAAGATTTGCTCCCTCACCCCCCGTTATGTAGTATAGTGAACGCCCATGAAATTTTAGTAGTAATTTTTTCCGCTTTAACTAAAATGGTGCGAGAAATCACTCTGACAGTTCATTTTTGGCTGCATATTATGTTGATTTTTGGGTTGAAAAGCACATAAAAAAGGGTTTCTGCGCCCTAAATTATTGTTTTTAAGAAAGGTAAAACATTAATATAACATTTTCAGATTTAATTGATTTTCCAGTGAGTCCTATGATCGGCACTCTACCCATAACAATGTTCATTTGTTTAAAATATTCGCTTAAAAGTACTAGTACTGAATTGTCGACTCACAACCTTACTAGTACTAAATATGCACTACAATTCATTTTGATTGGCTGTAAAATTCAAAATCCTGCATTTTTATTGGTCTACTTTCGACAAATGACAGGTCATAGCAATTTGGATCATTGTCATTATAGAATTTTGTAATTAGTGCTTCCGCAGTTTTAACAAAATATGATAATTCGCTACCATGCCCATGAAATTCTGGGATAGTATCGAGATATCTACATTCTAACTTGGGTTGTGCCATTTTCCTTTGCGATTCACAATATTTGAAGCGATAAAAATGCAATTTTCAAATCTTAATTGTGACCTATACAACCCTTCCCTGTTTATTTAAATTATTGAGGTGTCAATTGCAAAGTGTGATTTACCAATAATGTGAAAATTTAGAGTGTTTCTCATCAATTAGGGTAAGAATCAGGTGTGGTAGTAAGTTTTTTCAAAATAACAGGACACAGTCGCGGTGTCAATTGCAAAGTGTGATTCACCAATAAAATGACCAAAATTAAGAATGCTCTTCAAAAAATATATCTGGAAAGTACTGCCCCCCTTAATGTAGCATAGTCGCCGCCTATGAAGGTTAAAAATCAGACCTGTCAAAGTTTCGGGATTTTAGTGTATTTAAAGGCATATTATTTTTAATGTCGCGACTCAATTTCTGCCTCTAATTTTTTTCCAAATCTGTTTGACACACTTTCCATTATAGATTAAATATTCTTTGATATTATTTAAGAAAAATTAGTACAAAAAACACTTTTGACGTAGAATATTTGCAAATAACAGTAATTGTTTTTTCTGGTTGCTATGGTTATGAAAACAAAACACAATAGTATTGCTATTTTTAAATTCAAAAATAGATTTGGTTCATTGAATAGTCTCTCGAATACGATTCGTAGTAAAAGTTAAGTAGATTATTTTTGATGGTGTATTACTCATGTCTCTTGTGCTTTCGAATATCACTCGTGCTGCGCACTCGTGATATTCATACGAAAGCACAAGAGACATTCGTAATACACCATGAAAAATAATCGACATAACTTTGACTACTCATGGTATTACATGTGATAATTTTGTTCTACTTGCAAATGTTAGAAATAAAATCAAAGGAGAAGCTTTAACAGCTATCTCAAATTATGCTATAAACTCATGGACAGAAATGAAAAATGCTCTTATAACGTCATACTCTGATAAAAGAGATTGCTATACAATAGCTATAGAAATGTCAAATTTAAGACAAATTAATGAAAACGCATTTGATTACCACAATAAAATGCTAAAACTTTTAAATGCTCATACAGCATACATAGAAAGACAAATCGAAGCAAAGTTTCGCCCCGCTTTAGTAGTGTATGGACAAAACCTTGCTATTTGCGCATTTTTGAGAGGATTAAAAGATCCATTAAAATCATTTTTACAGACACGGAACCCACTATGTTTAAATAGTGCATTACAAATTTTAACTAACAATTATCAATTTGAATCCAATCGTATAGTGAGTAAAAATCATGACCAACCTAAATTCATACAAAAACCAACAAATTATATTAAACCTATATATATTCCAACATTTGACCACCCCAAACCACAACAAACACAGTCTCAATTCCCCGGAGGCCCAATTCAAGTAAAACAATACCCAAAACCAACCCCTATGTCAATGTCTACTAGACAACAGTGGCAAAAACCTCAATATTCACAACAACAAAGATTCCAACCCCAACCCAGACCAAATTTCACATCTAAAGAATTGTTTAACATAGAACCGTCTGATGAAAACGCAGAAAATAGCGAAATGTATTACGAAAACACTGAACTTGAATTTCCTGACAATACTGTTTGTTAAAGATGAACTAAATAATGACGAAACAAAAGAAGAAGACTATTTTTTAGATTTTATCAACAATCAAAATTCGGTGAAATAATGCACCTTAGTAATTTAACAAAATTACCCTATATGACAATTGGCAAATACAAATGTTTGATAGATACCGGTAGTACTAAATCATTTATTAATCCAAAAATCGTAAATGCAAATTTTAAAGACTTTGAAATCTATGAAGAAAAATTTACCCTGTTTACAGCGCACGGTATTTCAAACGTAACACACTATACACATTTTTATTTTGATAACATCAGAACGAAATTTTATTTGTTTGAATTTCATAACCAATTTGATATGTTATTAGGGTTAGAAGATTTAAAAATATTACATGCAAAATATAGTATAAATAATGACCAAATTACATTATTAGATAAAGAAACATTTCAACTGAAATATTTCAACAGACCAGTAACACAATTACAACCCGGTGAAACGAAATTTATAAATTACACCACCAAACTAAACGATACAAATTTATTAATTGAAAACAATGAAAACTTCAATACACAAATATTAATTCCCGATTGTCTTGTAAAAATACAAAATCATAAATTTCAAATACCCGTAACAAATGTAGGCAAACAAACAATTGAAATAAATAATTTCGACGAAATTAACTACACTGAAAATTTTAAAATAGCCAACAAAAAAAAAAAAAATCGATTTTAACAAATTCAGAACTAATCACTTATTACCATATGAAAAAAACATTTTAGAAAATTTAATAATCAAATATAGCGATTTATTTCATGACGAAAATGATAAACTAACATTCACAAACAAAATCAAACACGAAATAAGAACTACAGACGATATTCCTGTTCACGTAAGAACATATAGATACCCAAATTGTTATAAAACCGAGATACAAACGCAAATTGCAAATCTTTTAAAGAACGGTATTATAAAAGATAGTTATTCGCCATGGTCAAGCCCTGTATGGATAGTACCAAAAAAAACTGATGCATCTGGAAAGCAAAAATTCCGAATGGTTATAGACTATAGGAAATTGAATGAAAAAACTATTGATGATAAATTCCCCATTCCAAACATCACGGACATTTTAGACAAATTAGGTAGATGCAAATACTTTACAACACTTGACCTCGCGTCCGGATTCCATCAAATTGAAGTTAATAAATCAGACACACAAAAAACAGCATTTAGCGTAGAAAATGGTCATTACGAATTCGTCCGTATGCCATTTGGGTTAAAGAACGCCCCTAGTACTTTCCAACGTTTGATGAATTTCGTATTACGAGATTTAATCGGCAAAGAATGTTTAGTATATCTAGACGACATAATAATCTTAGGTTCCTCACTTGAAGAACACACACAAAATTTAGAAAAAGTATTTAAATTATTGCGAGAATCAAACCTCAAAATTCAATTAGACAAAAGTGAATTTCTAAGAAAAGAAGTCGAATACCTTGGACATGTAGTCACCCCATCTGGAGTTAAACCAAATCCGAACAAAATAATTGCTATAAAAAACTTTCCGATACCAAAAACCCAAAAAGAAATTAAACAATTTTTAGGACTTTTAGGATACTACAGACGATTCATAAATAACTTTGCTAAAATAACAAAACCACTAACCAAAGCTCTTAAAAAGAATGAAAAAATTAATATTGATAATTTAGACTATAAACAAAGTTTTGAAAAATGTAAAGAATTATTAATTAATGATCCCATATTACAATACCCTGATTTCAGTAAACAATTTATCGTAACCACTGACGCAAGCAATTTTGCAATAGGTGCCGTACTAGCACAAAAATTTGATAATAAAGAACTTCCAATTGCATATGCCAGCCGAACATTAAACGAACACGAATTAAATTATAGCACCATTGAAAAGGAACTACTGGCCATTGTGTGGGCAACAAAATATTTTAAACCATATATTTCGGCGTAAAATTTAAAATTATTACTGACCATAAACCCCTGACATGGTTATTTAGTCTGAAAGAACCCAATTCTAAATTACTTAGATGGAAATTAAAATTGCAAGAATTTGATTATGAAATCGAATATAAAAAAGGCAAATTAAATACTAACGTAGACGCCTTGTCGCGCATAAAAATTAATAATTTCGAAATTAAAGAAATTACTGACGATTTGATAAACTATAAAAAACATATTGTACATTGTATTAGCGCAGACTTAAAAATGAGTAAAGGATTAGCTTTACAAATAGATCACACATACGGAACAAAAGATTACTTGAAACATTTCAAACAACCAAAAATTAATGACATATTATTGCATAAAATTAATTCTGATAAAATAATTTTCAACCTTGTAACAAAAAATAACTATTTCGATAAACCAACATATAAAAATTTAGAAACAAACTTAAACAATCTAAAATTTTATCTAATTAAAAATGAAATTGACGAAATAGCAATCCCCAAATTAGGATGTGGAGAAGATAAATTTTCATGGGAAAAAGTAAAAGAAATATTATTAAAAACATTTAAAGACACAAACATCAAAATTCTGCTTTATAAATTACCCGAAACAGAACTGAATGTACTAGACACTGAAACAAATAACCCCGGTTTAGACAAAGAAAGCGTAGTAACAAACATATCTGATTCACAAAATACAATTCACTCAGATGACGAATCCCCAATATCAGGAATAGAATTTAGCGAATCACCCATTAATGTAGGACAAAATCAAATCATATTCCATTTAACAGATTTCCCTGAATTAAGAGTAAAATTACTTAGACCATTCGAAACAAAAAATCGTATCGAAGTTTATTTACCTAGAAACGATTTAGCTAATCATATTTTAAAATTCTTTAAAGATTTTGTAAAAATGAAAACAAAATATTATTGCATTTTTAATGATGAATTGTATCATAATGTGAATGTGATTCTACGAAGATACTTCTTATATAAATGTATTAATTTAGTAAGTTGTAAATTCGAATTAGAAAATATAACTAACAAAGAACAGCAATTAGAAACTATTCAAAAATATCACGAGGGTAAAACAAATCATCGTGGTATAAACGAAACGTTAAGACGCATCAAAGAAAAATATTACTGGCCAAACCTACACATATTCATTCAAAATTACATTAACAAATGCGAAGTCTGTTTAAAAACCAAATACGAAAGAAATCCATTACAACAAAACATTAAAGAAACTCCCACGGCAAATAAGCCATTTGAAATAATTCATATTGATGTAATTTCATTAGAAAAATCCAAATTCTTAACTATCATAGATAGTTTCTCTAAATTTGCACAAGCTTTTGAACTAAAAAATATGACTTCTATTGAAGTAGCGAGAAAACTTTTACAATACTTTTCTTTGTATGTAATACCCGAAAAAATCATTTCAGACAACGGAGTCGAATTCAATAATAAATTAATTAAAGAATTTTTGAAATTACACAAAATAGAAATTCATTTCGTTAGTGTTGATAACCCTAATTCTAATGGAAATGTAGAAAGATTCCATTCAACCTTAATCGAACACTTAAGAATACTTAACGTACAAAAGGAATATTTAGATTTGGAATTAAACGAAAAAATTCAATATGCAATTTTAGGATACAGCAATTCAATTCATTCCGTAACAAAATTTAAACCTCTTATATTAATATTTGGATACACAGGAAAGGAAGAAATTGCCTTAAATGAAGAAATTACCTTAGCACAAAATTTTAACGAAAATCATAAAAATAGAATGGAACTTTTGTTTAAAAAGACTAAGACAAATATAACTAAAGCAAAACAGGATGTAATATCTAAACGAGATAAAACAAATGAACATTTAGCTGAATCAACTAAAGATATATTAGTTAAACAAAACATTAGACACTCAGGCAAAATTACTAAGCCAAAATACATTTCACACAAAGTAAAGACAATTCAAAATAAAACGGGTGTAGTAATCACAGAAAAAGATAAAAAATTTAAACTTTCCAAATTAAAAAGACCAAGGAAAATTATTAAAGAAGCAAATGTTTCAGATGTTTCCTGTTCGGAACGGGAATAGCAACAGAACACTTAAAGGATATAACACACAATCCCGGCGCAATCACTAGTCATCTAGGTAAAGCTAAATATTATATCAATACTCATATAATACATTATAACTACAACTTTAAAAACTTATACGACGAATATCAAGACCTGAATGAACAAATAAACTCATTGGAAATTAAAATAGCAAACCAAACAGAACAAGTAAAACGAGAATATGTTAATCATTTAAAATTGTTAAATTATTATAAAAATGAGGTTAAAATTAAATTTGAAAATTTAAATATTGTAGAAACCCCCAGAACGAAGCGAGGATTAATAAACGGTTTAGGCTCAATTATAAAAAGTATAACAGGCAATTTAGATTCAGAAGACGCCGTAAAATACGACAAACTAATACATGAACTTAAAAACAACCAAAATATTATTCAAAATAATGTTAAACAAAACTATAATTATAACTGCAAAATTGTTAAACAATTCAATGAAACCATTAATTCCCTCAAACACAATCAGTTACTTTTAAAATCTCGAATCATGCAAACACAGTTATTTATAAACAAAAATACATCCCTTCTGGATAGTTTTTTCACAAAAGAATTAATTAATCAAATAACACTATTTTATAATTCAATTCTGTTTATGTTAAACAATATTGAAATATCACTAAGCTTCTGTAATCTTAATAAAATACATGAAACTATTATAATATACCCTCAACTTGTAAATAATTTTAATGGATATAATTACGAATTCCTCGAAAATTTAAATTACTTCGAATTACAAAATCTTTTAAAAACATTTTGCAAGTTAGAAAAATTTGATATTCACGTACTTGTCATTGTGCCACTTTACCTTGATAATGAAGTTGATTTAATGCAATTATCACCAATACCAACCATTGTGACAGAAGAATATGTGACCATACTACAAAAAGAAACTCAAGTGTTAAAAGTTAATAAAGAGTTATACGAATTGAACTCAGAGTGTAAATCAATAAAACAAATACATTATTGTAATGATCTAGGTCATAAATTAAATAAAAAATCGTGTATGTACCAAATAATAATTAATCAAGAAAATTATAATTGTACATTTATAAATATTTACGACTTCAAAGAGAATGTACTCGAAATAAGTAATACTAATTTTGTAATCATACTAAATAAGATAAATAAAAAAATAAATATTAAATGTAATAATGAATATGAGGAATACATAAATAACAAAGGCATTTATTTGGTGAAAAATGATCATTGTAAAATTAACGGTAAAAATATTAAAACAAATACTATTAATGGTAAACCCATTATAATAGCTAATTATAAATTTGATCTTAATGAAAAGAATAAATTAAATTTCACTATTAATTTAGAACATGTAAAAGAAATGAATATTTTAAAAGAAATTCCCAAGGAAATAACCGAATTGGAAACAAACCGTCTTACAACTCATGGAATAATTAAATATTGTATGATCGTGTAGCTGAGTTTTCTATTATATAATAGTCTTAATTTTCTCAAAACTTATTTATTATCTAAGATTATACAAATATTTAGTGGATTATACAGTTATATATAATATAGACCGATCTAGATCGATGCTGCAGTCAGAGTGTCCCTTTCTTCATCATCGGGCACAGATCTCGAGTATGTTGTTGTTTATTTTAAACATAAACAACAACAGGACGTGCTGATAGGCCCTTAGTTCTATATACAAATGCCCGTACGACAACATTCGGCCATCCAAACATTCCTGATTGTCCCCAATCACTCCCTATAACATACAAATGATTTTCGTAAACATATTCATTAATTTTTTAAGTGCTATTGAAAATTCCATATAACCGCATGTCGTCACATACGCCCACATGAAATTCCTTTTAGCTTGTAAAGGCCTTATAGTACACATGAGATAGCAACCTATACATTGAACTGTACCAGCTGTACCCTATACCAGGTACGCGCTTCACCATGCTGGTGTGTCGCACCAACACACCAAACTGTACAATTCGAGTGTCCAATGTATCCATGTATTCCAACACTTCAACACATACCCGACACCCCTGCCGATGTGTTTCATTGTCGTCGCGCCTAATACGCAGTCACAGATACCAAACACATCCAGATGTGTTTCAATGTTGTCATGCCAATTGCATAGTCACAGATACCAAACACATCCAAATCCATAGTGTTTCAATGTTATCATGCCAAATGCATAGTCACAGATACCAAACACATCCAAATCCATAGTGTTTCAATGTTGTCATGCCAAATGCATAGTCACAGATACCAAACACTACTGAATTCATTCTGTTCATACATGTCGATGTGTTTACTGGCTCAACCCAACAGCTGTACCCTCGACCAGGTACACGCATCGCATCGCGCTGATGTGTCGTAACACATCAAACTGTCATTTGTGTTCCACATATCTGTGTATTGCAATACACTTCTATGTGACCTGTGAACACCCCCTACCAGGACACACCGAGATGTATAAACACTTGTTGTACTTTACCTATAACCTAGGTCCAAGAGTCACCCATGTCTTCAGTTTATCGACAGGTACGACAGTAGGTCTTCTGAACCCGCCTAGTCTTAGTCAGATCCTCTACTTCGTACGCCAGTAGGTCTTATGGACCGCCTATTCCTAGTCAGATTCTCTACTTCGTACCTATCATTCATCAAAACATTCCTGATTTTGGAAGGACCCTTGTATTTCGGAAGAAGTTTCTAAGTATTTCTTCGATTTTTCCCTTTTTAAATCGAACCTTAGCTTTTGAATTAACTGGTCTTTGTCTATTCTTCCCTTTACCACCGCCCTCAAGGCCGGTAGATCAACTCATTCCATTTCCTCTTGCAATTCATTAAACGGAATTGCATTTGTTATTCCTCGTGGCTTGCTGCCGAAGAGTGCCTCTGGCGGTGTCGTGCCAATATCCCGATTAACAGTACAATTCAACACTTTCTGTATCGTTTTGACGTGCTTGTCCCATTGATCATCCTCTGATCCACCATTTTGGGTTATTCGTGCACTCAAATAGTGCCATTATACCGTTCGCACTGACCATTTGCTCTTGGTCTGGCAACGGCATTTAAAACATGCTTTATACCACTATTGGTACAAAATCATTCGAATAATCGAGATGTAAATGCAGTGCCGCGATCTGATATTATCCGTATCGGTACTCAAAATATGCTTATTAATTCATTTATTAATTTTACCACGTATTTAGATCTAGTGCTTCGCACAGGCTCAATAATACAAAAATTTTAAAAACGTTCTACTAAAACAAGTAGTTGGGTATTTCCTTTCTTAGTTTTTATGAACGGCCCTAAATGGTCTATGTGTAGAGTGTGAAATGGTATACTAATTTTATTGATCTGATCATCAATTAACGGCGATGGGTATTTATCATACTTCGTTACACGATTTAATGCTCTGATATCTACGCACATACGATCGCCTTTGCCTAATTCATAAATTTTAAAACAGAATCTATCTCTATTTTTTGTGTGGGTTTTGAAGTTTTACTTTTTTGTTTATTTGTTATGTCACCGCATGAAAAACTTACAAACGTGTTAAGTTTTGTTTCGTTTACATCACCACAGTTAACCATAAAGCGTTCGTTATTTATCATTTTAGTTACTGAGTATATTATTTGAATAGTTGGTTTATCACCACTTTTGTATATATAAATACTGACGGGTGTTCGGCAAATGTATGACCAACAAGTAAATCCACACAATTGCCTCATATTCCTAAATAACCATTTTTAATTTTTTAATTTCGGGCATTGTAATTTTTTGTGACCGATGCTACCACAATTGAAACATTTAAGTTCGTACTTTCTGATATTAAAAGAATCTTGATTAATTTTATTTGACATAAAATCCTTTTTCTGATAACTACTACTTGGGAAATTTTTGACATATGCGGCAAGATCTACAAATGTTTTGCAATTTGCTGCTCTAATTGTTAACTGTATTTGAGTATCACAAACTCCTTCAATAACACAATCTATAATTTGCTCATCAGTTAAATTTAAATTTAGTTTATTTAATTTTGAAAGTTTTGTAAAACAGTACTCATTTAAATCTTGTACACTATTCGATCTGTAACTCGCGGCCTCAGAAAACAGTTTTCCAAAATTACTTTTACCTGGAAATGTTGTTGTCAACATTTCTTTCCACTCTTCCCAAGAATATTGCAATGTTTTCAAACCCTCATACCAAATTCGTGCATTACCCTTTAATTTACTAAGCGCTAGGTACATAGTTGTTAAATCATCCCATCGATACATTGTCGCGCAATCATCTACTTTCCGTAACCAATTCACAATATTTTGATTACTATTTGCCGGATCAAAATCACACAAAAGTCGGTCATCTCTCATGTTAGACCAATTAGGACCGCCGCAACTACGAGAATTTACACTTGAGCCTGTACTTACAATTTCCCGCAGATTTTTCAATTCTTCCATAATACTGACTACATTTACCGGTGGAGTATCAGACCGCGTTCTGGTACGTAGCTCGCGATGTCTCTCGCCATCTTCCACAGAACTCGAATCATGGCTAAGACTTCGATGTCGACGTCTGCCCATGTTTCTCTTAACCTTTTACACGTGAACACTGATAAGTAGGTGCACTCACTATTACACGTTTAGCACAGTTATTTTAGCACAGCTTTATCAGCGTTGACACTATTGTTTTTACTTTATTAACACTATTTTAATTAGTGCGACTTTTAAGTTCACTTTTTAACCAGAATTGCCACGCTATTTTTGCTCGTGGTCTATCCCACTTCTGATATGTAGCGGAGTTTTCTATTATATAATAGTCTTAATTTTCTCAAAACTTATTTATTATCTAAGATTATACAAATATTTAGTGGATTATACAGTTATATATAATATAGACCGATCTAGATCGATGCTGCAGTCAGAGTGTCCCTTTCTTCATCATCGGGCACAGATCTCGAGTATGTTGTTGTTTATTTTAAACATAAACAACAACAGGACGTGCTGATAGGCCCTTAGTTCTATATACAAATGCCCGTACGACAACAATCGGTATTATAATTATAATATTACTTTTGATATCAATTAAATTATGTAAAAATCAAATGGTAAAACTAAAAATTATTCAACCACGAGAAAATAATTATCCCGTTAGGCTTGAATCTCGGGATGGAGGAGTTATATAGATATGAACAAAGGGCTTACTTATGCATTACTCATATTACTCATATATTAATCTCAATAGATATAAGAAAGTCGACTAAGCTAAAATAAGTTATATATAGGACTTAACAATAAGATACCAAACAGAGTTGTCTGTGTTGTCTGTACCACTATGCTTAAATAACGCTTTTTAAAACATAGTCGCTTAAAGAATAAATTTAAATTATACGCTAAATATATCATTTTAAAGCTCTATCACAAGTGTTGTGTGTTACGTTTCCTTTCCACCCTTCCATGCAACTTTAACACTTTAGAAGCAATTATATTATAATGGCGAAGTTTGTTTTTACAATCCGAAGGACATTTATTACATTTAATAATATGTGCAGACATTTTTGTTGCATCGCGATGCGTGTACAATTTTTCACAATATTTATAAATAAAAATAAATTTTGTATTACACGTTTTTTCTATATAAAATTTGTTCACAATACCTTTTGGTTTCACTTTTAAAACACAAATGCGATGAGTAAGGTACACATACAAAATCACAATCTCGCAGTATTACGAAATATAAACAAATTAATTGTAACTGCGGGAATCCCACAACACTGCAGAGCGCACACTGAAGAAACCGTAAGTTCTGCAGATAGATTGTATTTCCCGACAGTGATTGAAATATTTTAATTCAGCATCACACTTTACACCCGGGGAATATTCCCGGTTGGAGCAATGATACCACCGAGAATATTCCCCAGTCAGAAAAATTCCCGGAAGTTCCCAAAATTTTAAATATTCGAATATTCCCAGTTTTCGGACACTTATGGGCGCCTCAGGAACTTTCCGGGAATATTCCCTTTTTGTGGCAGTTTCCCATTAGGAATATTCCCGATGGCACATTGCTATACGTAACTTATTGTTCTCCCATGACTGCAGAAAATTTGAGATCCTCAAAGTTTCTACCGGTTGCTAAGTACCGTAGAGTAACTGCCAATTTATCTTCCACGCTAATGGCATTTCTTATATTTTTGGCTTGGCGTTTTAAAAGAGGTTCTAAATAATAACAATAGTCCGTGGAATCACTTAAAGAAATTTTTCTCAGTAATGTTACATGAGAATAATGTTCTCTTCTTTTGATCCAATCATTCACCCACCGTTTACGGCTGATAGAACGTTTGGTTGCACAAAACAATAACAGCGAAATGCATGCTTTTTTTTATTCATGATAAAAAAGAGAAGTGTGACACGTTCAACTAGTGTGTGAGCACGACCAGAGGCAAAATGAAATGACATTATTGACAATAATATTGATCCGTGTGCGGTCTGTCGTTATTGAATTGCATACTGACAATAGTATTTTCAATACTATTATTGACATTATTATTGATCGTGTGCGGGCCGCTTTACGCTTTGCGCTGTCGCCAAGTGTTGGATTTTGGCAACAATATCTCCCAGTACGGTCCCCGGACCAAGGTCGTAATCCCCAAGTACGTTACTCGTATAATAACGCCGGAACCGAAACCAGTAACTAGGTACTAATATGGTTCAAAACAAGCCAGACAACTCGGAGTTGGGGGTTGAATAAATAACACAGAATTACGAAGGTGGGCAGGCAGGTGTGTAACTCCGGAACCACGTGGTAGATTGGCTTCCGGTAGACTAACAGTTGATCGATGCATATTTGTTAAGAAAAGTGTTTATACTTAACTAACGCGATGGCTGCTTGTCGGTGACTCAGCTACGGAATTTTATTTTAACGAACTATATATATAAAAAAACTAATGGTGAACGGTACTAAATTTACAAGACATCCGCCTTGCTAGCTGGTCGACCGACGAGAGAGCAAAAGTTCGTATTTTTTCTACCAATTCTTTCAGCAATAGCTGGATTAATTAGTCCAACTCGAGGTACGCACATCGCGCGCGCGTACAATGGTGAGCGGCAAGCGATACAAAAAAAGACTTAGCGTGGAAACCGCTAGATGGCTCGACCACCCACGATAATGTCTAAATAGGCTGCGGTATATGAGCGACAACCAGAGAGTAGGGGGAGCTAGAAGAAACATAGCCACCAATGGAAAGAGTTTATGCCAGTAATGTTTAAATTTTCTAAATGACGCACTAACTTCGAGATGCCGTGGTATCCGATAAAATAGTAAAAATTTGAAAGGATTAAATGTTAAATATATTTAATATATTTGCTTGCTATTTATCTAATCAAATTAAATTTCAGATGATTTTATACTGTATATTTAAAAAAAATTATTTATTTCTTTTTTAGTATGTATATCGGAATCCATTTTGCATTGCATAATAGATAAATGAACAGTCATTCGTTTTTTATTAACTTATATACCTATCTAACGTGTGTGTTTTTAATCGTTTTGAATTAGCATTGTGAGGTTGTTACTTTTGAGAAATCTTTTTTTGGCATGTAAGTATTAAATCACAAATAAATAGTAAAACTTTGAAATGAAGTCTTTAATAATTTGTTCGTAGTATGCCCTTCCAAAACGATACTGTTGTGTTCCTGTTCGCTTTGAAAGAGAAGAACGGCTTGCAAGTTTTCCGAAAGTCAGAGCACTTGTCCATATATAGTTGGAAAAATTCAACAATCCGCGGTTGCGCTCGATCCTACCTGCACATGTTTATGGATGTAATTTATCAGGAATGTATCACTTTATTGCTTGGAGATTTCTATATGAATGATATATTATAAATATGCAGAGTATTCATTTTTAAGTAATTTCTATTTTATTTTGTATACAATAAGTAAGTACTGTAATCGTGTCATGGGTCATATGGTGCTCTTGGAGTAACTAATTGTTCTTATAATGTCAAGATTCAGTTCAAATATCTGTTTTCCAATTCACTTAGAGCTATAATGAATGGTAGTTTTGCCGAATTAATATTAATTTTATCATTATTAAAACTATTCATATTCGAGTGATGGACCAAATAAAAGCCGAATATTATTAATATTTAATAATAAAAATATATTTCTTATATTATTAGTATATAAATATGTGTATGTTATGTAAAATTTAATTTACTGAATTACTAAAAATATTTGTATTGTTTAAATAATGTTTTTTATTTAGAGGTATCTATGATACTTTTGCTTTTCGTAGAAATACGAAAAGTAAAAGTATACCTATCCTTGTCTACCTAAAAAAAAAGCTGACGTGTCTGTCACTGAACTTTCTTATACGCATTGTAATTAGTCATCATAATTAAAAAAATTTTGAAAAATTTAAATGTTTTATAAATTCTAGCGATCTATCCAAATTGAGTGTACGAAATTATATTAGCGTATACGAAAGTATATTAACACACTTATGCACAGATATCTTATATTAATTTTAAGGAAATTTGAAATTTTGATAAACATAACAAAAATATCGTCCGCTAAATATATACGCAATTGTATAAAAAAAAGCAACAATGCACGAACCATTCAATATAAGCGTATGACATCATTATAGTAGCCAGCTTTAGTGCGGAGGCAGCACTACAATATTAAGCGCTGCCTTATGTTATACGTCAGTATATACTTGTCTGTAGATCAGCGACAGACATGCCGTGGCGAACAGATCAACTACTGGCGGAGGTCAAGTATAAAGACTTAACCTCCGCTACTAGACGTGAGAAGTATTGAATTTTGAAAATAACCTAATATTTGTTGTAACCGGTACCTTTTCTGAAAATACTTTTCAAATAAAAGTTATGCGTAATATTAATATCTTTTATTTTCATTCTTACTAATTTTGCTGTAAGTACTACCGTTTTTGAGTTAAAGCAGAATATTGAAGAAACACTCTTTTTTTTTGTATCCAGTACCTTTTTTGAAAAATATTTTCAAATAAAAGTTATAGAAAATATCAATATCTTTTGTTTTTAATCTAAAAACTTTGCTGTAAAAACTACCGTTTTTGAGTTATAGCAGAAAATGCAAAAAATTAATAGAGTAAACATGCACTTTCTGTGGGAATATTGATTTCAAAATAGGAGGTTTTCCTGCCAGGCACATACAAATTTTAAGTTTGAAGTTTCATAACTGTATCTTTTACCGTTTAGGCTGTAGAGCGCACACATATACACAGACAGACTCATACACATACACACACACACACACAGACAGATGTCATCTCAAAAATAGTCAGACTCAATTCAGGGAAGGTCAAAAGATATATTTCCGTTAAAATCTCGAGATCAAAATTTTTCATGATTACAATACTTACTTATACTGCGTATAAAAAAGTAAAAACAGGCCCTCCGTGGTTTATGCGTAAACTAAACCTTGAAGTAAATCTTTGTTGGAGGTATATAACATTAAGATCCATCTCCCCCTACCCTCTGGCGACAACGTTACATTACCATTAAACGTTACATTACCGAGAAACGTTTGCGCCAGTGGCGAAATACTCGATTTGACGCCTACTCATCGCGCTGGTAGCTATTTATGACTGGGAGATTAACCAGATGGATGTCGTTACCGCCTATTTTAACGGGAATGTCGAATAGAAGGATTTGAGATGAAGTGCCTGTTGTGCCCAAGAATTGTAGAGGAACACAGGAATATATATTTCGGGTATTTATCAAAATCGTGTATGTATAATATGATAGTTTATTGTAGTAGTAGTATATATGTTTTATGATGTCCTTTCCATTGGAAGGTTTTGTACAGAATGATTATTAAAAATGAACAAGATAGGTGCATACGTGGTTATAAAATTTTACACGTGCATAAAAATTACCACTCAGTGTTTTCGAGTTCTCAGGGATTCGACTCTCATCGGTAAGAGAATCTTATGACAATTCATACAATTTAATTTACGAAATGAAACACGAAACATCCGGATTTATAAAATGAAAGAGTAACTAAATACTAAATCAGCCAAGAATATAAAATAGTTGATATTAAAAGTAAAAATTTTGAGGGCATAACATGCCCAAGCGGTGCAATTTACGTTTACAAACTTAACAAAGCACTTTATGGTATAAACAGGTAGGGAGAACGCAAATTAGATGGAATGTTACGTAGTATCGGACTAAAATGTGCAACATTTGATGTGTGCGTGTATTATCGAAAAGTCAATGGTGAAATCCTGATTGTCGCGGTGTATGCGGACTTACGACAATTCTCGAACGATACAAAAGCAAAATTATGGTTACAAGGAGAACAACTCAAGAATTTTGAAATGACGAATCTTGGCGAAGCACATTTCATACTCGGCATTCGAATTTTGCGAGATCATGAGATGGGTACCATCACCTTGGACCAGTCAACCTAAAACGAGGACCTTTTACGAGAATTCAACATGCACGATAGCAAACCGGTCGTAACTCCCATCGATAAAAGATGTATTTTATCGAAGTTAATGGCTCCTGTTATCGAAATAGAGAAAAATTAAATGAAGCAAATTCCATATCGATCAGCCATTGGAAAAATGATATACGCGGCATTGGCAACACGACCTGGCATAGCTCATGTGGTGAGCATGCTTAGCCAATATTGTGCAAACTGGAAGGCCGCATTGGACAGTAACCAAACGCATAATTAGGTATTTGCGGGGAACGACGAACATAAAACTTGTCTTCTCCGAAGCTGGAAATTCCACGCTCATCGGCTACGCTCATGCCGACTATGCGAATTGTGTCAATGATCGACGTTCGTTTACTGGCTATGTGTTTTGTTTGGCCGGAGCGACAGTGTAATGAAATTCGAAGAAGCAACCGACCCCAGCACTTTCCACAACTGAGGCAAAATACATGGCATTGATGGGTGCGAGTACCGAAGCCATTTGGCTACGTCGAGGTGTCAGCGAACTCGAACTGCAACAAGCTCAAGAGTCAACAAGCATCTTGTGCGATAATAAAGGCGCAGTAGTGCAAAAACAGCGTCTAACATACGCGCACCAAACATATGGATGTACGGCTTCATTTCATCCGGGACGCAGTCAACCGAAGATTAATAAAAGCCATCTGGACTGGCACCGATTCGCTAACCAAGCCAGTTGATCGAGTAAAAATGGATTTTTGCAACCAAACGATGGGCGTTGGCGAATAACTACAACCACGGAAGAAGTTATTATTAATATTTATGATTTATTCCTGTGTATTTGTAGAAGGCGTTACAAAAATATAGTTCTGTTGTTTTTAATTATGAAAATATTGTGTATCAATATTCTCTTTTTCAGACATTTTAATCATATTTTATCCACAAAACTAGCGCAAAACCCAACATAACATAGCCGCCTTTTAAATTGCAAGTTTATGCGGCGAATTAATATATTCGACCAGTAATTCACAATATTAAATTATATTTGGTTATAGAAAATTAAGTAAAACGAACGAAAACTTACGAGCTAACAATTTATAAACAAAACAGAATAATCTGATGTTACTTACAACTCATTTCCCTGGCCACCGCACAAGCGCCAACGTGCTTAACAGAGAAAATCAAAAGACACAGAATTACTAATATATACGATAATAAAAATTATCTGCTAAGCGGAGTACCGATTAACTATTTCTCAACTGACTAACTACAAGTAACTGACAACAAGTAACTTCATATATCTAATCAACTGACTACAAGGAACTCCATACAACTAACTACCCGAGATGTGTTTTCCCAGGGCATATTTATTTGGTCTCTTATCAAGCGATATACTCCCAATCTTTTGAATAAAGCTAAATTGTTGTTTTCAATTCCAACCAAGGATCGTGTGACTCTTAGATTATGCAAATATTAGGTCCATTTCTATTTTAGGTTAAAATAGAGATTATTTACCGAAATATTACAGATGGGATACATACTATTTGATAAGGTCCACTGAGCCATCTTCGGTAAAGTCCACTTCGAGTAATTGAGGCATAACCGCAAGTGTTACAACCCTTCCTCCTTCAGCTGAACATCTTAGATTGTATGTTCCCTGGTTGATGTCTACAATTTGACGAATGCTTCCTCTACTACGAGAAACCTTATTTTTTCCACGAGAGTCTTCAATCTAAGTATTAGTTCCACTGATGAATTGAAGTATGTTTGGGCCCGAAGGGGGTATTCATTTTCTGGAGTTCTGTATAAAAAGTAGAGAGGCCTTGACGTAGATCAATGGCTGTAGCTTGAAGTCTCACGTTGGTGGAGTCATAACAGTGCCAGCTAAAACATCAAAACTATTGGCTGTATTTTGTCTACAAATTGAGACATATCACTTTACATTTTTTGTTACTAAAATAAACGAGTCTACGTTTAACACTGCTTAACCCTTATTCGGCACACTGGGATCAAATGCACCCACGCTTATAATACAAGAAAATTGAAATTTGAATAATCAAATATATTGTAAATATTTTTTTCTATTTCTTTTTACACTTACCAATAATATTTTTACATAAAATTTATAATATATTTATGAAAAAATTAAATTAATATGATATTTTTGCAAACATCAAATATTTGCTCAAAATTTTAATTTAAACGACTAGTATATCTTGTAGTGCCACATTAGTAGAAGAACTACCTAAATTTTTAGCCCTTAATATGCTAAAATAAAAAGTTATGAATTTTTTCATAAAATCACTTTCGCTATTTCAAGTTTTTAAAGGTACTTCATTAAAGTTTGGGCCATTTAACCTATACTAAATTAAAAAGCACCCTTTCAAAAGGGTTTCTCTGAAATGCTTTCGACTATTTTCGTAATGACGTCTGTTTGTGTTCATGTGTGTGTGTGTGTGCATGCGCTAAACGGTTAAAGGTAAAATTATGAAACTTTAAACGTAAGATTCGTATATGCTTAGCATGTGCATCTCCTATTTTTGAAATAGATATTCAAACCGGTAGTGCTTGTTTACTCTAGACATTTTTGCGGTTTCTGCAATTATTCATAGCTGGGCCCCTATTCTCGAGCTCACTCGAATGGATCCGTGCACGGAATTTTGCCTTTTCCGATTAAAAATAATTTGTTGGTATTCTCGAATTGTCTTGTTCGAATCTTTCCGATTAAGTTTTCTTCGACTAAGTTCGAGTGGTCTAGCTCGAGTGTATATCAGTTTCGATTGACATGTGTTAGGATTGTGTCGGCGATTAAAGTAAGTGACATGTTTTGTATCAGTATATTTATCATTATAGCGGATACAATTTTTATTTAGTTGGCAAATTGCGACAAAATTGTACATTTAGCTGCCGTAGAAGAAGCTGAAATAATGGCACAAAATGAAAGACAGTTTCATATAAGAGACGATGCGTTTTCACTTAGCGATCAACAATTGATTATAATATTTAGGATAAATAAAGATATAGCTAATTATTTAATAGACCGATTAGATGAGTTCATGTTACCTCAGTCAATTATATCGGCTTTGGATACTACAATCTAAGTACCGCGAAACATATTTTTTTGAAAATGAAGCTACATGCAAAGTGGTTAACATTCTAGGTATTAGCTATTCTTACTACCAATAGGATGTTGGTCAAAATATTTATTTTGCGTTAAGTCAATTTTCTATAATTAGAAGTATTAGAGAGGTACAAATGCTTTAAACCGTATTTAAATCATGAATGAATGGATAAAATTTCCAGGAAATTAGAATTGAACTAGAAGATCTTCGTAGTGAGTAATATTTACTACCTTCGTTGCCCTCGTGACTTTAAAACAAATTACAATACTTTTATTTCATAGATTTTATAACAAATATGGATTTCCTGGAGTTGTAGGTTGCATAGATGTGCGTGCAGCACATTGCAATTTTGTCGCCCAAAATCAACGACGTCCTATATCCGGAACATATATATGTGAACAGAAAAGAATACCACTCTTTAAATGTTCAATTGGTATGTTTATAATGATTAAACATCAATTGATATCTTAGAAATAGTTTTTATTTTATTTCAGATATGTGATTCAAAACTTAAAATTTTAAATGTGAATGCAAGATATCCTGGAAATACAAATGACTCTTTCATTTGGAATAATAGTTGTTTTGACAGCGTTGCAAACTTTACATAATAACAATAACAAATTTTTTTTATTGCTAGGTCTTTAAACGTAAAATTAGCATCACATTTCCCGGTTCTTATTTAAGGATGATTCCCTACGAAATCAAGCAAATATGCTTTTTGGTCTACCGAAATATTTCCGCGACGTTTTTTAACGGTGGCCATTTAAATATACTGAATTTAATATAAGAAAATTATGTAAAAATTTATAAAATAGTCAATAAACCAATAAGACAGCGATATTGACAAGAAGTATTGTTGTGTTATAAAGGAATCGCTCGGTAGTACGATAGAATAAACGTTCTGATTGGTCAATACTGACTTCAATGAGTCAGCGCTGTATGGATAGATCATAATGTTTGAATGCATCGAGTTATTCGAATAGCAGTTTCGTGTAGTGCTGGAAAATACAAATATTACGCGCCGCTCGGAAACATGGCATCGAAACAACTCGTGCACGGATCCATTCGAGTGAGCTCGAGAATAGAGGCCCTGGTGCAATTAGAGAAAAATTGTTTGTTTAAAGATTTCGCATAAATTTAGCTTGAACATTTTTACTTTCTTATACGCAGTATAAGTATGTATTGTAGTCATGCAAATTTTCGATCTCGAGATTTTAACGGAAATATGCATTTTTGTGCACCCCTGATTTTAATTCATAGCTATCTTCACCGCCGTATATTGGACAACCCTGTCACTGCATGAAGCACATTCAATGTCAGACGGAACGCGTCATTTGCCTTTGTTTGTGCTTCTTGTCAGCTGCTCGTAAAACTTTTAACGTCTGTTGGCCAATGTCGCATTAATTGTTAAAATTGTAATATAGCTATAGTGTGATGCCGGATGTGTATAAATTGTGCAATATCCAGCAAATAAACCACATGGTGCTACGGACAAATAAAGAAACAAGTGAAAATTAAATGATGAAATATTGTAACAATATTATACGTCTTGGAAGTTACCGGCGCGACGCTGAAGCAGTCTGACAAACAGTACTGGCAACATAGCAAAATCAAAAATCACCATGTAAAGCAATGTTACCAACATCGAATAAACACAAACCTAACCTATAAAATTGCCTCAATTATCATATAACAGCCTTATAATACATCGATAGCATAATTTTAGCTACTAATCTATTACTTTTTATTGACTTGCACAATTATAAACGACTCTCAGATGAATATACAGCATTTATTTTAAGGCTATAAAAAACTGTAGACGCCAAGATACTTAAGAGTTTTTTATTAAAATTAGAGTCGCAGGATTTGTGTGGAAATTTCATAGAATATTGATAAAATATATATCTATAAGATACAAAAATATTTTCAAAAAATGTGTTTAATTAGGATACCAAAATGGTAACCGTGTGATGAGTGGTACCAATTAACGCTGATTTCTCTAAATGTGTGTGCATGATATTTCTGAAAAAATTACAGAATATTCTTAGAATACATAACTAGAAGTACCATAAATATTTTTAAAAAATGTGTCTAATTAGGGTACCAAAACAGTAACCGTGTGACTGGTACTAAATAGCGTTGATTTCTCAAAATCGGTGTGCAGGATATTTTTGAAAAATTTACTAAATATACTTTGAGTACATAACTAGAAGTACCAAAAATATTTTCAAAAAATGTGTTTAATTAGGGTACCAAATCGGGAACCTTGTGATGTGTGGTACCAATTAGCGCTGATTTCTCAAAATTGGGGCGCAGGATATTTATGAAAAATTTACTAATTATACTTAGAATATATTACTACAAGTACCGTAAATATTTTCAAAAAATGTGTTTTTATTAGGGTACCAAAATGGTAACCGTGTGACTGCGAGCGCTGTGCCTGTTAGCGCTGATTTCTCAAAATTAAGTCGCAAGATATTTCTGAAAAAATTACAAAATGTTTTTAGAGTAGGTACATAACTACAAGTAACGTAAATATTTTCAATAAATGTGTTTTATTAGGGTACCAAAATGGTAACCGTGTGACTGCGAGCGCTGTGCCTGTTAGCGCTGATTTCTCAAAATTAGGTCGCAGGATATTGTAATGGAACGGAGTTTGGTTTTAAAGGTAGCTACCAAACTATACCCGATTCCTTATTTTTCGATAAAAAAAATATAAATAAATAAATTCCGATGTTGTTGGGTTCTTTGTGGGATAACCAATAATTTTAATACGGATAGAACCGAATTATATTCATAGAAAACTATTATTTATATTAATAAAATTTAAATGATACAAAAAGGTAATAAAAGTATAATTGCTTACCTTCTTTCACACAATAATAAAAACACAGCACTTGGAGCGAACGGGCTTTTCACACCGCGAGTTTTATTTTTAATTAAATTATTAAATTTCCAAAAAAAATATGAAATGAATTTAAATTAACAAAATTTTACACAAAACCTTTCTGGCTCTTTTAACCAACCAAATAAAAACTACTTTTATTAAACAACAATAAAATTATGCGTTAGACCAAAAATTGAACTTGACTGCTAATCGAGTGCCACCCGTCTGACCATTGGTTTTTTGAGCGCCTCTTCGCTAAACCTTCGCGTAACAATTGTTTTTGTAAAGATAAGAGCCCGAGCCAATTACATTCTCGCTCAGGTGAACCCTGGTTCATTACAATCCTCCCTCCTTACAAAAAAAATTGATTTTTCTCACAAGCAATTTTTAAAGAAACTCTAGGTGTATGTCCCCCGTCCCTTACATAAATCTTGACAATATTTATTTATCTTAAACTAATTCTAACAATAATACAAATACATATTTGAGAGAGAGAGTTTTACGTTTAGAATTTTTTTTTTCAAGAATAATCAACTGAAATAGTTATGAATACACAAGAATATTGTACATTATTATTTTGTCGAATTGTTTTTTTTTTTCCACTTGTCACATATTATTTTCGTTCTTCTTTTATTTTCTTTAGCCACTGGTGTGAAATTTTCGATTCTTTTGAATTGTCTTCCTGGATGTTTATTTTCTGTGCCCATTTTTGATTGTGATTAGATACAGTGAATGTGCATTTTTCGTTCATCTCTCTCCCATGTGGTATTGATATATATATATTTGGTACATAAAAATTAAAGAAAAGATAATGATTAATATACTAGTAAAAATAAAGAATAAAAATATTATATAAAATGTATACAGATAATTATGGTAATGATCGGTGATGTATATTGAATGGAATACTTCTATACCTCTTTCTATGTATTTAGCCATGATGGGTCAGTCGAAGTTTCGGGTCGGGGAAGCGAAGGATAAGTGAGAGTGGGAAGATGGTGTTGTTCTGCTGCATTCTCCACGATCTCTGATTCGTCTTTCGTTTGGGCCCATAGTTGTCGCTGACGGTATATGCAAAACATTGTTACACTGTCCCACAGAGCCCCAATTAATTTTAAGCTCCAACCGAATAAATCGTAAAGCAAAAATCCATGTATGACAGTATCGATAACGAACTTTATACCCTTTCCGATTACGTATATGCCTATAATACTTGAAGTAATATTTCCAATAGTTGTGATCCATGAGATAGCGGAATACCAGACTTGAGTCATCCATTTTTTTAATGTGTTTTCGTTCACAAAACTATCGAAATTGGTTCCTTGTAAATCGGTTTCTAAGCCCATCATTCCTCGTATAACTATGCCCTCAACTGCTTGTCTTTCAGAAGGTAGTATTAAATGTCGCTGCAATTTTTCCATGTCTTGCGGTGAATAAAGTCCTCCCATGAATAAGTTTGATGGACTCTTGTAATTCCATTTTTGGTTGTTTGTTGGTTCTATGATCTGTGGTTCAGGAACCTCGTGTAATTCCTGGGATACCTTATACCATTTCATGTTTAACTTATATTGTGAATATAAGAAAGGATTACATCCTATTTCCGATCCATATTTTAGCAACACGTGATTTCGTGGAGTCATGTACATAGATTTATTGTCATAGCTTACTGGTAGTTCATGATAACAATTTGTTGTTTTCCTAACTGTAACTTCTACTGGTGAGCATTGTATAATATGAACGACTTCTCCGTAGTTGACTGCTGTGTACCCAGGAGTTTGCATTTTGGCATAAGCAAATTCGGCTGGTGCTGTTATTGCCAGAGTCTGCAGATTCCTTAATATTTGTTGTTCTAAAGCGCACCTTTGTGCTACTACGTCTTCATATAAAGTGGTGATTTGACTGCTTAAATGTCTTTCTACAAAGACTACTTTTGCACTTGTATAAGCAATTGGGTCGATATTAAAGACATCTATTCCTTTTTTCTGGAAATAGAACCTGCCATTCTCTGATGGTTTTATTATAAAGAATTTTGGGTGATCTGTTTCATATGAGCTTTGGCCACATATCATGGTAGGTTTCGAAATTGGCATTGCAAAAACCGAATCACCATGATTTACAGAGTACATTACGATGTCGTAGTTTTCCCTTGAGACATTTGTTGGAACTAGCTTATTGGCTACTCCCTCGTATAATACTGTATATTTTTTTTCTGAGCATTCGTTCATGTTAACATGGTCCCAGTACGAATATCCGTAATATGAGTCAATACAAAATTTTTCTTTGTAAGGGCAGGTTAGTCCTCCTGGTAATATAATTTTGTTCTCGTTTACGTTGGTTGGAGCATACCGATATTGTAGCGTTATTTCTATGGCTGCTTGTACGACGACATTTTGCCATTGTCCTTTGTGATCTTCATAAGTGGCTCCTATACAACTTCCTGTATTACTGATTGAACCAGCCATGATGACATTTGCATGTGTTGTTCCGTTAATTACAAGATTGTCAATATTACTTCCGTAGAATGACATCAACAATCGCGTCCTATGCATTTCTAAACACATTGTGCGGCTTGAAGGATAGATATACGATGATAAGCCGTTAGCTACAGTTGATGCATGAGAATGTAGTCCGCAATATGTTACTAAGCGAGTGATGTGGATTTTGCACTGATGAACTGGCAGAGTTTCTACGTCATTTATTTGTAGGAGTTGTATTATTTCCTCCGATGATGACACTTGTTTTGCGGGAGTCTTGCACTTTCCAATTTCGATAAGGCTAAATGTAGAAATATTCATTTGTTGGGCCTGGCAATCGTAGGCGATTATGGCCTCGGCACATCTCCAATATAAATAGATGAATAAAATCCTGATGAATGTTCCCATTTTTTTTTTTTTTCTGTAAAAGCTATAGTTATGGTTGGTTTAAGTTTTCATTTATCATATTTTAGTATTAATGTTATAAACAGGTTACCAAGTTGCTTTATTACAATAATTTATTCTTATTTATTATTATTTTTATTATATTTCGTTTTTATTATATCCTTTTGGGTAGAACCCATGGTTGTTCCTCCACTGGCCCCCTACTTCGAGTATGATGGTGATCTCTAGAATTATCATGAGATTCCAGTTCAGGTTGAAGAGTATTTTCAATTTCCTCTAAATTTGGTTCTTTATTTCTCCCATTATCCTTCACGTTATCTGTCTCCAAGTTTAAATTTTCGGCCTCTTCTTCGTCGTCTGCTTCTTCATTTTCATCTATATATTCGCTAAATTCATTAGTTAGATCTTTTATTTCTTGATGTTTCTCAATATGAATCGCTTTCTCAATAGGTTCCATATAATTTCCAATATTATTGAAACTTTGATCTTGATTGTCTGCTTTTTCAATATTTATTTCTTCCTCATCTGATGTTTCTAGAGTGGTATCGGTATCGTAACATTTTTTTAAGCGATTAACATGTACTATATGCTCTTTTCTTCCTTTTACCTCAACTATTCGATATGTAACTGGACCTATACATTCCGTTATTCTGTACGGACCTTTCCAAGCTTTAGCTAATTTTTTTGAGACTCCTATTTTTTTCGCTGGATCGTTTAAGTATACTTTGCTTCCTAATTTATATTCAATTGGTTTGCTTTTCTTATTGTAATGATATTCTCTTTTATCAGCCGAAATCTTTAATTTTTCTTGAACTAATTTGAATGTTGAATTTAGTCTCTCCATCAGTTCTGAAGCGTAATTTTCACTATAGTCGTACTTTATTGTGGTTGGCTTAAGGATATCATCATAAGGAAGTTGCATATCACGACCATGCATTAGATAAAAAGGTGTTTCTCCAGTAGATGAGTGTACTGACGCTCGGTATGCCATTAGAACATATGGCAACCATATATCCCAATCTCTTTGTGAGTTAGAAACATAATGGGACAATATGTCTTTAAATACCCTATGAGTCCTTTCTATCATTCCATTGCTCATGGGGTGATAAGGTGTTGTTTGAATTTTTGTTACTCCTAGTAGCTTACAGATGTTTTTCATTAGATTTGAAGTAAAATTTACTCCTTGATCCGTGAGCAATTTTTCTGGTACCCCGTGTCTGCTAAAAATATGCGTCACCAAAGCCTTAGCAACGGTGTCTGCGGTTTGGTCTGGTAGTGGAATTGCTTCTGGATATTTGGTGAAGTAGTCTTGGAACGTAAGAATATATTTGTTTCCACTGTCAGATGTTACCAATGGGCCTACAATATCCATAGCGGTAAATTCGAATGGACGTCTGATTTCCTCAAATCTTTGTAGTGGAGCTGGACGATTATGAGTGGGTGATTTTCGAGTATTACAAGAATGACATTTTCTGATGTATTCCTTAATATCTGTTCTCATAGTAGGCCAATACATTTTACTTTTTATCAGATTGAATGTTTTAAAATTGCCTTGATGTCCTGCATATGGAAGGTCATGATAATCATGGATGACTTTTTTAATCATTGGCTTTGGAATGTATAACTGATCATAACGCTCCACTTTTTCTTTTGCTTTAAATAATAAACCATCTTCATCCAAGTAAAATGAAATGAAATCCGCTTCTTTTATTATTTTTTTACATATTCTCTTTACATCTTCATCTCTATTTTGTTCTTCTTTAATATGATCCCGATCCCAAGTAGGTAAATAGGGTACATCAATGTTGATAATATTTACAGGAATTCTGCTTAAAGCGTCGGCGTTGTTGTGCTTCTTTCCCGGCCGGTAAATAACTTCAAAATCGTATTCGGATAAGAGTAATGCCCATCTAGCTAATCTAGATGTCGGATCCTTTAACGTTAGTAACCATTTCAAAGATTTATGGTCCGTAATCGCTGAAAATCTTCTTCCATATAAATAGCATCTGAAATGTTTGATGCCCCATACAATGGCAAGACATTCGCGTTCTGTTGGAGAATAGTTTTTTTCAGCCGTGTTTAATTGTCTGCTGGCATACGCTATTGGTCTTTCATGATCTCCATCTTTTTGACTGAGAATTGCCCCAATTGCAACCCCGGATGCATCAGTGGACAAGATAAAGGGTTCGGAAAAATTTGGATATTTTAAAATTGGAGGATGACATAATTTATTTTTTAAATGATTGAAAGAATTTTGTGTTTCGTTGGTCCAGTCAAATTTGGTATTCTTCTTTGTCAGTGCGGTTAATGGTATAGCTTCATGGGAGAATTCTGGTACGAATTTTCGATAAAATCCTACTAATCCCAAAAATGCCCGAATTTCCTTTACTGTTTTAGGTCTAGGATAATTTTTTACAATTTCAATTTTTCCTGGATCTGGTTTCACTCCTTGGACTGAGATTATGTGTCCTAAGTATTTTGCTTCCGTTTTTATAAATTCGCACTTTGACGGCTTCAATTTTAAATTTGCTTCTTGCAGCCTTTGAAATACTTCATCCAATCTCTTCAAATGGTCTTCAAATGTTTTTGAGAATATAATAATATCATCAAGGTACACGAGACAACGTTCACCTGTCATCCCTGATAAAACAGAGTACATCAATCTTTGAAAAGTACTTGGAGCGTTGACTAGCCCGAATGGCATTCGTTTACATTCATAATGTCCATCTGGTGTTGTGAATGCAGTTTTTTCTTGATCTTCTGGGTTAACTTCTACTTGCCAATATCCACTTGCTAAGTCCAGTATTGTAAAATAATTAGCGTTGCCTAACTGATCTAAAGTCTCCTGTAGATTTGGAATGGGAAAGAAATCCCTCTTGGTAATTGTATTCAATTCTCGATAATCAATACAAACTCTTATTTTATTTTCACCCTCGGCTGCCTTTTTAGATACCATAACCACTGGTGCTGACCAGGGCGATTTTGATTCTACGATAACACCTTGCTTCATCATGTCATTTATCTGATTTTTCAATTCTTCCCTTTGACTGTAGGGTATCCTATACGGTGCTTTTGTTATTGGTGGTACATTTTCTGTGATAATGTGATGCTTTACTTGATTAGTGCATCCTAGTTTTGTTCCGTGACTCATAAAAATATGCTGATATTCTTCAAGCAATTTCTCTAACTGTATTCTTTTATTTTCTTCTAAATGCTGAAGAGAGAATTCTAAACTTTTTTCTTCCCTCTCTTCTACATAATTTATATTTTTATTGATTTCAATTTCTGCCGAGTTCATTTTTATTTCTTCGCTGTATCCAATGACGGTGTTCTTAGGTAATTTTACTGTATTGTATGAAACGTTTAAAACACAAACAGTAATTGTCGGTTTTGCTGGTGAAATTAATCTTGCTGCTGTAAGGCCATGAATTAATATTTCAACGGGTTCCACTAGTATATTCTGCACAGGATTCCGGATATCTTGTACAGCTTCGCACACGAACTGACATCTTGGCGGTATATCAATTGAATCTTTTATTCGGACAGAGGATCGGTCAAAACCCCCATCTTTGCTATCAGCCATTATTGACCGTAATGGAGATAACTGTTGATATTTATCGCTTTTGGTTATTTCTTGCTTTAAAACTTTCTTCTGTTCCAATTTCCTTGAAATATTAGCTCTGGGCTTCTCTTGCATCTTCTTTGATTTCTTCGGTTCATCATGTATTTCGGCTTGAACCGTGATTACAGAAAAATCTTCTTCATCGGATTCTACTTCCATTGCTTCTTTTTTCTTCTCATTTTTTTCACAGTTGTTAACTCCGTTTGACTGCGTACTTTCTTGTATCGGGTTTGTCATTTGTTCTATATTTTGAATAACTGGCTTTTTAACGTGATAAACTTGTATCACTATATTTATACTTTCAAAAATTATTTGTAATATTTTCTTAACTCTTGACCATTTCAGTTTATCCAGACCACATCCAATTCTAGGTATTGCTAAATGAGACACGTTGTTTTTCATACAATGTTCTTTTAATTTTAGTAATGACCTTTTTAGATCTGTTAATGTAGGTTTTGTGTAACTGAATTTCTTAGTCACCAAATAATAGATGAATCTTCTTTTATTATTGAACATTCCTGAATTATTTAATACAGCTAATCCACCTTTCTGGATCTTTTGATCCTTTAATATTTTCAAATTTCCAAACTTTTTCTTAAAGCAAACCGCTATTCCACGGTTCATTCGCAAATCTTGCGCCACGCAATGCGCCAAACAATACTTTTCTGGTGCATCAAATAGATCACCTACTATTTCTTCCATATTTAATTTCTTACACCCTTCTTCTATTTTCGTTTCAGCTGTTTCACTGCTAATTTGATTTTTCTTACTTTCTGTTTTACTATTTTCACTCTTAATTCTGTTTTCTTTATTAACCATTTTTCTCTTTGCTTTGAAATTTTTCTTTTCACCGTTTTGTGAGATATTCTGTTTAATTTCTCTAAATAGAGTACAATCTGATTCTTCAATTGTACCTAATGCATATTCACACATTTTTAGTTTTTCTCCCATTAGAACGACATATCCATCGAAGTTTATAGCGGCATTCAGAGCTTTTAAAACATCCCGACCTAGCAACCCTTCAGTTTGAATTGGTAAGGAATCATCACATACCATACAATCAAATGAATGTTGACTATTCTTTAATTGGAATTGAACGTTAGTAAATCCAATGCAGTTTAACTCTTTTCCCGTGATACCTCTTATGATAGTGTCTGATGATGTAAAAATTTTATATCCCCTATTTCGAATTACTCCTTCTTTAATAATTGTAACTGCCGCGCCAGTGTCCACTAAAAAGGTGACATCTCGATCTTGAATTCGGATTTTAATCACGCATGAACCGGAAATATTATATCCGTTTACATTGACATGGCCAGTTGACAATTTTTTTACTGTTGGTTTGCACGTCCTTCGTTCTGGGGAGCGAGCGAGGGACGTTGCTCGTTTAAATTACTATTCAAATTTTGTTGCAGCCGTCTTTGCGGATAATATTGCTCATTTGGAGTATACCCTCTCTGGTTTCTATTATAAAAATGGTCTCGCCTATTTTTTGTAAAGCAATCTTTCTCCACGTGGTTTTCTTTTCCACAAAAGTTACATTTGATACGACTTTTCCCCCTACAATCGCGCGCAAAATGTCCCGTATTTCCGCATTTAAAACAATTTAAATCTCTACTTTTATTTTGTAACGAATAATTTTGTGTTTCTAACATAAAAGCATTATTTCCTCTTAACAATCTGCTATTAGCAGTTTCTGCGTGTTGTGCCAATTCGACAACTTCTTCAAATGTATATCTTGGATTTTTGCTGATATCCAAGATAATTAATTTAGCGATGTCTGGATTCACACCCTTTTCAAATTGTTGTATTAAATCGCGATCGTGTCGTTGTTTTATTAAAATTTTTTCTTGATCATTAGTAGCAAAACTTAAATTTTCCATTAGTAAATATTTTCCCGCTATTTTTAATCTAGTGGCGTATTGATCTACTGTTTCTTTTGTAATCTGAATGCATTTCGATAAAATAAGTATCCCTTGGCCTGGTATAATTTTTTTTGAGTATTTTTTTATAACTATCTTTTTAAATTCTGAATAAGAAATTGTATCACTATTTAAAATTGGTTCAGATTCCAAAAATAGAAACGCATCTCCCGTCAAATGATATCTAGCGACAGCTAAAGTCTGTTGTTCTGTCCAAGCGTCGATAGTTGCACGTTGACATAATTTTGAAAAGAATTCGTTAACATTTTCATTATGGTGTCCCGAAAATTGTGGAATTCCTACTAATGTCTGTCCGATAGTTCTCACAGATGGTATTAATGTTTGACCTTCAGACCCTTGTGAGACTGACGATGTTGGTAAAGACATTTTTTTTTTGTTTTTATATGAAACAGTAGTATAACTTTTGATATGAATTAAATTAAATTTGAAAATAAAAGTGTTATGAAATTTAACGAATATTTATGTTTACTAAATTCTTGATATAAAGATCTTAAACAGCAAATGTAATATGATTCTTTTTGTGTTATGGATATTAGATACCATCAAAATTATCTCGTCGTTCACACAGTTCTCTTATACAAAAATAACGATAATATATTACTCACATAGCAACTCAATTCAAAATAATATGCGTTCAACTAAATATTTTTTTTTCAATCACACACAATTAGCTTAGTTAATTTTGAAAAGATTAAGTATTTAGTTTCTATGAAATAATTTGGTTCAACAAAGTAATATAATTTTTAATATTTATCCCAATTCGCTGCCACCAATGTAATGGAACGGAGTTTGGTTTTAAAGGTAGCTACCAAACTATACCCGATTCCTTATTTTTCGATAAAAAAAATATAAATAAATAAATTCCGATGTTGTTGGGTTCTTTGTGGGATAACCAATAATTTTAATACGGATAGAACCGAATTATATTCATAGAAAACTATTATTTATATTAATAAAATTTAAATGATACAAAAAGGTAATAAAAGTATAATTGCTTACCTTCTTTCACACAATAATAAAAACACAGCACTTGGAGCGAACGGGCTTTTCACACCGCGAGTTTTATTTTTAATTAAATTATTAAATTTCCAAAAAAAATATGAAATGAATTTAAATTAACAAAATTTTACACAAAACCTTTCTGGCTCTTTTAACCAACCAAATAAAAACTACTTTTATTAAACAACAATAAAATTATGCGTTAGACCAAAAATTGAACTTGACTGCTAATCGAGTGCCACCCGTCTGACCATTGGTTTTTTGAGCGCCTCTTCGCTAAACCTTCGCGTAACAATTGTTTTTGTAAAGATAAGAGCCCGAGCCAATTACATTCTCGCTCAGGTGAACCCTGGTTCATTACAATATTTCTGAAAAAATTACAAAATGTTTTTAGAGTACATAACTACAAGTAACGTAAATATTTTCAATAAATGTCTTTTATTAGGGTACCAAAATGGTAACCGTGTGACTGCGAGCGCTGTGCCTGTTAGCGCTGATTTCTCAAAATTAGGTCGCAGGATATTTCTGAAAAAATTACAAAATGTTTTTAGAGTAGGTACATAACTACAAGTAACGTAAATATTTTCAATAAATGTGTTTTATTAGGGTACCAAAATGGTAACCGTGTGACTGCGAGCGCTGTGCCTGTTAGCGCTGATTTCTCAAAATTAAGTCGCAAGATATTTCTGAAAAAATTACAAAATGTTTTTAGAGTAGGTACATAACTACAAGTAACGTAAATATTTTCAATAAATGTGTTTTATTAGGGTACCAAAATGGTAACCGTGTGACTGCGAGCGCTGTGCCTGTTAGCGCTGATTTCTCAAAATTAGGTCGCAGGATATTTCTGAAAAAATTACAAAATGTTTTTAGAGTACATAACTACAAGTAACGTAAATATTTTCAATAAATGTCTTTTATTAGGGTACCAAAATGGTAACCGTGTGACTGCGAGCGCTGTGCCTGCTAGCGCTGATTTCTCAAAATTAGGTCGCAGGATATTTCTGAAAAAATTACAAATTTGAGAAATCAGCGCTAATTGGTACCACACATCACAAGGTTCCCGATTTGGTACCCTAATTAAACACATTTTTTGAAAATATTTATGGTACTCCTAGTTATGTACTCAAAGTATATTTAGTAAATTTTTCAAAAATATCCTGCGCACCGATTTTGAGAAATGAGCTTTTATTTGTTCCGCACGTCATACAATGACCGTTCTGTTACCCTAAATAGACACATCTTTGGAAAATATTTTTAGATCTTGTAGTTGTTTATGCTAAGAATATTGTAAGAAATTTTGGCCTAAATTCTGCGATTCAATTTTGAGTTAGCAGACCTTATTTGTTCCGCAAGTCACACGATGATTGTTACTCTAATAAAACACATTTCCAGCTTGTAGATGTATCTTCTAGGAATAATCTATAAAAATTTTACAAAAATCCTGCGACTCAAATTTGAGCTATAAAGGCTTAAATAATGGGGTGTTAACAGTTGTTTTGAACTTGGAAATAAACACAGTAATTTGACCTGAAAATTGCGGTAAATTGTATATACCAATTAAAATAAGTATATTTATAATATATATAATGGATTTATTAAGTTTCGAGCCTTTAAATAGCATTTATAGACTATAAAATTAGCTTGGGAATATATTTTTTTATACAGTTGGCATCCCATTTCGTCGCTGGCTTTTTCGCCGGTAACTTCACATACATCGTAAACAAGTTATAAATCGAGTTTCAAATAAAAAGAAATAAACAAAAGTGCAAAATCGCAAACGGCTATTGTACGAATAACATGCTAAGGTAAGCAATGCACGACCTAATAGAAGAGAAAAGTGATTACGTAACAACGGCAATGTTTGTTGTATTTCAACAAAATCTTTGTTAAATATTCACGAAATAAGTTGCTTTTTTCTGTTTCTGTTGTGATCGCTGGATGGTTGCACACGATTTTGTGTTGGGATTTTGGTTGGTATAAAATAATTCGCCAAACACAAAATAATACATACAACCGAAGGAGGTTCGGATGTTCTTACAATACTCTCTGAACTTTTCAGTATCAAAAATACAACTGATGGTTTTTGAATGCTTTCGTTTCTTCTAAAGTTACGATTTCTTAATCTTGCTTGTGATTCGCCAAATGTCATATGAGTGAATAATATTACATCGTCGGTACATCGATGTTTATTTGAGGTAACCTGAGGATTTTACAATTTGAAATATTTCGGCGTTTATTTTATGGAGGGATCGTTTGGGTCACCGGCGAAAATCAAAATACATTTATCAAAGGTTTCTTACACCGTAAAAAAAAAATTGTGTAAATTTACAACAAAAATTGTTGGCTAATTTGTGACCAACCATAATCGTAGCAAAAATACATATGAATGTAAATTTACATATCAAATATTTCATTCGGAAAATTCCCATTAGGATGTAATGTTACTGTTTTACTGCTGCGAAAAATGTTAATATTTACATATTTGTTGTGTAAACCTTTACACAACATAACTTAAATTTCCATATTAATTTGTAATTTAATTACTATTGATATTAAAAATACATTTCTAAAATGTAAAATTAAATTTCGATATGTAAAATTATGTTTTACAATGTCAAGTTTGAATTTTGAAATGTAATTTTTACATTTACAAGTTGTAAAATTTGCAATTGGAAATGTAACAATACATATTATAATGTATATTATTACATTTGTAACTGTAAAATTAAGATCTAGAAATGTAAAAATACATATTAAATAATCAGTAGATAATTATTTTTGAAAGTTAAAATTGTGTTGCTTCGCCGGGAATCGAACCCAGGTCTCCCGCTTCCGCCTTGACCATTAGGCTACAAAGCCACTATGCGAAGCCTCTCAATTTTAACTTACAAATTCATTATTATTTTGGTATTCAAGAGTAATAACATTGAGAATTGAATACCAAAATAATAATGAATTTGTAAGTTAAAATTGAGTGGCTTCGCATAGTGGCTTCGTAGCCTAGTGGTCAGAAAACCGCCCGGCAAGCAGTCGAAGTCTTAACTTCATACTGAGCAGTTGTTTTTACTAAGCGGAGTGTGCAGTTATAAACTGAAAATTTAATTTGTTTTAAACAAGTTCTTTATTGTTCTACATTGTTTTAAACAATAATTTCTTTCTTACTTTCAAAATTCCAAGTGAATTTTACGCAAAACTGGCCTCTACGCCAAGGCGCAATAATACCATACGTTCTAACAACCCTAGGAGGGAAATAGTCGACTCCCCATCCCCATCAACATCCCTGGAGAGTCTTCCGGGGACATTCGACTTTTCCAACCAAGAACCGTTCCCACATTTGGATCTCGACTCGAGTGGGGAAACTATCATAGGGATGGAGGAAGACGAACCCCCCAATCAACCCCATCTTGGCGCAGACCCCGTACCTACAACAAGTGGGAAAAACAAAAATAAAATTCGGGTAAGCACATTGTTTGCTCCCAAAGCGAGTGTACGTCCCAGGGAAGACACACCTCCAGAGGATAGGAATTTTAAAATTCCCAAAAGAACCGCCAAACCCCCTGTCAAACCCAAATCCTACACCAAAACCCAAAACAAGTTCCACTCCCTAACGGACAACGAGACTAACGAGGACACGGACACAGACGAAGAACCCGAACCAAAAATATCGAAACCCCGCCCGCCCCCTCCCATAATCTTCCCTTCAATACCCAACAACGCAACAAAATTGACAACCTACATACAGACCTACGCAACAAAAGGGTACCACATCAAATACACTAACAACAACACAAACATATATATCCACAACGAACAAGAACGACAAAACATCATCACGGACCTGAACGCGGACGCAGACAACCACTTGTACACATACGCAAACAGAGAAACGAAAACACACGCATTTGTGCTCAGGGGCCTCGATAGTGCGCCGGAGACGGAAGAACTGCGTGTGGAGCTGACTACCCAAGGCATCGACATCCAAAAGGTCTTCAGAATGCGCAACACGAGGCGACCACTCTACCTTATCACAACAACCAACAATCACACAGTAAAATCTCTCAACTCCAACTCTAAATTCATTTTTCACGTCAAGGTAGAGTGGGAACGCCATATCAACAAGAAGCAGATGATCCAGTGCCATCGCTGCCAGCAGTGGGGTCACGCCACAGCAAACTGCAGGCTGCCCCCACGTTGCCTGAAGTGCGCACAGGGCCAACTGACACAAACTTGCGTCAAGACCCCTGACACACCTGCCACATGCGCAAACTGCGCTGGCTCTCATCCGGTCAATTATATTGAATGTCCGGTGAACATCACAAAAATTAAAAATTTGGAAATAAACAAAACTCGGACTTCTAGGACTACTAAAACATACGTTGACGCTCCCATCCCTTCCAAAAACTCCTGGCAAAAACCCAACATCAACACCCCCAAACCAAAACTTCCTTCCCAATAAACAAGATTTCCCAGCGCTCCCAACCACGAAACAAATTACGCACCGCCCCTCAAACAACACACAAAAACAACAACAACAACAACATCAAAAACAACAACAACAACAACCACAACAACAACATCATCAACAACATCATCAACTACATCAACAACAACAACACCATCAACAACAACCACAACAACAACCCATGGACGACATAACAGAATTGTTCGCAGAGATGGCTAAACTAAACGCGACGATAAACATTTCAAACATGCTGACAGCCATAAAAGATCTCAACAAAGCACTAGCAAAAGCAAAATCACCTAACGAACACTTCACAATATTTTTATCATTCGCGCAAAATGTTCACACGTACAACATTTAAACACAAAACAACACTAAACATCTGTTCATGGAACGCCAACGGAGTTATGGGTAAGATAGGTGAACTTACACACTTTCTACAAACTCACAACATACATATTTGCTTACTTAATGAAACTAAACTCAATAACACACACAAATTTAAGATACACAATTACACAATCTACAGAGCTGACCGACCACACCAGGGTACGACCCCCGCGGGAGGCGTTGCAATTCTAGTTGAACACAATACACCACACACACTAACACCAAACCCTCAAACCACACTGGAAACTCTCAACATAACACTCGAAGACAACACAATAATCTACGCTGCCTACAACAAGCCACTAAACAACATGACACGCGCAGACCTCTCAACACTACTGCACAAAAACAAAACACTAGTGATCGGTGACTTTAACGCGAGACACACGGACTGGGGTTGTCACAGAAACAACACTAACGGCCTCACACTCAGAACATACATAAACACACACACGTCGCCATCATACTCAGCCCTAACACACTTACACACTACCCTGCAAATGGAAGTACACCTTCCATAATCGACATTATCATCAACGAAAACGTCCAAAACATCACTCACCCCATTTCACTTCCTGAACTTAACTCTGATCATAATCCCATCATATTTCACTTAAACAACCGCAACACTGAATACACTTCCAAAACAATCACATCATACAAACACACAAACTGGGCGCTCTTCCGAAAAACACTCGACACGATCATCCCCATAAACAATCAAATACACACAACACAAGACATAGACACACAAATAGAGCGATACACAAACGCTATAAATGTAGCAAAACTAAAACACACGCAACAAATCAAAATCAATCCGCACAAACTTATTCTTCCACCACATATAACACAATTAATTCAACAACGCAACCACACCAGAAGACTATGGCAAAGGACACACATACACACATACAAAACACAGTTAACTTCATTAAACACACAAATTAAACATCAAATAAAAACACACAAAAACACTACCTGGTCCCTTAAACTTGCCGCCCTCAACCCTAACGATAACTCCCTCTGGAAGCTAACAAAAACACTTAAAAAAGCGTACACCACAATACCAACACTCACACATAACAATAACAAAGCCATCACAGACGAGCAAAAATCAGAAATGATAGCTAACACATTTGAACAAATACACGTAACACACACCCCAAATACACCCACACAAGATAAAATCACACAAGACACACTACAATACTTAAACACCCCGCACCACACTGACGCTAAAACGCTTGCCAGACTCCTTACCACCCCATCCGAAGTAACCAAACTAATCAGAACCCTACCCAACCGAAAAACCCCCGGCCCAGACCTAATAGAAAACCTTATCCTTAAAAACCTGTCAAGGAAATCCATTATCCAACTCCATTACATAATTAACGCCATCATAAAACTACACCACTTCCCAGCTGCCTGGAAAACTGCTACAGTCCATCCAATCCTAAAACCGAACAAAGATCCCCACATACCCACGAGCTACCGCCCCATCAGCCTCTTAAATACCCTCTCGAAGCTCACCGAAAAAATCATCCTTTCCCGAGTCGACGATATCGACACAGGACTACATCTCACACCTGACCACCAGTTTGGCTTTCGAGCCAGACATTGCACGGTGCACCAGGTGTGCAGAATAGCAACCGATATCGCGACTCAATTCAACAAACATAAAGTCACGGTCATGACCCTACTGGACATAGAAAAAGCCTTCGATACGGTCTGGACAGTAGGACTCATGGCCAAACTCATATCCTTCCAATTCCCTCCTACATTAACCAAACTAATTTTCTCTTACCTCTCAAATCGATCCTTCTCTACCAAAGTCAATTCCACACAATCTACCCCTAAACCCGTTGTAGCAAGAATTCCCCAAGGCAGCGTCCTTGGTCCCAAACTCTTTAACCTATACATCAGTGACATCCCCACCTTCCCAAACACACACATAGCACAATACGCAGACGACACCGCTATATACACTCACTCTTTTAACGCACAAATAGCCACTAAACAAACACAAATACACATAAACATCTTAGAACAATACTGGCAAAAGTGGAAAATTAACACAAACACAGCCAAAACCGAAACCATAGTCTTCACACGTAAATTCACAAACAACACAATTCACACACCACTAAAAATACACTCTCAAAAAATCACACCCATGAACACAGTCAAATACTTAGGAATACATCTACACAGAACGCTAAAACACGGCCAACACATCAAACATGCATTAATGAAAGCCCACGCTGTCCTGTCCAAACTTTATCCTCTACTCTTCAAAAACAGCTCACTTTCCATAAAAAACAAACTACTCATCTACACCGCAATCATTCGCCCAATCATCACCTACGCAGCCCCAGTCTGGTGTAACGCACCGATCACCACCACACTACCCTTGCAACGCCTCCAAAATAAGTGCCTTCGGCTGGCCACCAGCTCTGATAGATACACCCGAATAACACAACTACACGAAGACACTAACATACCATACATTACAGATTTCATACAAGAAACATCACAAAATTTTTACAAAAACACAATATAATTCAAACACACTTATAAAAAACATAACACTTACCCGCGACAACAACACTACAAGTAAACTCAAACACAAGTTACCCTATCAAAACTTACCCATATTTCTAGAGGGGTTCCATGGGCAGAACACATAACACTTACACGCACAACCACACTTAACACTACTAACACACACACACACTACACAACACAAAACAAAACATACTCTCATACACAAAACTGTACATCCATCACCAACAAACATGTAAATATTTTAAATTAGTTAAGTTAGTCTGTAAGTTTTAACAAAAATATTGTTTTCAATATATTAAATGGGTTTTCTGGCACCTCCTTTCCCACAAAACACAATCCCAACACACAATGTACAACAAAAATTTATAACAAATACAATTACACAATGTTCAAGCGCACAACGCAATAAAACTCATACACAGATATACACTCCCCTTGTGAGTAGGAGCTCTGACAAAACCAACCATGTTGTCCACACATTTGTATATAAGTACTAATGTATTAAAAAATTAAAATAAATAAAGAATGTTGAAAATGGAAAATGAAAAAATGATGCCCGGCAAGCGGGAGACCTGGGTTCGATTCCCGGCGAAGCAACACAATTTTAACTTTCAAAAATAATTATCTACTGATTATCTCCTAAAAGATGTAATATTCACGGAAGAATTCACCTGTCCTTACATATTAAAATGTTTATTTTTCATTTATAACCGTAAAAATTAAAACTAGAAATGTAAAAATGCACATGGTGTTACATTCCGAAATGTAAAGATATAATTATGTTTGCAATACTGGAATAAAATAAATAATATATATATATATATATATATATATATATATATATATATATATATATATATATATATATATATATATATATATCTAAATTTTAATGTTAAATATTGTGTGTCTGTCTACACGAGCCCTTAAGCCTTGACGTTTGATTAACAACTTTTATTGAAAGTTTAGGTATTGTGTTTTAGCCTGACACTACTTCCACGACTGTGCACTCCCGTTTTTGTGTCTTTGATGAATTTATAAATTCTGATTTCCGCTGGAACGTGGGATTTACAAGTTAGCGTTTTATGTTAAAGTTAAAATGTGCTTAGATTTTAGCGCGTGTAGACAGACATGAACTTCTATTTCCTATACTAGGTAATCAGCCTTATTCACGTGTCCCTTGTTTTCGAAACAATATTGTATACGATACGATTATTGTATAGTACACAAGAAATTTTAAAAATTGTATTCTTGTGACAATCGTTTACAAAACAAGTCTTGAATGAGTTACAATATTGTGTATGAAACAAGAAATTCTAATATTTGGTATTCTTGTGACAAAATTTAGATTGAATACAATACAATATTTGCTTTCAATTATTGTATACTGAACAACACCTCCTTAGCTGTTGTTACGGAGTATTGTATTGTTTGATTATTATATTTATTCCATGTAAAATGGCCCAAAACTATTTCATATTATTAATTGACGCTCTAAAATTTGTCTAAATTCATATAATATAATATTGTTATTTTTAAAATAATTGATAAATTGTTTAAATATAAATTTGCATCGGAGCACTTTATTTTTTTTCATAATTATTTTTGTTTCGTTTAGAGTCGGTGGCTGTGTACATAAGAATTCAACATGTAAAAATAGCTTTTCATTGCGAATTGCCCCACAAATTATTATAAGCAAAAATGACTCAAAAAAAAAATGGTAGAGCTTAATATTCTGCACTCGGATCAATAAACAAAATTAATTTTGCATGCTTTAATAATTGCAGAAATTAGATTTGAAAATATGCAAATTTACAATTAAATAGTACTATAATATTAAAACAAAAGATTAATGAATTTGTGCCGTTTGAAACATGTCATTTATTTATTTTGTGATTCCCTTATTAAAATTAATTAAATTTTTTCTAACCAAAAAAAACTTATTATAAAAACTTTTAATATTATAAAAATTGTTTACGCAAAGTTCTAGATTTATTCGACATAATATTTCCAAATAGGCCGATGCCAAGCGTTACCACAATACGCACTAATTTTAATAAATTGGAATTCAAGGAAATGTTGCGGCAAATTTAATTTTGAATAAGAAGTTTACAAATAATTCATATCTTTATTATAAGAAATAAAAATAATCGCACTAATTTGGATGGCGAAGAAAGAGTTCTGGAACTTTTAATTATTAATCCCATATTAAAATAAAGCCACCAATAAATTTTCCCTACATTAATTTTAATTAAATTAATATGTTGAATGTTTATTTATATCACTTTTATGAGCAACTATGTGGTTATGTTTACTAACCCTATCTGACCAATCGGCTTGCCGTTACGTTCTGGGTACCAGTAAGGTGAGTCCCACGACCCTGGAGGTAAGTCTTCAGACGTTGGAGAGAGTGGCTCGCAGCGTTTTGAATCTTATTGCCGGGAGAGGGGGACTATATCTCCTAGTTAGCCCTGGCGATCACATCAGTTTGTGGTGTGACGTCCCAAATTGTGGCTCCGTGGCGGGTGGGGAGACCAGGAGATGAACACTTTCTATTTATTTCATGGCAAATAAACAAAAAAACCCGGGGGCTCCTCCCCCAAAAAGATCTCGTCCGTTATCGGACGAGGGAGAAAATTTTCAGAAGGGTGAAAATAAGTTTTTGCCCAAATTTCTTATTATAAAGAGAACGGAAGATGGTAAATCCATTTCCGAAGTGTCATGTTTTGGTTTGGCAAGGAGCCTGAATGAGCTGGCTGGTGGAGAACCCAAATCCACCAAACGGTTACGCGATGGTACTCTTTTGGTCGAAACTGCAAATTCGTTGCAAACAAAATCGTTACTGAAAGCGACTGTTTTATTTGGAATGCCAATTGTAGTGTATGCGCACAAGTCCCTCAACACATGCCAGGGCGTAATATCCTGTTACGACCTGTTATTTGTTGAGATGGATGAGTGTACGCGAGAACTTGCGAGTCAAGGAGTTATAACGTGTCGACGGCTTACTACAAAGAAAAACGGTGAAGTAAAGAATACCACATCTGTCGTATTAACTTTCGCGCTGGACAAACTTCCAGAGAAGATTAAGGTTGGATTTCACAGTTGTTCTGTGAGACCATACTTTCCTCGACCAATGCGTTGTTTTAAGTGCCAGAAGTTCGGGCACACTGCATCTCGTTGTGACGCACAGGCTGTGTGTCCACGGTGCAGTGAGCGGGAACATTTGGGCGAGGAATGTAAGGGTCCGGTCCGCTGCGTTAATTGTTCTGGCAACCATCCTTCTTTTTTTTCTGATTGTCCACGCAATCAGGAAGAGAAGAAGATCATTGAGATTAAAATTATCGACAAGCTTTCTTATTTTGATGCCCGCAAGAAATTCAAATCTCAGACTAGTCCTGTTTTTAGCCGTTCTTTCGCTTCAATTGCTGCCACACCCGTCATTAAAAAATCTATTGCAATTCAAACGGACACCGTTCCTTCCCTTAATATTGCTACAACTCTTCCAAATTTAACTCCTGTTAAAACTAATGTTCCTAAGTCCAGTGTAACTTCAAATCTAAAACCTATTTCGAATCAAGGTACCAAAAATTTAAGTGTAAATAAAACAAAAATTAACGCCAAGCCAAAGATCAAAATTTCCCATTTAAAGGCAAGTCCTTCTACTTCGCCGAAAAATTTTTCTAAGAAAAAAACAATGGAGGTACGAGAAACATCAAGTGTTTCAACTTCTTCCATCTCCAAATTTTCTCCGAGTAAAGGATCTCAATCTTCGAGATCCTCTTCTCCTATGGAAGTCACAAGCATTAAACTTTCTAGGCCAGAGCGAGATAAATCTTCCACACCCAAATAATGCCTTCCATACTACAGTGGAATTGTAATGGTTTCTACAGCCATTTCGAAGAATTTAAAGTTCTCAATGCCGAGCAGACTCCCTCTTGCATATGCTTACAAGAAACACATTTTCAAGACACCAGAGCTGTTTCATTACGAGGCTTCTCAGTATTTCGTACTGATGTGCCTACTGATGGCCAAGCTCGTGGTGGAGTAGCGATTCTGGTTCGCGAAGATGTGTATTGTGAGGAGATTGCTTTGAATTCTGAATTACAAGCTGTAGCTGTCCGTGTTGCTATTCCTTTTCTGGTCACTTTATGTTCTATGTATCTTCCTCCAAACGACAATGTCGATATGCGTGATATCGTTGATTTAATTGATCAATTGCCTGCTCCATTCATTCTTATGGGCGATTTCAATGCTCATAATCCTGAATGGGGATCACGTACGATTAATCAACGCGGTAGACGTTTGGAACACCTATTCACCGCAAGTACACATGTCATCTTAAATGATGGTAGCATGACACATTTTTCTGCCGCGTGGAGATCTTTCTCTGCGATTGATCTAACGATCTGTTCTGCAGCAATGGAGCATTGTTTGAGTGGCATGTGCACTCAGACTTGCATCAAAGTGACCACTTTCCGATCATTCTGAAAGTTTTGCAGAGCTCAGATTCTGATGCTCGTTGTCCGAAATGGGCTTTAAAGCGAGCAGATTGGAATCTGTTCTCGGAGTTGGCCGTATTTGGTGAAAATGATTTCGTTGACGTGGACGACCATGTTCGGTATTTCCCGGATGCAATCAAGTCTGCTGCGCAAGAAAGTATTCCTCTAACACCAGTTCATTCTAATAGAATACCCGTTCCCTGGTGGAACGATGAGTGCAAGCTTGCTATCCGAGAAAAACGACGTATTTTTCGCCATTTCAGGCGATTTCCAACCACCGAGAATATGATCCATTACTTCCAAGCTAAGGCAAAAGCTAGAAGAATTGTTCGGAAGAGTAAGAAAGCGTCATGGCAGAAATACATTTCTTCCATTACAACCTCCACTCCAGTTTCAAAGGTATGGGAGAAGGTCAGAAAAATATCTGGCCGCTCAAAATCTAGCACTGTTTCTGGCCTAAAAATCAATGGCAATGTCATTACCTGTCGGTCGGATGTTGCTAATATCATAGCATCAACTTTCGCGGATACTTCAAGTTCCAATCACTATCCAGCTGAGTTCCTCGCTCGAAAATCAATCTTGGAACGTCAATGTCTCAATTTTGTTTCGCCGGGCGATGAAATCTACAATCTTTCTTTCAGCGTGGATGAACTTGAATGTGCGATTTCAGATTCTCACGACAGCGCTCCTGGACCTGATTCTATTCACTACCAGATGCTTCGCCATTTGAATCCTGCTGAAACAACATTTCTTTTACAAATGTATAATCGCATTTGGTTTTCCGGTATCTGCCCAACACCATGGCGTGATGCGATTATTGTACCAATCCCAAAGCCAGGAAAAGACAAAACACTGCCATCTAGCTATCGCCCAGTCTCGCTTACCAGTTGTGTCTGCAAGCTCATGGAACGCATGATCAACAGGCGTCTTGTTTGGTTCCTGGAATCAAACAACCTGTTGGATAACATCCAGTGCGGCTTCCGCCGTTTCCGTTCCATTGCAGACCACCTGATAAGACTTGAATCAACCATCCGGGATGCTTTTCTCAACAAGCAACATATGGTAGCTGTGTTTTTTGATATTGCCCGGGCCTATGATACCACTTGGCGTTTTGGTATTATGCGCACTTTACACTCCTGGGGCTTGAGAGGTAATCTTCCCATATTTCTTGAAAGCTTTCTTTCCTTAAGGAAGTTTCAAGTTCGTGTGGGAAATGACCTCTCCAACATTTTTACTCAAGAAAACGGAGTACCGCAAGGGTCTATTCTGAGTGTCACGTTGTTTGCTGTGGCCATCAACGGTGTTGCTCAGTGTATTCGTTCACTTGTGCTGGGATCCCTGTACGTGGACGACTTGGCAATTTTCTGCAGTTCTCGGAATATGGTTTCCATAGAGCGTCAGCTGCAGTTAACAATCAATCGTCTTCATGCCTGGGCTACTGTGCAAGGTTTCGTATTTTCTGCGGCCAAGACAGAGTGCATTCACTTCTGTCAACGCCGTCACCTTCACTTAGATCCTGTTCTCGCTCTCAACGGTATTGATCTTCCATTTGTGGAAACAGCCCGTTTTCTTGGTCTTCTATTTGACAAGAAGCTTAACTGGCGTGCCCATCTTGTGGCTTTGAAGGCAAAATGTCGGCTTTTTCTAAATCTATTGCGAGTTCTTTCTTCCAAATCGTGGGGTGCCGATAGAATTTCTATGCTGCGCCTGTATCGAGCTTTGATACGCTCCAAGCTGGACTATGGCTGTATCGCTTACGTGTCTGCCAGGCCATCCGTTATCAAAACCATTGATACGATACACCATACTGGTATTCGTCTTGCTACTGGTGCTTTTCGTACCAGCCCAATACCAAGTGTATTGTGCGAATCTGGCGAGCCTTCTCTGTATGATCGTTGCAGGCTTTTGACCATGAACTACACGGCAACCATGAAGTCGAAACCATATCACCTGGTTTTTGACACTGTCTTTGGTCAACAGTTTGCGGAGATTTATGACAGAAGAGCTCGTTCGGTGGGTTCCTTTTCTGTCAGATCTCGCAATACTTTTGGAGAAGTTAATTTTGAACTTCCTTCAACCCCAGACACTTCTTTAAGCCCCTTTCCACCTTGGACATTTTCCCGTCCGAATACCAACTATGCGCTTTCAAAGCTGGATCGATCCGCTTCTCCACCCATTCTGTTCCAACGTGAGTTTGCTCGAATCATTGCCAACTATCGGCAATGGATTCGCATTTACACCGACGGTTCAAAGAGCAACGACAGGGTTGCATGTGCTTATATATCGGCAAGAGGTGCGTGTGAGTTTCGACTTCACAAACTCTCGTCCACGGCAGAGCTGTATGCACTCTACCAAGCACTTCTCTATATTTGCAGACTCGCATGTAATTCTTTTGTTATTGTGTCAGACTCAATGAGCGCTTTGAAAGCGATTGATTCTTTGTACCCTAAACATCCTCTCTTGCAGCAGATACAAGCAACCTTGATGACATTATCGTCAAAAGGGTCTATCGTGCGCTTTATTTGGGTACCGAGTCATGCTGGTATTCGCGGGAATGAAGCAGCTGATGCAGCAACTAAGCGAGCTTTGTCCAAGGCCACCATTGATTATGATCGGGTGCTTGCTGATGACCTCAAAGGTCATTTTAAGCATCTGATCATGAATCAGTGGCAGGAAAGGTGGAGTCATATAGTTTCTAACAAGCTTAAAAATGTTAAGCACAACGTAAGGTCATGGGATTCTTCCCATAGGGCATCCCGAAAGGAGGAGGTCGCTGTGGCGAGACTCCGGATAGGGCACGCTTGGTGGACGCATGGTCATCTTCTGCGCCGTGAGGAGGCTCCGATGTGCGAAACGTGTCACACTGCTTTGGCAGTGGCGCACGTTTTGTTGGAGTGCTCCCAGTTTACCGAGCAGCGAAACAGGGCGGGTCTGTCACTTGACCTGTCGGTGGCCCTTGGTGACCATTCGACACTCATTGACAGGTTCGTCCTGTTCCTCAGGAATACAGGTCTATTTGCCTTTATTTAAAAGTGCTAGCTTTGTCATTAATTTTATTTATACACGTTTTTTTTTTTAGCACTCAATAATATTTTACAATATCATTTATTTTTACAATTTTAAACCTGTACATTTATTTTATTTATATATACATTTATTAATATTTTACATTTAATAGATATTAAGTTTACAATTTTATTTTTACATAACATATATTTAGTTAGTTTCTTTCATAATATAGTTTATGGCGTGAATAGCCCAAGAGGCTGATACGCCTTTAAATTTTAATCCTACCTACCTACCTGCATAACTTTTATTTGAAAATATTTTTCTAAAAAGGTACTGGTTACAAAAAAAAGAGTGTTTCTTCAATATTCTGCTTTAACTCAAAAACGGTAGTACTTACAGCAAAATTAGTAAGCATAAAAATAAAAGATATTAATATTACGCATAACTTTTATTTGAAAAGTATTTTCAGGAAAGGTACCGGTTACAACAAAAATTAGGTTAATTTCAAAATAACATTCAATACTTCTCACGTCTAGTAGCGGAGGTTAAGTCTTTATACTTGACCTCTGCCATTGATCTACTCGCCATGGCATGTCTGTCGCTGATCTATAGATAAGTATATACTGACGTATAACATAAGGCAGCGCTTAATATTGTAGTGCTGCCTCCGCACTAAAGGTGGCTACTATAATGATGTCATACGCTATGCCACGACTAACTAAAATTTCAGTTTCCGTTTTATCTCGATAAGAAATCTGATCTTCTATTGAATGGTTCGTGTATTGTTGCTGATTGATTCATTTGTATACAATTGCGAATATATCTAGCGGACGATATTTTTGTTATGTTTATCAAAATTTCAAATTTCCTTAAAATTAATATAAGATATCTGTGCATAAGGGTGTTAATATACTTTCGTATACGCTAATATAATTTCGTACACTCATTTTGAATAGATCGTTAGAATTTATAAAACATTTAAAGTTTTAAAATTTTTTTTAATTATGATGAACTAATTAAAATGCGTATAAGAAAGTTCAGTGACAGACATGTCAGCTTTTTTGTTTTTTTAAGAATAATTAACAGAAATAGTTATGAATACACAGGAATATTGTACACTATTATTTTGACGAATTGCTTTTTTTTTTTTTCATTTGTCACATATTATTTTCGTTCTTCTTTTATTTTTCTTAGCTACTGGCGTGAAATTTTCGAGTCTTTTGAATTGTCTTCCTGGATGTTTATTTACTTTGCCCATTTTTGGTTGTGATGAGACACAGTGAATGTGTATTTTTCGTTCATCTCTCTCCCAATTGGTATTGATTTTTTTTTTGGTACATATAATTAGGGCTCACAATACCGAACTAAAACCTGAATACCAGTATTTGATATTTGAAATTTGAAATATCGGGATACCGGTATTAAAACCGGTATTATTAATAAAAAATTTACTAGTTATATTTTTACTTACATCAGTTGTTATATTGACTTGTTAACAAATAATATATGAAATCCAATAAATATTGTTCTGAAATGAGTAGATATTATTTATTTTATTACATAGAGAGTAGGAGTAGATAGATACAAAAAAACGTGCAAGTAAAAAAAAGTACAAATTAAATTCTATGTTACATTTTACATATAATAGGCTCGTATGGCATTATATAATTAAAGAAGCAAAAAATATAATTAAATTGAAAGTATTTATGAAATAATATTAATAACTTGCGTTTAAAAAACATAAACAATCAATCGTTTCATCATCAAGCGAGGACCGAATTTTCGTACAAATATAACCAGCCGCCGAAAAAGCTCTTTCTGATTCTATACTTGTCGGCACTATTGTCATTAAGAAATCATACACATTTTGTAAATACGTTCCTTTTGTTCCTGTTTTTTTCAAAAAAAGTAATTTCATCTTTTATTTTTTGTTCCAGGAATTTTTTTAAATGCAGGCATGGGTGAAGTATTTAGTGTTTCGTCTATTGCTGCCTGTAGTTTTTTCTTTAATGCGTTTACGTTTACCTTGTCAGATTCTAATACTGTTTCATTACTAATTTGGGAAGATATTGGAAGGGATGTTTCCTGCACAACTTCCATATCTTCTGTATCTTCTAGATTTTCATGTGTGAGCCGTTTAGTTAAGCTTACAATTTTTTTAATGATTGTAAATTTGGATATGCGTTTAAATACTTCTCCAACATCTTGTGAGCCCTTTTGCAGATACTGAAGTATTTGTGATAATTCAGTTCGTCGCAGTAAAATTCGAGATTTTAATGCTTCCAATAATTCTAATGCAATTGCAGATTTTTGCTGAGTATCTAACATAAATGTTAAAGAAGCGTCAGCCGTCAAAAGATTAGCATCTTTTCGGCATAATGCATCTACTGTTGATTTTACAGGAGTAAGACCAGCAATAATTGAAGATAATAAATTAAATTCTTCGTCAGAAAAATGAATATCAGAACTAATGTCAATAAGCGCTTTTTGAATACAAAATTTAATTTCTTCAAATTTTTCTAACATAAATAGCATACTGTTCCATCTTGTTTGACAATCTAATTTTAGCGCTGTTCCTTTACCTAGTTGTTCTCTCACATACTTTTGTAAATATTTATCATTTTAAGAAGGTGAATTTTTAAATGTTTTCGCTACTTTCCGAATTTTTGAAACTAAATATTGGACATACTGGTATATCATCCAGTATGTCTAATATTTATATTACTTGTAGTAATACTAGCATCTAACTCTATAATAATTCCATTACCATCTTCGTCGATATCGTCGTCATTGTTATCATCGTCATCGTCAACATCATTAACATCGTCATCATTATAATTTTGCTCCACAACATCAATATCCACACTCGGGTTCAAAGTTGACTTATACAAAACATCAGTAATTGCTAAATTTATGCAATGTGCCGTACATTGTTGATGTTCAGCTTCTATAATTTTTCCTAATTTTACCATAACCGATGCACCGTCAGTAGTTACTCCAACTATGTCTTTAGATATATCTAAATTAAAATCTTTCAATTTTTCTTCTACAAGGGATACGCATTATTCTGCTGGAACGGATCCGTAAGCGCGCACTAATCCGATATTCCACATTGTTCCTCCAACAAAATGTACATTAATGTTTATGTAGCGCCGATTACGAATAGATGTCCATTCGTCAAATGTAATACTGAAACGTTTACCTTCAGATTTCAGTCTAGAAATTTCATGCACTGTAAACTGTTTAATAATTTTACTATATTCAAGTATCATATTTCTAATAGTGACTTCAGATTTTGGTATGTCTTTGAATCCTCTTGCCTTTAAGCCTTCTCTTATGTCATACGATTTTATAAAAATATTAAAAGACAAACCATCGCGAGCTGTCATTCGTGCAAGCACTTCTGAAAGTTTTTCGTTTTTATTATTTTTAAAATAATTTGTTATTAACAATTTAGGCTGTTTAGAAACACTTGATTCGACATCATGGGTTGATTCACATTTCTTTTTAAGATTTAGTCCATGTATCGTTTTTAAATGACTATGAAGGCCACTTGTGGATCCTCCTGTACACTTTATTTCTTTCGCGCACTTTTTACATTTAGCAACCTGTCCGTTTTTTTCAATCAAAAAATGATTCCAAACTGAAGTTGCGTCCTGTCCTTTTCGGTGCTCCGTAAATGTATTCATCTTTCAGGGGGTATAGCAGTTTATGCTTATTAATTTTATAATACGTGGCCGACTGTTTTAAAAACTTACTATTGATCTGATAAATAATTGATCCGAGTTTATGATCGGTATTGAGGTTTGGTTTGTTACGATTAATCAATGCAATATAGGATAATATAAATATATTTAAACAGAAAGAAAGAAAAGATGATAAACCTGAATTAAATAAATAGTAGCGTACAAATATATGCATTGGCTTAACAATCACTTACATGGTCTTTACACTGATTCTATACAAAAACTTAGAAGTCGCAATAAGTGCGTACAGTTTAAAACGTTGAAAAGTAAGAGAGCGTTTTTAGGCGCTTCCTTAGTTTTTATAAAGAAGGGTAGTTTTCCCCCTCTCTATAATATCATGAACTATGTGTTGCACCGGTCAGTTGCTCTCAAGAAACCCTAAAAACCCTACCGAAAATTACATAAAACTCCCTTAAAAAAAAACTAACTTTCGTCAGGCAGGTAAAGAGTTCTTTGTGCGCCGTCGACACAATGACCAGTGCAACGTTCGTTTTACAAAACTTGGTCGGATAGTAATTCCAAGAACTCAGAACTACTATCCGACTTAAAACGTTAAATAGAAGAAAAGTTATCGACGTAATACTGTGCGAAAACGATTGACTGCTGGCCCGACTGCTACATAACTTACATTAATACAAATATAAACTTACCGTATCATATAATTCATATGGATTAATCAGTATTTAAATACCGTTATATAATTTTCAATTATTAGAAATAAAACCAGAAAACAAGTGCACATAATCCACACACCACAAGACAACGGAATGAAAAATAAAATTGAAAATATAAAATTGTAACGGTCTGTCTTCTCTCGCACGGATTAAAACTCAGCGGTGCCAGGATCAATGAGAGAGAGGACGGTATCAGTACAAACTGGCGTGTTTTGTATTCACAACAATGTTTATATATTTACAAATAACAAACTAAATACAATATTTATTCTAAACAATATAGAGAAATTCTTATATCTAAACTTATACTAAGACGAACACCTAAGAAAACCCATATGATTTCGAGATCAGGCAACCCTCTACACAGAAAAGCTACGCGACTGTATTACGGCTTGTTTATTGAAACGTGTCGTTATTATCACCGCGGTTCGGAGGTCGATTCTAGCTCACTTCACTGGTCGGGACGGTATAAAGGAGCCGAACGCCCGGTTATGAACGAGAACACCCGTTCACGGTAGGTCGAGTCGATTGGCAAACGAGAACACCCGTCTACGATCTGGTGTTAGGAACCGAGTACACCCGGTAATGAACGAGAACACCCGTTCACGGTAGGAAGAGATAAGGTTGGCAAACGAGAACACCCATCTGCGATCTGGTATTAGGGACCGAGTACACCCGGTAATGAACGAGAACACCCGTTCACGGTAGGAAGAGATAAGGTTGGCAAACGAGAACACCCGTCTGCGATCTGGTGTTAGGGACCGAGTACACCCGGTAATGAACGAGAACACCCGTTCACGGTAAGTAGAGATAAGGTTGGCAAACGAGAACACCCGTCTGCGATCTGGTGTAAGGGACCGAGTACACCCGGTAATGAACGAGAACACCCGTTCACGGTAGGTAGAGATAAGGTTGGCAAACGAGAACACCCGTCTGCGATCTGGTGTAAGGGACCGAGTACACCCGGTAACGAACGAGAACACACGTTCACGATCTGGTGCTAGGAACCGAGTACACCCGGTAATGAACGCGAACACCCGTTCACGGTAGGTAGAGATAAGGTTTTCAACACCCATCTGCGATCTAGTGCTAGGAACCTACAGAGAACACCCTGTTTCAGGTAGGTAGTGAGAGATGTTTCCTTGATGTGAGCCAGGAGCGATCTCTGCTATGTGAGCTTGTGGAACGCCTTTTATAGCAGATCGGTATCATAGCGCAGCTGCCTTATCAGTCGTTGTGGAGGGGCAGATGCGCTGTATATTTGTGCGCCGGCAGTGGCGCTGTATATTTCTGCGCCGATGTATGGACTTTGGGTCCGTTCTGGGGTGCAGTGAGGGACAAATAAACGGGGATAACTCTGTTTGAATGTGTTTTATTCCGAGCGACGAAAATAAATATGAAATACGAAAAAGTTATAAACAAATGTGTTTAGGAACAAAATACTTACTAGAGAAATAATATAACATGATAAAAAATAAACATAAGAATAAGATAACTATTCTAGTCGGAACGGTGCAAAAACGGTGCACCGTTACATCACCCCCTCTTCTTAGTTAGGAAGAGATCTTCCGTATTAAACTTACGGACCTGGTCGGAGAGAAACGGATTAACCATCTGCCGCTTGGGAGCCGGACCCTGTATTTGCGAGATATAGTCGCTGCGAAGTATGGGACTACTATTTGCAGGCCTGGTTCCAATTGTACTAGCACAGGGCGGTATTGGTACTGGTCAGTGGCGGAAATTGTTGATGTGTGGTTATCCGTTTGTTTGGTCGTTTGTGGTCTGACAAACAAAGGTTTTTCTGGTCGAGAATTGTGTACTGGAGTTGTGATTCCCTTGTGATGAATCGATGGTTTTACGTTGGATGGCCTGATTTTCCCAGGGTTGACTTCTTCGGTTCGTTTTGGCCGCTTCCCAGCCACAATACGAGGTCGAGTAGGTTTACGTATTGTGGATATCACCGCTGTGTTGGCACTTGACTGCGGTGAGGCTATGGTCGTTGTGGAGGGGCAGATGCGCTGTATATTTCTGCGCCGGCAGTGGCGCTGTATATTTCTGCGCCGATGTATGGACTTTGGGTCCGTTCTGGGGTGCAGAGAGGGACGAATAAACGGGGATAACTCTGTTTGAATGTGTTTTATTCCGAGCGACGAAAATAAATATGAAATACGAAAAAGTTATAAACAAAAGTGTTTAGGAACAAAATACTTACTAGAGAAATAATATAACATGATAAAAAATAAACATAAAAATAAGATAACTATTCTAGTCGGAACGGTGCAAAAACGGTGCACCGTTACAAAATATAATTTTTACTTGTAAACACTACAGCTGATTTGCAAAATTAAACAATCTAATCTAAACTATTTAATAATTTTTGTGTTACACACTTTATGTATTTGTATAAACGAGACCTATTCATTGGGTAGTAGACGTAAAACATAAACAATCGCTTTATATTGCCAACACCGCCGCTTCTCGATGGTGCCATACTCGGCTCGGTATGTGTAATAAATGTGCCTGATATAGATTGTAATACAATGAATTTGTTTGTTTATCTTCAAAAAAAATGTCTTGTAATTAATTAATATTATTTTAAATTAGATTTATATTGTGCATAAATTCAATTTTTATCAACTAATGTAATACCAAAATACCGGTATTTTTACATAAATACCGGTTTTTAATAACGGACAAAAATCTTCCGGTATTCGGGATCCCGGAATCCCGGTATTGTAAGCCCTACATATAATTAAAGAAAATGATTAATATACTAGAAAAATAATTATAATAAATTAGACAAACACTTGGTAGTTTCACAATTTTATTACTTAATAAGACACGTGTTTCGACTTTGCAGTCATCAAGTGGCAATTTTATAATTATAATATATTAGATATTATTAATACATATACAGAAACCAAAATAATATATATTTTTTTTAAATTAATTTACATACACAAATATATTTTTTTATGTTATATTCTTTTGGATAAAACCCATGGTTGCTCTTCCACTGGCCCCCTACTTCGAGTATGATGGTGATTTCTAAAGGTATCATGAGATTCTTGTTCAGGGTGAAGAGTATTTTCAATATCTTCCAAATTTGGTTCTTTATTTCTCCCATCATGCTTCACATTATCTGTCTCCAAGTTTAAATTTTCAACCTCTTCTTCGTCGTCTGCTTCTTCATTTTCATCTATATATTCGCTAAATTCATTAGTTATATTTTCTATTTGGTCTGGTAGTAGAATTGCTTCTGGATATTTGGTGAAGTAGTCTTGGAACGTAAGAATATATTTGTTTCCACGGTCGGATGTTACCAATGGGCCTACAATATTCATAGCGGTAAGTTCGAATGGACGTCTGATTTCCTTAAATCTTTGAGGTGGAGCTGGACGATTATGAGTGGGTGATTTTCGAGTATTACAGGAATGACATTTTCTGATGTATTCCTTAATATCTGTTCTCATAGTAGGCCAATACATTTTACTTTTTATGAGATTGAATGTTTTGAAATTGCCTTGATGTCCTGTATATGGAAGGTCATGATAATCATGGATTACCTTTTTAATCATTGGCTTTGGAATGTATAACTGATCATATCGCTCAGCATTTTCTTTTGCTTTAAATAATAAACCATCTTCAGCCAAGTAAAATGAAATGAAATCCGCTTCTTTTATTATTCTTTGACATATTCTTTTTACATCTTCATCTCTATTTTGTTCTTCTTTAATATGATCCCGATCCCAAGTAGTTAAATAGGGTACATCAATGTTGATAATATTTACAGGAATTCTGCTTAAAGCGTCGGCGTTGTTGTGCTTCTTTCCCGGCCGGTGAATAACTTCAAAATCGTATTCGGATAACCCCCCTGCGGGTGGGGGTTAGAATTCACCCGCAGCACCTCTGCTGGTCGTATGAGGCGACCAATGGGCGAGGAAGGTACCTCGTTAAAAACACACTGTTCCATCTGGACTTTGACCGGAAGATTAGTGGGCCAATCTTCTGCGGACTTTGCTTTCTTATTATTTTGCTCACCCGCGTGTTTGCCGTGCGTGGAGACCCGTAAGGAAGGAGAAGATGATCCTGGTGGTTGAGCTTACACGCAACACACCTCTTTGGCTTCGGATTCTTGCAAAACGGGCGGTCAGATACTAACCCTATCTGACCAATCGGCTTGCCGTTACGTTCTGTGCCGGTAAGGTGAGTCCCACGACCCTGGGGGTAAGTTTTCGGACGTTGGAGAGAGTGGCTCGCAGCGGTCTGAAGCTTATTGCCAGGTGAGGGGGACTATATCTCCTGGTTAGCCCTGGCGATCACACCAGTTTGTGGTGTGACGTCCCAAATTGTGGCTCCGTGGCGGGTGGGGAGACCAGGAGATGAAACGTTCTATTTGTTTATGGCAAACAAAATCAAAACCCCGGGGGCCCCTCCCCCAAAAAGATCTCGTCCGTTATCGGACGAGGGAGAAAGTTTTCTGAAGGGCGAAAATAAATTTTCGCCCAAATTTCTTATTGTTAAAAGGACTGAAGAAGGAAAATCTATTTCTGAAGTCTCTTGTTTTGGCTTAGCGAGGTCCCTGAACGAGTTGGCTGGTGGAGAACCAAAATCCACCAAACGGCTTCGCGATGGTACCCTCCTAGTTGAAACGGCAAATTCAACTCAAACGAAGGCATTATTAAAATCGACCGTTTTATTTGGCATGCCAATTGTAGTGACAGCGCACAAATACCTCAACACGTGTCAGGGCGTAATAAGGTGTTACGACCTGTTATATGTTGAGATGGATGAGTGTATGCGAGAGCTATTGAGTCAAGGTGTAGTTACTTGTCGACTACTTACTACCAAGAAAAACGGTGAGATAAAGAATACCACATCCGTAGTTTTGACTTTCGCGCTGGATAAGCTTCCAGAAAGGATTAAGGTTGGTTTTCACAGTTGTTCCGTGAGACCATACTTTCCTCGACCAATGCGATGTTTTAAATGCCAGAAGTTCGGGCACACTGCATCTCGTTGTGACGCACAGGCTGTGTGTCCACGGTGCAGTGAGCGGGAACATTTGGGCGAGGAATGTAAGGGTCCGGTCCGCTGCGTTAATTGTTCTCGCAATCATCCTTCTTTTTTTTCTGATTGTCCACGCAATCAGGAAGAGAAGAAGATCATTGAGATTAAAATTATCGACAAGCTTTCTTATTTTGATGCCCGCAAGAAATTCAAATCTCAGACTAGTCCTGTTTTTAGCCGTTCTTTCGCTTCAATTGCTGCCACACCCGTCATTAAAAAATCTATTGCAATTCAAACGGACACCGTTCCTTCCCTTAATATTGCTACAACTCTTCCAAATTTAACTCCTGTTAAAACTAATGTTCTTAAGTCCAGTGTAACTTCAAATCTAAAACCTATTTCGAATCAAGGAACCAAAAATTTAAGTGTAAATAAAACAAAAATTAACGCCAAGCCAAAGATCAAAATTTCCCATTTGAAGGCAAGTCCTTCTACTTCGCCGAAAATTTTTTCTAAGAAAAAAACAATGGAGGTACGAGAAACATCAAGTGTTTCAACTTCTTCCATCTCCAAATTTTCTCCGAGTAAAGGATCTCAATCTTCGAGATCCTCTTCTCCTATGGAAGTCACAAGCATTAAACTTTCTAGGCCAGAGCGAGATAAATCTTCCACACCCAAATAATGCCTTTCATACTACAGTGGAATTGTAATGGTTTCTACAGCCATTTCGAAGAATTTAAAGTTCTCAATGCCGAGCAGACTCCCTCTTGCATATGCTTACAAGAAACACATTTTCAAGACACCAGAGCTGTTTCAATACGAGACTTCTCAGTATTTCGTACTGATGTGCCTACTGATGGCCAAGCTCGTGGTGGAGTAGCGATTCTGGTTCGCGAAGATATGTATTGTGAGGAGATTGCTTTGAATTCTGAATTACAAGCTGTAGCTGTTCGTGTTGCTATTCCTTTTCTGGTCACTTTATGTTCTATGTATCTTCCTCCGAACGACAATGTCGATATGCGTGATATCGTTGATTTAATTGATCAATTGCCTGCTCCATTCATTCTTATGGGCGATTTCAACGCTCATAATCCTGAATGGGGATCTAGTACGATTAATCAACGCGGTAGACGTTTGGAACACCTATTCACCGCAAGTACACATGTCATCTTAAATGATGGTAGCATGACACATTTTTCTGCCGTGTGGAGATCTTTCACTGCGATTGATCTAACGATCTGTTCTGCAGCAATAGCTCCAATGTTTGAGTGGCATGTGCACTCAGACTTGCATCAAAGTGACCACTTTCCGATCATTCTGAAAGTTTTGCAGAGCTCAGATTCTGATGCTCGTTGTCCGAAATGGGCTTTAAAGCGAGCAGATTGGAATCTGTTCTCGGAGTTGGCCGTATTTGGTGCAAATGATTTCGTTGACGTGGACGACCATGTTCGGTATTTCACGGATGCAATCAAGTCTGCTGCACAAGAGAGTATTCTTCTAACACCTATTCATTCTAATAGAATACCCGTTCCCTGGTGGAACGACGAGTGCAAGATTGCTATCCGAGAAAAACGACGTATTTTTCGCCATTTCAGGCGATTTCCAACCACCGAGAATATGATCCATTACTTCCAAGCCAAGGCAAAAGCTAGAAGAATTGTTCGGAAGAGTAAGAAAGCGTCATGGCAGAAATACATTTCTTCCATTACAACCTCCACTCCAGTTTCTAAAGTATGGGAGAAGGTCAGAAAAATATCTGGCCGCTCAAAATCTAGCACTGTTTCTGGCCTAAAAATCAATGGCAATGTCATTACCTGTCGGTCTGATGTTGCTAATATTATAGCATCCACTTTCGCGGATACATCAAGTTCCAATCACTATCCAGCTGAGTTCCTCGCTCGAAAATCAATCTTGGAACGTCAATGTCTCAATTTTGTTTCGCCGGGCGACGAAATCTACAATCTTTCTTTCAGCGTGAATGAACTTGAATGTGCGATTTCAGATTTTCACGACAGCGCTTCTGGACCTGATTCTATTCACTACCAGATGCTTCGCCATTTGAATCCTGCTGGAAAAACATTTCTTTTACAAATGTATAATCGCATTTGGTTTTCCGGTATCTGCCCAACACCATGGTGTGATGCAAATATTGTACCAATCCCAAAGCCTGGAAAAGACAAAACACTGCATTCTAGCTATCGCCCAGTCTCGCTTACCAGTTGTGTCTGCAAGCTCATGGAACGCATGATCAACAGACGTCTTGTTTGGTTCCTGGAATCAAACAACCTGTTGGATAACATCCAGTGCGGCTTCCGCCGTTTCCGTTCCATTGCAGACCACCTGATAAGACTTGAATCAACCATCCGGGATGCTTTTCTCAACAAGCAACATATGGTAGCTGTGTTTTTTGATATTGCCCGGGCCTATGATACCACTTGGCGTTTTGGTATTATGCGCACTTTACACTCCTGGGGCTTGAGAGGTAATCTTCCCATATTTCTTATAAGCTTTCTTTCCTTAAGGAAATTTCAAGTTCGTGTGGGAAATGACCTCTCCAACATTTCTACTCAAGAAAACGGAGTACCGCAAGGATCTATTTTGAGTGTCACGTTGTTTGCGGTGGCCATCAACGGTGTTGCTCAGTGTATTCGTTCACCGGTGCTGGGATCCTTGTACGTGGACGACTTGGCAATTTTCTGCAGTTCTCGGAATATGGCTTCCATAGAGCGTCAGCTGCAGTTAACAATCAATCGTCTTCATACCTGGGCTACTGAGCAAGGTTTCGTATTTTCTGCGGCCAAGACAGAGTGCATTCACTGCTGTCAACGCCGTCACCTTCACTTAGATCCTGTTCTCGCTCTCAACGGTATTGATCTTCCATTTGTGGAAACAGCCCGTTTTCTTGGTCTTCTATTTGACAAGAAGCTTAACTGGCGTGCCCATCTTGTGGCTTTGAAGGCAAAATGTCGGCTTTTTCTAAATCTATTGCGAGTTCTTTCTTCCAAATCGTGGGGTGCCGATAGAATTTCTATGCTGCGCCTGTATCGAGCTTTGATACGCTCCAAGCTGGACTATGGCTGTATCGCTTACGTGTCTGCCAGGCCATCCGTTATCAAAACCATTGATACGATACACCATACTGGTATTCGTCTTGCTACTGGTGCTTTTCGTACCAGCCCAATACCAAGTGTATTGTGCGAAGCTGGCGAGCCTTCTCTGTATGATCGTTGCAGGCTTTTGACCATGAACTACACGGCAACCATGAAGTCGAAACCATATCACCTGGTTTTTGACACTGTCTTTGGTCAACAGTTTGCGGAGATTTATGACAGAAGAGCTCGTTCGGTGGGTTCCTTTTCTGTCAGATCTCGCAATACTTTTGGAGAAGTTAATTTTGAACTTCCTTCAACCCCAGACACTTCTTTAAGCCCCTTTCCACCTTGGACATTTTCCCGTCCGAATACCAACTATGCGCTTTCAAAGCTGGATCGATCCGCTACTCCACCCATTCTGTTCCAACGTGAGTTTGCTCGAATCATTGCCAACTATCGGCAATGGATTCGCATTTACACCGACGGTTCAAAGAGCAACGACAGGGTTGCATGTGCTTATATATCGGCAAGAGGTGCGTGTGAGTTTCGACTTCACAAACTCTCGTCCGTATACACGGCAGAGCTGTATGCACTCTACCAAGCACTTCTCTATATTTGCAGACTCGCATGTAATTCTTTTGTTATTGTGTCAGACTCAATGAGCGCTTTGAAAGCGATTGATTCTTTGTACCCTAAACATCCTCTCTTGCAGCAGATACAAGCAACCTTGATGACATTATCGTCAAAAGGGTCTATCGTGCGCTTTATTTGGGTACCGAGTCATGCTGGTATTCGCGGGAATGAAGCAGCTGATGCAGCAACTAAGCGAGCTTTGTCCAAGGCCACTATTGATTATGATCGGGTGCTTGCTGATGACCTCAAAGGTCATTTTAAGCATCTGATCATGAATCAGTGGCAGGAAAGGTGGAGTCATATAGTTTCTAACAAGCTTAAAAATGTTAAGCACAACGTGAGGCCATGGGATTCTTCCCATAGGGCATCCCGAAAGGAGGAGGTCACTGTGGCGAGACTCCGGATAGGGCACACCTGGTGGACGCATGGTCATCTTCTGCGCCGTGAGGAGGCTCCGATGTGCGAAACGTGTGACACTGCTTTGACAGTGGCGCACGTTTTGTTGGAGTGCTCCCAGTTTACCGAGCAGCGAAACATGGCGGGTCTGTCACTTGCCCTGTCGGTGGCCCTTGGTGACCATTCGACACTCATTGACAGGGTCGTCCTGTTCCTCAGAAATACAGGTCTATTTGCCTTTATTTTAAAGTGCTAGCTTTGTCATTAATTTTATTTATACACGTATTTTTTTATTTTTAGCACTCAATAATATTTTACAATATCATTTATTTTTACAATTATAACCTGTATATTTTATTTATTTATATATACATTTATTAATATTTTACATTTAATAGATATTAAGTTTACAATTTTATTTTTACATAACATATATTTAGTTAGTTTCTTTCATAATATAGTTTATGGCGTGAATAGCCCAAAAGGCTGATACGCCTTTAAATTTTAATCCTACCTACCTAGTATAATCACTGACCGCATAAAAATTTTATTGCTATCAGGTATCGAAACAATTTCCCTAATGAACTTTAAAGTGAGAGCTTTAGTTTGCGACCAGGGTTCCAATAATAGATCGCTTTATACAAAGTTGAAGACGACATCCGAAAATCCATTTTTTATTTCCACATCTCATAAAAAGTGTACGTAATACATTTAAGAAACAAAACATTTTTATCAATGGAAATGCAATTTCTTGGTAAGATATTTCTAAAACATATGAAATGGATAATAAAAATACATTATCTAAATCTTTGGTTAAAATTACACATAAACATATTCATCCAAATAATTTTGAAAAAATGAATGTTCGTTTAGCTGTTCAAGTTTTGAGCAAATCTTATTCAGGCGCTATGCTAACCGCTATTGCTACTGGTGAGTTGACAACAAAATCTGCTCTGGAAACAGCAAAGATTTTCAAAAAAATAAACGATATTTTTGATTGCATGAATTCTAGAATGCTATATAGCAGGGGTGGCCAACAAGTCGATCGCGATCGACCGGTCGATCGCGAGACCAATTTTGGTCGATCACTCGCAAGTTCGGGATTTGCGAAAAGTATCTCATAAAAACTTTTAACTTAAAAAGTACAAATACTTTTTATTCAAATGTTTTCTGTGATTAGCTCATAGAAAGGATATAATTTTTATATTATCATTATTTTTATTAGTTTGTTTTGACATTTGAAATGGTTTTATTAAGTTCTTTTTCTTTGCACTTTTGTAATTCTGTTTTCTATTTAAAGCTTTTGTCGGTAGATAACTTTTTTGCTGCTGCTACTTTTTGCTACCTATATAAAATTTATTTGAATTGGGATATTACAAAATCAGCATAATACTTCGGCTTATGATAAAAACTTATACAATACAATGTATTGAATACATATAAAAACGTATATAAATGATGTTTATTTAATAAATCTGAAATACAGTGCGTTTAAAATTGACTTGTATTTACACTTCTGAGAAATTTATGACTATTAAAATAATAACATTTGAATTGCATGCCATTAGGATTAATTCTTGGAATCTAATTTTGCAGAATATAGTGTTAAATTTTCATTCTAAAGTTAGTGTTTGTACGCTACAGTCAATTTCTCTTGCGGATTGTTTCATTTGTAAGTATTAATGAAATATTAGTGTTCTTTAAATTAATTGGGCAAGTATATAAGAGATATATTTTAAATAAAATTATTTGAATCTTAATTAAATATTTATAAGTATTATTTAAAATAATAATTTAATTATTCGCAACTATTAAGTATGATTAGCTATTTCGTTTTATCGGCTAAACCTACACCAGGTATTAATTGTAATTTATATTGTTACTGTTTAATACTTTTGGTTAAAATTTGGAGGATTACCCCCTGGTTCGAACCCGATATAATAACTTTTTTTTTAATTTTTTTATGAAGAGGTTTGGGTTCAAGACCTAAGTTGAACAATTTTTTTTGTGTAAAATAAAGATGAAACTACGCAAATAAAATAACAAATGAATTTAGAATATCTAAATTAGACCGAATAAAACACCGAACTTAAATCCAATTTATTAACTCCGTAGAGCAATTAAAAACGCGTTCCATAGATTATTAATATTTCTTCTCCTCCAAATAAATTCAAATAAGTAGCCCTGCATTCTACCCCTAACTCTATTTTGAGGTTTTATTTTAATCTTCATACCATTCCACGTTCCCTCGATGTTATTTGTATGATATCCTTCAGAGTTTATAAAGCTAATTGAATGATTTACCCAATGATGCATATATAGGGAATTATCTTTGAATAAACAATATCCTTTCCACCCATCAGTTATGACTATGGAACCAGGGAGGACATGTTTTAAAATCAATTCGTTTAAAGTGACACTATCTCTCTTATCCACAACTACTGCGAACATTTTTCGTTCCTCAGAAATTTCCACACCTCCAAATACCCATACTCCTTCAACCCTATGTCCCCTGTGGTATTTTCTCTTACCAAATTTGCTTTCATCAAGTTGCACGATGACATTTGGACCTCCAATCTTAATTTCACTCTGCTCCACCTGTAAGGCTATAGCCTTTCTAAACAACTTAAATATCCTGTTAATTGTATCTGATCCATGGCCTGTTAGAAGAAGAATTGACTTGACGGATACTTCACAGATCCACATATGCATCAAATAAATTAGATCATTTATTTTTATTTGCAAATTTTTGAATATAGTTTGCGTAAGAACAGAATATATCTTTCTATGTATTTTTTTTCTGCATTTATACCTTAAAGAAAAGATTTGCTTCATTGAAGAACCGTCAACAGGGCAACAAGGAATGTAGCATAAAATATTTTTGTCGTAAAAATATTGAATTGCCAGTTGCTCGTCAGGAATCATAGGGTATATATTACTTTTAGTTTATATATTAAAAAAAATAAAAAAAAGTTATTATATCGGGTTCGAAGCCGGGGGGGTAATCCTCCAAATTTGATCCAATACTTTTATTACATGCCCTATTATTAAGTCGTATATTTTTTGCATTTTAGTATACCTATTTATGAACATGGATAGCAAACCAAAAAAATCGAAAACATATCATTTCAATGAAGAATGGGAAATTAACTATTTTTTTACGATGGTGAATGATAAATGTTGCTGCTTAATATGTCTTAGCTCGATAGCCATTGCTAAAAAGAGTAATTTGGAGAGACATTTCTTATCTTTACATAACAAGTATCAAACAGATTATCCACCAAATTCCGAATTACGAAAACGTAAAGTTCGGGATCTTAAAACTCAATTAACAAATCAACAAAATATTTTCAAAAAGCCAATATTGAAGTCACAAGCAGTAACAACTGCATCCTTCAAATCTATTAGCTAAAAAATGTAAACCCTTTTCTGATGGTGAATTTGTAAAGGAAATGTTCTTGGAAATCTCGGATTCCCTTTTTAATGATTTTAAGAACAAGAGCGAAATTACTGCTGCAATTCAAGATCTACAACTGTCCCGAAACACAGTGATGCGACGAATCGAAAAGATGGGTGGAAATTTAAAGGAACAGTTACAAAATGATATTAACAGATGCTCTTGTTTTTCTCTTCAATGTGATGAATCGACAGATATAAGTGATACTGCACAGTTACTTGTTTTCATTCGTTTAGTTTTTGAAGATTTTACATCTAAAGAAGAATTGTTGGGTATGATTTCTTTGAAAGAAAGGACTAGAGGTGTAGATATATTCAACGGGTTTAAAAGTCTGCTTAATGATAAGAAAGTACCTCTTTTTAAATTAGTTTCAATAACAACGGATGGCGCAGCTGCAATGATAGGCCGCAAAAATGGATTTATAGCCCTATGTCGAAATGACGATGAATTCCCAGATTTTTTGAGTTACCACTGTATAATTCACCAGCAAGTATTATCCAGCAAGAGACTAAATACAAAAGAAGTAATGGACATCGCGTTTGAAATTGTTAATTCAATTCGTGGAAGTTCTCTCAAACGTCGTCTTTTTCAACTAAAACTCGATGAAGGTCAGTCTGATTTATTATTGCATACTGATGTAAGATGGCTAAGTAGAGGTAAATTTCTGCAACGATTTCGTGATTTATTGCCTGAAATAATAGAATTTCTTAATGAACAAGAGAAAAAATATGCATATTTAAATGACAAAACCTGGCTTAGTGACTTAGCATTCCTTACAGATTTTACTTCCATATTAAGCCATTTAAATTTAGAATTACAAGGTAAAAATAAAACAATAATTGATATGATTAGCAGCATAGATGCATATAAAACCAAATTTATTTTGTTGATAGAAGATTTACAACAAAATAATATGAACCATTTTCCAAATATGGCAGACAACTTACAAAAAAATAAAAATATAATTTATGAGATTGACAAGTACGTGGCCGAAATACAAAATGTAATGGAAGATTTTGAGAAGCGATTCCAAGATTTTAAAAAAATTAAAGAAATTGTGGAATTTACATCTTTTCCTTTCAAAAAAAATTGCAGACATATTTGATATGGAGCAAAACGCCTTGGAAAATGAAATTATAATTTTACAATCTGATTTAATCTTACAAGCCAGAAAATTTGAAGAAAATTTCTGGAAATATGTTAACCGAGAAAAGTATCCCAATATTATCACATGTAGCGAATATATTTATTCTTGCTTTGGATCTACGTATCTGTGCGAATCGGCATTTTCATATTTACAATTGACTAAAACTAAACTTCGTTCCGTCCTGACCGATTCTCATACTGAGGACTCATTGTTATTGTCTTTGTCAGGATATACTCCAAATTATGATGCACTAGTAAAGGAAATGCAGACTCAGGTTTCTCATTAATTTAAAAAGTTTGAATGAATAAATGTTATTAATAAGTGCTCATGTTGTTTTAATTCCTCTGGACATAAGTTTTTTAACCCATTAAATAAATACTCATGTATGTAGATTATTTACCCCTTAATCATGGAGCTCGCCAAAGTGCACGTCGGTATAAAAGCACATTGCAAAAACATCCCCTTCTTACCTAAAAAATAGGTCGATCGCGACACAATTTTAAAATAAAAAGTAGATCTTATGTGCACCAAAGTTGGCCACACCTGCTATATAGTACCAATCCTTATCGGTGTGCCATGTCTGATAAAAATACTCTTGTATATGATACTCTTTGACAAGGTGTGCCATGGATAAAAACATGCTCCGTCCCTAAAAATACACCATACTGTTTTGACGGGTTAATACAAACCATCAATGGATTAATGAATTTGTGGCAGGATATGAAACCAAAATATACGTATTTAATAACTAGCCGGTTATGTCAAGATCCATTAGAAAATTTGTTTTCAAAAATTCGGCAGAGAAGAGGATATGATCCAAACCCTTCTACTAAGCATTTTCGTTTAGCGCTTCAGTCGGTTATGAGTGCGTCACTGAGTAGAGAAAGCGAGAAAAGTAACTACGAAAATGATGAGGATGAATATTTATTTAATACAGTAGAAGAAACAATTACACATTTTATGGTGACGTATGTTCTGAAAAGATGAGCAAAAAAGAACAAATGTATGACGACAGAGAAATGTTGATTTTTAATAGGGAATACGGGCTTAATATAGGTTCTGAATGTCGATTAAAAAGACCGAACGACCAAATATTAATTATAGTAACTATGGCTTTAAATACATTTAAGAAAATCGGAAACCATTCATCTACGGACTAAAATAATATATGTATAAAAAAATATTAGTGAAATCCGTAGTAAAAGACTGGGTTCATTCCGAAACGAATTGTATTGATCATAGAATATATTTTTTAAATTTATTATTCCGTACAAAAATTTTTCATGAAACTCGCATGTTTAGTCAGAAAATTACGAATTTTAAAAAATGTATAATTATATATTTATGACGTGTAAATTATGTGCGTATAGTGATCATTTTATATTATTTTATTTATCAAATATTATTATTGTTATATCTCTAATGTTTATTTTTTTTACTCAAATAGCATTTAAGTATTTAATATTACGAAAATTTGTTATTGTTATTTTTATTTTTTAGTTTATGAATATCTTTCTCTATCTAGTTTTGTTGAAATAAAGGACGAATTATTTTTCGAAATTTATTTAAATTCAAAATAGTTATTATTAGTAATTAATTTTTTTGTAATTTTCGTATTTACTGAGCAAATACATTTTGATGCATACATGTACCCCCTTCCTGTCTTCATTGATGGTCTGCTGTCAGAAAACTCACGTTATCATATATACAACACAGTGCAACACTGTATAAATATAGCAAAGATTCACACCAATTCCCATTGCTCAATTTGGGTTGTCGGGTTACTACCTACACGAGGCGACACATGCTAAACGATGTCACAGTCTAAGTTCATCAGAAATAACAATCTATCATCATTACATTCGCTCCATAAGCATTATCTCTCTATAGGATGTATACTCACTGACTGCGTATAAGAAAGTAAAAATACTGACTAAATATACACATTCGGTTCGAATATCCGCAATGGTTGCACTGAACTTTCTTATACATCTTTTGTTAAGATAACAGGTATATTCAAATACAAATTTTGAATAGTTCAAGAAAATATTATGCTGAAGGCGCGATACTTGTAGTGATAAAAGCAGGAAAAACGGTGGTTGGCATATTCGTTCTGAAGCTAATACACATTACTTTATCATACTTGAAAAAATATGATTATGTTCACAAAGGATGTCTACGCGGGTCCGTGCTTAACCCTAATGTACGTTTAATTGTACTAATTTAAATAAATACTAAATATTAACAAATTGATCCTTTTTTTACGGCATTGTTACGCCTACATAAGTAACATTTTTACAAAAAATTTCACGGAGCAGTGTAGTTTAACAACTAAACATTGCAAACGTTTTAAAAAATATCTGCAGTGTCATGCACCGAACTTTCTTATACGCATATGGGTTAAACCATATCGTAGTTACATTATTTTTCTAATTTATAATATTTGTTCTAACCTTTGGAACACTTTTACACTAAATATATTTCTTAGAATAAATATAGAATGTCAAACTTCAAATTATTTAAGTCTATTTTGCTTCTTTGATAAACAATTGACAGGCGCAGATGATACGATTTATGTAAAAATATATATAATAAGCAAAAGTTTATTTTGAAAACAGTACTCTTTTTGGAAAATATATTAAAACAAAAGTTGTGCTAAATAGATATACCTTTAATTTTTGCTCATGCAATTTTTCTGTAACTGTAACCATTTTTGAGTAATTGCAGAAACTGCAAAAAATGACTAGAGTTAACAGGCACTTCCGCTTTGAATATTTTTTTCAAAAATAGGAGGTGCACACCTCAGGCATATGCAAATTTTAAGTTTAAAGTTTCATAATTTTAGCTTCAACCGTTTAGGCTGTAGAGAACATGCACACACACAAACACACACACACACACACACAGACGGACGTCATTCCAAAAATAGTCGGAATCGATTCAGGGAAGGTCAAAACGTATATTTCCGTTAAAATCTCGAGTTCGAAATTTTTCATGATTACAATACTTACTTATACTTCGTATAAGAAAGTAAAAATGCATCACCGTTCTTAACTATTGTTTTATTTCGAATAATTGAGCAGGTGTTTTTAATAAGAAATATGGATAGATGTCTCTACTACAGCAATTTGTTTGAAAATATAATACCATCGCTTTGCATGCAATTGAATTATACATACTATTGTTAGAAAATCTTTGGTTCTTTGATGATTAACGGCAGAAATATTTTTCGTTTTTACAATACTATTTTATAGATTGGAATACTTTTTTATATTTCTAAAATTATCGATGCGATCTTCAACATATTATTTCAAATTCTAATAATGTTTTATTTAACCCTCTAAATTTATCTATTCGGTCTAAATTATTTTATTCCAACTTCCAATAATACGATTACATATCGTAATCGTATTATTGGAAGTTGGAATAAAATAATTTAGACCGAATAGATAAATTTAGAGGGTTAAATAAAACATTATTAGAATTTGAAATAATATGTTGAAGATCGCATCGATAATTTTAGAAATATAAAAAAGTATTCCAATCTATAAAATAGTATTGTAAAAACGAAAAATATTTCTGCCGTTAATCATCAAAGAACCAAAGATTTTCTAACAATAGTATGTATAATTCAATTGCATGCAAAGCGATGGTATTATATTTTCAAACAAATTGCTGTAGTAGAGACATCTATCCATATTTCTTATTAAAAACACCTGCTCAATTATTCGAAATAAAACAATAGTTAAGAACGGTGATGCATTTTTACTTTCTTATACGAAGTATAAGTAAGTATTGTAATCATGAAAAATTTCGAACTCGAGATTTTAACGGAAATATACGTTTTGACCTTCCCTGAATCGATTCCGACTATTTTTGGAATGACGTCCGTCTGTGTGTGTGTGTGTGTGTGTGTGTTTGTGTGTGTGCATGTTCTCTACAGCCTAAACGGTTGAAGCTAAAATTATGAAACTTTAAACTTAAAATTTGCATATGCCTGAGGTGTGCACCTCCTATTTTTGAAAAAAATATTCAAAGCGGAAGTGCCTGTTAACTCTAGTCATTTTTTGCAGTTTCTGCAATTACTCAAAAATGGTTACAGTTACAGAAAAATTGCATGAGCAAAAATTAAAGGTATATCTATTTAGCACAACTTTTGTTTGAATATATTTTCCAAAAAGAGTACTGTTTTCAAAATAAACTTTTGCTTATTATATATATTTTTACATAAATCGTATCATCTGCGCCTGTCAATTGTTTATCAAAGAAGCAAAATAGACTTAAATAATTTGAAGTTTGACATTCTATATTTATTCTAAGAAATATATTTAGTGTAAAAGTGTTCCAAAGGTTAGAACAAATATTATAAATTAGAAAAATAATGTAACTACGATATGGTTTAACCCATATGCGTATAAGAAAGTTCGGTGCATGACACTGCAGATATTTTTTAAAACGTTTGCAATGTTTAGTTGTTAAACTACACTGCTCCGTGAAATTTTTTGTAAAAATGTTACTTATGTAGGCGTAACAATGCCGTAAAAAAAGGATCAATTTGTTAATATTTAGTATTTATTTAAATTAGTACAATTAAACGTACATTAGGGTTAAGCACGGACCCGCGTAGACATCCTTTGTGAACATAATCATATTTTTTCAAGTATGATAAAGTAATGTGTATTAGCTTCAGAACGAATATGCCAACCACCGTTTTTCCTGCTTTTATCACTACAAGTATCGCGCCTTCAGCATAATATTTTCTTGAACTATTCAAAATTTGTATTTGAATATACCTGTTATCTTAACAAAAGATGTATAAGAAAGTTCAGTGCAACCATTGCGGATATTCGAACCGAATGTGTATATTTAGTCAGTATTTTTACTTTCTTATACGCAGTCAGTGAGTATACATCCTATAGAGAGATAATGCTTATGGAGCGAGTGTAATGATGATAGATTGTTATTTCTGATGAACTTAGACTGTGACATCGTTTAGCATGTGTCGCCTCGTGTAGGTAGTAACCCGACAACCCAAATTGAGCAATGGGAATTGGTGTGAATCTTTGCTATATTTATACAGTGTTGCACTGTGTTGTATATATGATAACGTGAGTTTTCTGACAGCAGACCATCAATGAAGACAGGAAGGGGGTACATGTATGCATCAAAATGTATTTGCTCAGTAAATACGAAAATTACAAAAAAATTAATTACTAATAATAACTATTTTGAATTTAAATAAATTTCGAAAAATAATTCTTCCTTTATTTCAACAAAACTAGATAGAGAAAGATATTCATAAACTAAAAAATAAAAATAACAATAACAAATTTTCGTAATATTAAATACTTAAATGCTATTTGAGTAAAAAAAATAAACATTAGAGATATAACAATAATAATATTTGATAAATAAAATAATATAAAATGATCACTATACGCACATAATTTACACGTCATAAATATATAATTATACATTTTTTAAAATTCGTAATTTTCTGACTAAACATGCGAGTTTCATGAAAAATTTTTGTACGGAATAATAAATTTAAAAAATATATTCTATGATCAATACAATTCGTTTCGGAATGAACCCAGTCTTTTACTACGGATTTCACTAATATTTTTTTATACATATATTATTTTAGTCCGTAGATGAATGGTTTCCGATTTTCTTAAATGTATTTAAAGCCATAGTTACTATAATTAATATTTGGTCGTTCGGTCTTTTTAATCGACATTCAGAACCTATATTAAGCCCGTATTCCCTATTAAAAATCAACATTTCTCTGTCGTCATACATTTGTTCTTTTTTGCTCATCTTTTCAGAACATACGTCACCATAAAATGTGTAATTGTTTCTTCTACTGTATTAAATAAATATTCATCCTCATCATTTTCGTAGTTACTTTTCTCGCTTTCTCTACTCAGTGACGCACTCATAACCGACTGAAGCGCTAAACGAAAATGCTTAGTAGAAGGGTTTGGATCATATCCTCTTCTCTGCCGAATTTTTGAAAACAAATTTTCTAATGGATCTTGACATAACCGGCTAGTTATTAAATACGTATATTTTGGTTTCATATCCTGCCACAAATTCATTAATCCATTGATGGTTTGTATTAACCCGTCAAAACAGTATGGTGTATTTTTAGGGACGGAGCATGTTTTTATCCATGGCACACCTTGTCAAAGAGTATCATATACAAGAGTATTTTTATCAGACATGGCACACCGATAAGGATTGGTACTATATAGCAGGTGTGGCCAACTTTGGTGCACATAAGATCTACTTTTTATTTTAAAATTGTGTCGCGATCGACCTATTTTTTAGGTAAGAAGGGGATGTTTTTGCAATGTGCTTTTATACCGACGTGCACTTTGGCGAGCTCCATGATTAAGGGGTAAATAATCTACATACATGAGTATTTATTTAATGGGTTAAAAAACTTATGTCCAGAGGAATTAAAACAACATGAGCACTTATTAATAACATTTATTCATTCAAACTTTTTAAATTAATGAGAAACCTGAGTCTGCATTTCCTTTACTAGTGCATCATAATTTGGAGTATATCCTGACAAAGACAATAACAATGAGTCCTCAGTATGAGAATCGGTCAGGACGGAACGAAGTTTAGTTTTAGTCAATTGTAAATATGAAAATGCCGATTCGCACAGATACGTAGATCCAAAGCAAGAATAAATATATTCGCTACATGTGATAATATTGGGATACTTTTCTCGGTTAACATATTTCCAGAAATTTTCTTCAAATTTTCTGGCTTGTAAGATTAAATCAGATTGTAAAATTATAATTTCATTTTCCAAGGCGTTTTGCTCCATATCAAATATGTCTGCAATTTTTTTTGAAAGGAAAAGATGTAAATTCCACAATTTCTTTAATTTTTTTAAAATCTTGGAATCGCTTCTCAAAATCTTCCATTACATTTTGTATTTCGGCCACGTACTTGTCAATCTCATAAATTATATTTTTATTTTTTTGTAAGTTGTCTGCCATATTTGGAAAATGGTTCATATTATTTTGTTGTAAATCTTCTATCAACAAAATAAATTTGGTTTTATATGCATCTATGCTGCTAATCATATCAATTATTGTTTTATTTTTACCTTGTAATTCTAAATTTAAATGGCTTAATATGGAAGTAAAATCTGTAAGGAATGCTAAGTCACTAAGCCAGGTTTTGTCATTTAAATATGCATATTTTTTCTCTTGTTCATTAAGAAATTCTATTATTTCAGGCAATAAATCACGAAATCGTTGCAGAAATTTACCTCTACTTAGCCATCTTACATCAGTATGCAATAATAAATCAGACTGACCTTCATCGAGTTTTAGTTGAAAAAGACGACGTTTGAGAGAACTTCCACGAATTGAATTAACAATTTCAAACGCGATGTCCATTACTTCTTTTGTATTTAGTCTCTTGCTGGATAATACTTGCTGGTGAATTATACAGTGGTAACTCAAAAAATCTGGGAATTCATCGTCATTTCGACATAGGGCTATAAATCCATTTTTGCGGCCTATCATTGCAGCTGCGCCATCCGTTGTTATTGAAACTAATTTAAAAAGAGGTACTTTCTTATCATTAAGCAGACTTTTAAACCCGTTGAATATATCTACACCTCTAGTCCTTTCTTTCAAAGAAATCATACCCAACAATTCTTCTTTAGATGTAAAATCTTCAAAAACTAAACGAATGAAAACAAGTAACTGTGCAGTATCACTTATATCTGTCGATTCATCACATTGAAGAGAAAAACAAGAGCATCTGTTAATATCATTTTGTAACTGTTCCTTTAAATTTCCACCCATCTTTTCGATTCGTCGCATCACTGTGTTTCGGGACAGTTGTAGATCTTGAATTGCAGCAGTAATTTCGCTCTTGTTCTTAAAATCATTAAAAAGGGAATCCGAGATTTCCAAGAACATTTCCTTTACAAATTCACCATCAGAAAATGGTTTACATTTTTTAGCTAATAGATTTGAAGGATGCAGTTGTTACTGCTTGTGACTTCAATATTGGCTTTTTGAAAATATTTTGTTGATTTGTTAATTGAGTTTTAAGATCCCGAACTTTACGTTTTCGTAATTCGGAATTTGGTGGATAATCTGTTTGATACTTGTTATGTAAAGATAAGAAATGTCTCTCCAAATTACTCTTTTTAGCAATGGCTATCGAGCTAAGACATATTAAGCAGCAACATTTATCATTCACCATCGTAAAAAAATAGTTAATTTCCCATTCTTCATTGAAATGATATGTTTTCGATTTTTTTGGTTTGCTATCCATGTTCATAAATAGGTATACTAAAATGCAAAAAATATACGACTTAATAATAGGGCATGTAATAAAAGTATTGGATCAAATTTGGAGGATTACCCCCCCGGCTTCGAACCCGATATAATAACTTTTTTTTATTTTTTTTAATATATAAACTAAAAGTAATATATACCCTATGATTCCTGACGAGCAACTGGCAATTCAATATTTTTACGACAAAAATATTTTATGCTACATTCCTTGTTGCCCTGTTGACGGTTCTTCAATGAAGCAAATCTTTTCTTTAAGGTATAAATGCAGAAAAAAAATACATAGAAAGATATATTCTGTTCTTACGCAAACTATATTCAAAAATTTGCAAATAAAAATAAATGATCTAATTTATTTGATGCATATGTGGATCTGTGAAGTATCCGTCAAGTCAATTCTTCTTCTAACAGGCCATGGATCAGATACAATTAACAGGATATTTAAGTTGTTTAGAAAGGCTATAGCCTTACAGGTGGAGCAGAGTGAAATTAAGATTGGAGGTCCAAATGTCATCGTGCAACTTGATGAAAGCAAATTTGGTAAGAGAAAATACCACAGGGGACATAGGGTTGAAGGAGTATGGGTATTTGGAGGTGTGGAAATTTCTTTTTTGCTCATGCAATTTTTCTGTAACTGTAACCATTTTTGAGTAATTGCAGAAACTGCAAAAAATGACTAGAGTTAACAGGCACTTCCGCTTTGAATATTTTTTTCAAAAATAGGAGGTGCACACCTCAGGCATATGCAAATTTTAAGTTTAAAGTTTCATAATTTTAGCTTCAACCGTTTAGGCTGTAGAGAACATGCACACACACAAACACACACACACACACACACAGACGGACGTCATTCCAAAAATAGTCGGAATCGATTCAGGGAAGGTCAAAACGTATATTTCCGTTAAAATCTCGAGTTCGAAATTTTTCATGATTACAATACTTACTTATACTTCGTATAAGAAAGTAAAAATGCATCACCGTTCTTAACTATTGTTTTATTTCGAATAATTGAGCAGGTGTTTTTAATAAGAAATATGGATAGATGTCTCTACTACAGCAATTTGTTTGAAAATATAATACCATCGCTTTGCATGCAATTGAATTATACATACTATTGTTAGAAAATCTTTGGTTCTTTGATGATTAACGGCAGAAATATTTTTCGTTTTTACAATACTATTTTATAGATTGGAATACTTTTTTATATTTCTAAAATTATCGATGCGATCTTCAACATATTATTTCAAATTCTAATAATGTTTTATTTAACCCTCTAAATTTATCTATTCGGTCTAAATTATTTTATTCCAACTTCCAATAATACGATTACGATATGTAATCGTATTATTGGAAGTTGGAATAAAATAATTTGTCGAAATGGAAAAAATGATTATCATTGTTACCGTTTTGGCGGGAAAAAAATATTTCATATAAATGTTATTACGTAAAAGTATATTTGTTACATTGTATGAATATTAAAACAAATCTGAGCCAAATATGCGAATTCATGGGCAAACGACAATTGAATTTTATTAGAATATTGAATATAGATTTTTTTTCATATATCGTGTAATTTGTGTGATTGTTTTATTTGTCATACCAACGCATATATAAATTATGGCAAAAGGTGAAAATGATCCCAAACGAAATCCCCGTTATCTACGCGTAGACAGGAATATACATATATATATATATATATATATATATATATATATATATATATATATATATATATATATATATATATATATATATAAATATATATATATATATATATATATATATATATATATATATATATATATATATATATATATATATATATATATATATATATATATATATATTTATATATATATATATATATATATATATATATATATATATATATATATATACATCTGCAGTGTCATGCATCGAACTTTCTTATACGCTTTTGGGTAAGATATCATATTACATTATTTTACTAATTTATAATATATTACTAACCTTTGGAACCCCTTTTCACTAAATTATTTCTTAGAATAAATATCATATGTCAAAATCCAAATTATATAAGTTTTTTATTTTTCTATTAAACAATTGACAGGCACAGTTGATACGATTTATGTGAAAATAATTATAATAAGAACAAACTTCAATTGCCATTTTCTTATTTCCGGTACCTTTTTTGAAAGAAAGTTTCATATAAAGGTTGTACAAAATGCTAATATCTAAAATTTGTAGTACAAAATTTTTTCTGTAAGTGCAATTATTTTAAAGTAATTGCAGAAACCGCAAATAATTACTGGGTAAACATGCACTTCCGGTTTGAATATTGCTTTCAAAAATAATTGGTTTTCTGCCCAGGGAAATACAAATCTTAAGTTTGAAGTTTCATAATTTTACCTTCAACTGTCTAGGCTGTAGAGCGTTCATACACACACGGACCCACACACACAGACGTACGTCAGTCCAAAAATAGTCGGAATCGTTTCAAGGAAGGTCAAAACGTATATTCCCGATAAAATCTCGAGATCGAAAATTTTATATACTGCGTATAGAAAGTAAAAAACTGGCGTGTCTGTCACTGAACTCTCTTATAATTTTTTTACTTTTTTATACGCAGTATAAGTAAGTATTGTAATCATGAAAAATGTTGATCTCGATATTTTAATGGAAATATATCTTTTGACCTTCCCTGAATTGAGTCTGACTATTTTTGAGATGACGTCTGTCTGTGTGTGTGTACGTGTGTGAGTCTGTCTGTCTGTGTGTATGTGTGCGCTCTACAGCCTAAACGGTAAAAGATACAGTTATGAAACTTCAAACTTAAGATTTGTATGTTCCTGGCAGAAAGACCTCCTATTTTGAAAAGTATATTTCAACAGGAAGTGCATGTTTACTCCATTGAATTTTTGCAATTTCTGCTATAACTCAAAAACGGTAGCTTTTACAGCAAAATTTTTAGAATTATAATAAAAGATATTGATATTTCGCATAACTTTTATTTGAAAATATTTTTCAAAAAAGATACTGGTTACAAAAAAAGAGTGTTTTTTCAATATTCTGCTTTAACTCAAAAACGGTAGTACTTACAGCAAAATTTGTAAAAATGAAAATAAAAGATATTAATATTACGCATAACTTTTATTTGAAAAGTATTTTCAGAAAAGGTACCGGTTACAACAAAAATTGGGTTATATTCAATATTACATTCAATACTTCTCACGTCTGGTAGCGGAGGTTAAGTCTATAGACTTGACCTCCTCTAGTAGTTGATCTACTCGCCATGACATGCCTGTCGCTAATCTACAGACAAGTATATACAGTCGTATAACGTAAAGCAGCGCTTAATATTGTAGTGCTACCTCCGCACTAAAGGTGGCTACTATAATGATGTCAAGCGCTATGCCACGACTAACTAAAATTTCAGTTTCCGTTTTATCTCGATAAGTAATCTGATCGTATATTGAATGGCTCGTGTATTGTATGCAATTGCGAATATATTTAGCGGAGGTTATTTTTTTTATGTTTATCAAAATTTCAAATTTCCTTAAAATGAATATAAGATATCTAAGCATAAGTGTGTTAATATACTTTCGTATACGCTAATATAATTTCTTACACTCATTCTGATAGATCATTAGAATTTATAAAACATTTCAATTTTTCAAAATTTTTTAATTCTAATGAACTAATTAAAATGCGTAAAAGAAAGTTCAGTGACAGACACGTCAGCTTTTTTTCTTATACTTCTGGGGTTAAACGGCAAGTTATCCGCATGCCCGTATATATACAGCGTCAAGTCAATGCAGTATGCGTGAGAAATATTAAATGTGATATTGAAAATAACTAATTATTTTTGTAACCAGTATTTTTTCTGAAAAATATTTTTAAATAATAGGTTTTGCGAAATATTAATATCTTTTATTTTCATTCTGACAAATGTTGCTGTAACTACTACCGTTTTTGAGTTATAGCAGAATATTGAAGAAGCTTATTCTTTTGTAACCAGTACATTTTCTGATAAATATTTTTAAATAAAAGTTATGCGAAACATTAATAGCTTTTATTTTTAATCCGACTAATTTTACTGTAAGTACTACCGTTTTTGAGTTATAGCAGAAAATGCAAAAAATGACTAGAGTAAACATACACTTCCGGTTGGAATTCACACAGACACATACACACAGCCAGACAGACGTCATTTCAAAAATAGTCAGACTCGATTCAGGGAAGGTCAAAAGATATATTTCTGTTAAAATCTCGAGATGGAAATAATTTCGACGAAATTTTCCATAATTACAATACTTACTTATACTTCGTATAAGAAAGTAAAAATGGTAATTTACAATATATAATTTTTTTTTTGTGAAAAGTAATATTTATAAGGTACAAATACAACAGTATTTGAATCAACTCAAATTGATAACACCTTCTAAACTTCAAGACCCGCGGCATACTCGTGGCCTGGATACTTGGAATCACGAATACAGAAACTCAAGAAAAATTAATGTTGCCGTCTAATTTACTAATAAAATAAGAGAATATTGAAGCACCAACCTACATTGTTAGTGATGTACTAGTTATAATTTGGAAGGGGATATGACGCGTTACTACAATACTGTTTGGGGTTGAAGTGGGGCCATGTAAGAATTGGTTCACAGACGGCCATTTTGTTGAAGGGAGGGCTGCGAATTAGTTCGAGTTATATACGCCGCCAGAATGGCCGCCATAGACGTGGCTTCATTACGTCATATTTTAAATGCCCAATTGTTGTACCGCGATCGGGTTTTATTTAAATGATTTAATTACTTCAAAAAAACTGCGATTCCCGTGCCAAGAGCACAAATTAAAAATAATGTCTAAAATTATTTTTATTTTTCTAAAAGTACGTTTAGAGCGTAATTGTGTGTTCTTAAATGCAGATCAAAAAGCAAATTTGCATAAAAAAAATTGGCAAAACATTCCATAAACTAAATATATATAAGAAATAATTTTATGTGTATTTCTTTTTACCCCTATGATTTCCCACTACAAATACCACTAAAATTTATATTTTTACTTTTAAGTTAAATTAATTTGATTTTACGTTAAATGGTTATTGCGTCATTCAATTTAATATAAATAAATATTATCCTTCAAAAATTTTGGAAATACAAATAACAAAACTATAATGCAACTATATTTAGATATTGTCGCGTTAAAATATTCGTACCGGTTGGGCCATGAACATCATGACGAGCACTACTGATTGTCAGTGCCATCTACAACTTTCCAGTCACTATTAGAAGTGTCAAAAGCTTGAGTCGGACCGGCCTGAACGTGACCGTCGTTTTTCAGGCGTTTCCTACAATATGGACTGAGTAATTGTTTCAGCAAAAATTTAAACTAAAATTTTTCAGTATTCAAATAAAACATATTTCTTTATAAGAGCTATATAAATTAATAAATACTTACTTCTATATTTGTATTTGTTAAATTTAAAATAAATTTTAATGCTAATTAAGTAATTTGTATTTATTTTTACTTATACACTGTATAATTTTCTCTTATAATGAGCGTATTTATTTTCTAATAAAATATATAGAGAGAAGCGTATTTATTTTATAATAATTTATTTTAACGAACAAAATATTATTTGTTATTACAAATAACATTTAAACATCTGCAGTGCCATGCACCGAACTTTCTTATACGCTTTTGGGTTAAATCACATCCTATTTTCATTATTTTTCTAATTTATAATATATGTTCTAACTTTTGGAACACTTTTACACTAAATATATTTCTTAGAATAAATATAAAATGTCAAACTTCAAATTATTTAAGTCTGTTTTGTTATTTTTGATAAGCAATTGACAGGCGCAGATGATAAGATTTATGTAAAAATAAATATAATAAGCAGTAATTTCAAGAGCCACTTTCTTGTTTCCGGTACCGTTTGGGAAAATAAATTTCAAATAAATGTTGTACTAAATGCTGATATCTATAATTTTTATTGTAACAATTTTTCTGTAACTGCAACTATTTTTGAGTAATTGCAGAAACTGCAAAAAATGACTAGAGTAAACATGCACTTCCGGTCAGAATATTGTTTTCAAAAATAAGAGGTTTTCTTGCCAGGCACATACAAATCTTAAGTTTAAAATTTCATAATTTGGGCTGTAGAATGCTCCAATACACCCATACACACACACACACACATACACACACACGCACACACACACACACTCACACACTAACACACATATACACACACACACACACACACGGACGGACGTCATTTAAAAAATGGTTGGAATCGATTCAGGGAAGGTCAAAACGTATATTTCCGTTAAAATCTCGAGATCGAAATTTTTCATAATTACAATACTTACTTGTACTGCGTATAAGAAAGTAATAACATAGGAAAGTCAAAAGTTGTATTTTTTAAATGCTTATCGATTACCTCGCATACGAAAGTTAATATAAGAGAAAATTAATGTACTTACATTATATGATAGCATAGCTCTTTAATTTCATCGGATCTATCTGTACAGTCGGCCACTCCATTGCATATCTTTTTTAAATCAATTATTTTGCCATCAGTACAAATAGAATCATTTGTCTCTACAGATTCAGTATTTTGAACATCTAAATATATAAGAATATATGATATACACATACATACATTATTTAATTTTTTTCAATTCTTACACATTAGTTTAAGTAACAAAATCAAATTCAATAAAACTTGACCGGAATGCATTTTAGCAGTGTTAAATATGTTTATATGTTTGCTTCTTATATATAAAAAGTTAATTTACACCATAGCTCATTAATCACGTATCAAATTTTATATTGCACATAATAATTATAATTAAATGTAGCGAATAATTGCAGGTGCTCAATTAATGCTAAAACATGGCATTCACGTTAACGTTAATACATACAAAGGATTTATTATATGAGACAATATCAACAAAATTATTATCATATATTTACATTTTACCTATTTCATAATACGTCGTTTAAAATTTACTCGCATTATACTAGAACATGTGTTTTGTTGTTATTAAATACTTCAATAATTTATAATTTCAAACTATAGTCTATGAAAGTTATAAATAGTACAAAAGTACAAATGCTACATTATTTAGAAATATCTGCATTATATTAAATTGAAAATGGAAGTATAATACTGAAAATCTCAAACTGAAATATTATTTTGCATATTTTAGTAATATTTCCTTAAATTTAAAAACTCTTATTTATGATTCATAAACATTCTCTAGACGATGTTATTAACATGCATATCCTTTAGTTGCAATTAAAATGACGATTTGTAACGAGTTGGTCTTTATATCCCTATAAGAATAGCCAAATATTGCAATTATAATAAGTTTAATACCATGTTAGGAAATTTAAATGATAGCATCTTTATTTTACATTAGAAATGAACAAACATTTCGAACCGTGTACATACATAATAAATAAACAGGTTTTTCAAATACTTATTCATTATTTTATGGCCATGATATCATTAGAGAAAGAATCCTATGGCGCTGACCAATAACCATGAAATTCATATTTTGATTATAAAGCCTATAATTCATTCTTTGGTATTTTCTTATGTGAAATTGGTGGTTTTGAAATCAAAATACATGTATTATTTCGATGATTGAGTAGCTTAAATCCGGATAATCTTCGTTTAACTACGCAAGACAAGTATCTATAATGTTCGCGTGCGACATCTAGGCTCGGCGCATTCGCATATATCAAACGACGGATGACAAATACGAGAATGCTGGTGGTCGCTTTTCGTATGTTTACACACAAACCAACAGCATTTAAGTTTGTTTCCGAGTCTGTCTTTATTCAATTGTACTTAGTTACATACATATATGTATGTGTGTGTACAGATGAATAAGAATTTCCTAGGACTACTTAACTTATATATGGCAAACATTTATAACAAATTTAAATACTTTAAATGTATTTATTCCGTTAGATTAAGTTATACGAAGGAGTTAAAACGTATGTTATACCACGCCTGGAATTTGAAGCTTCTGGGTTCGATTCCCAGTGATATCCAATTAATTTTTTCCATATATCGTATAAAAAATAGTATAGATATTCGTTCAGATTTTCGACTATTTATATTAGATAATTAATATGAGCTAACTGGATGACGGGGAGGCCTAAAGGGCACCTATAGGCTAGACTAGATCGCGGTATCATGTGTAAAAACTTATAACCTGCAGGTGTATCTATATTTTCATTAAAATAGTATACAACAATCGCAATGCAAATATACAACAAACTGCTTCATTTCCATAGAGACCACTTATAATTTTCCATTTCAAACGTAGACAGGACCAAAATCCAAGTCTACCAAAAATAGAAATAACGCGGTATATAACTTAATACAATATAAATTAACGAAATATAACACCTTTTTATAAATTTTCAGATATTTTCAAAAAAGAAAATGGCTAAATTCACGAATAAAAGTATGTACCAATTAATAATTATTTGAGTTTACTTAATAATATATCTACAATTTTGCTATTTTCAGTCACCAAAGCATTCGCTCAACTAAAACAAATTTTTAAGAAAAATAATGACCAAATCAAGTTTGAAGATACCGTGCAGTTGTTTGGTGCAGGGTGGGTTGGCGCACCCTTTTATTTGGCAGAATGGTGCATCTTTATGGCCGTTTGAAGTTAAATTATAGTGATATTGACAATAATTATTATATTAATAAAAATAAGTTATATATAGAAGAAAATAGAAATCAAAAATTTTGTTAAATGCTAATTTGGACCAATTGTCGAAATTTTTTGAGCAAATTGAGTGTGTGAAAATACTTTGGATGAAACTTTCAAAATTTATTAGTTGGTATAAATTATTAACGTTTGGACATTTAGATAGAATAATTTTAGATCTAAAACAAAATTATGGGTAGAAATTTTTAATTGGCGTTGCTTGGTGTAGGGGTAGGGAAGGTTGGAAACTCAATATTCAAAATTATAAAGTGATTATTAAGAACTAAACAAATTAGAAGATAAGTGCAATGGAAATAAGAAAATTCAACAATTTCATAGTGTAAGATAATTTTAAGCTATAAAAAAACTGAAAGAATAGACATAGTTATAAGAAGTGTAGAATAGAATTAGATAGAATTAGAAGATAGAATAGAATTAGAAGATAGAATAGAATAAGAAAATTACATTAGAAGTAGATAAGGAAAAATAAATAATTATAGAGGAACGAAGATCGGGAACAACACCACACCTTCCAGCAGCTCCAATTATTCAAAATTAAAAGTGAAGAATATTTCGATAGACAATTTTAATGGATGTATCAAAATTCAAGATAGAATAATAAGCAACTCTCGAGTACCTCTTTGGAGATTTTATTGAAATTAACTGTAATTGAACAGCATGAAAAAATATTGGTCCAATTAGCACAAAATTTACGTGAACTTTTAAGAGAAAACAAGAAACAAATTACCAGTACATACAATTAATATGCCACAAAATTTTAAGTTCTTTCACACCTAAATTTGAAATTATTGTTAACTATTGGAAAAATCTTGTAAAAAATTCCGTATTTGCCGAAAATATATTTTGATTTCTAAATTTACCAATTGTGTTTCATTTATTACTTTTAATCCCAAATCAGGCACCTTCAGACCGAAAAAGGAGCTCACCAAATTTGGTCTTACGACTTAGGATCTTTAGAATCAGAAATGAAAGAATGTTTTGTATTTGTGTATTATGCAGGGTGAGGTAAAAACCCGATGCGTCATCAACCCTTGTACATTTATTTGAAATTAAATTACTTTTGAATTTGTGCTGAATATGATTTTTAGAACATAGTAACTATTGTTGTGGTAGCAAAAGTTGCTTTTCTGCTATACTTGTGTAAATATACCATTTTCTATTATTGTATTGTTATAAAGCAAATATTTTTATATTATGCTATAAATAATTCAAAAAAGTATTGATACTTCTAAAGAAATACAAGCCAACAGCACCATAGTATAACCACGCAAACAAATTGAAATACAATTGCAACATACAACAAACGAACCAGTACGTATATATGTGTGTATCATAACCAATAAAGAATCTATTTATGTTTAAGCATGACTATTGCCGCACCTATGTATGTATGTATCTAGGTAGAATATTATTTATGACTCCTAGCTTCCTACGATTTTTGCCCAACGATTTACCAGCATATATCCCGCAATGGGGTTTCGAAATTTACACTGCCGCTATTGGACATACAGTAGCTAACAGTGTGTCTATCATATAATAAAACACGTACTTTTAATACGTCTGTCTTTGTCTAACTTGCTGCGCAGATACATTACACATTGTATTGAATAATAAATAAGATGCGTTCATTCAATATATACATATATGTTTGTTTATATATGCAGAAAAACTCCTACAAGTTTTGTTTCTGCTTGATAGCAAGGAATAATTGTAATTGAATATTGAATTTATTCTCTGACAAGCTTTCAAAACAGTTTATTAATTATTAAAAGTAATTTTTGTTTTATACAGAAATTAACGTCGTATCAAAATTGCTATTGTTTAATTCAAAAAGTTTATTTCGTCACAATTAATTGAAACACAGTTGAAGTAAATGTTGATTCATAAATCAAATACGATTTGTTTAGAAGTTATATTTTTATGGAAATTACAAAAAAACTTTCATATACGAAGTATTTTCTTCAACGATTTATAAATTGTATTTGGATATATTTCTTATTTAAGCATGTATAAGAAAGTTCAGTGCAGACCATTGCGGATATTTTTTGTCTTGCACTGGTGGCCGGTGCGGCGGAATGGTGGCATTCCTGTTCGGATTCCTTCTTCAGGCCAGGCCCGTTATATTTAAAATGCCTAATTGTTGTGCCGCGATCGGGTTTCAAATGATATAATTACTTCAAAAAAACTGCGATTCCCGTGCCAAGAGCACAAATTAAAAATAATGTCTAAAATTATTTTTATTTTTCTAAAAGTACGTTTAGAGCGTAATTGTGTGTTCTTAAATGCAGATCAAAAAGAAAATTTGCATAAAAAAAATTGGCAAAACATTCCATAAACTAAATATATGTAAGAAATAATTTTATGTGTATTTCTTTTTACCCCTATGATTTCCCACTACAAATACCACTAAAATTTATATTTTTACTTTTAAGTTAAATTAATTTGATTTTACGTTAAATGGTTATTGCGTCATTCAATTTAATATAAATAAATATTATCCTTCAAAAATTTTGGAAATACAAATAACAAAACTATAATGCAACTATATTTAGATATTGTCGCGTTAAAATATTCGTACCGGTTGGGCCATGAACATCATGACGAGCACTACTGATTGTCAGTGCCATCTACAACTTTCCAGTCACTATTAGAAGTGTCAAAAGCTTGAGTCGGACCGGCCTGAACGTGACCGTCGTTTTTCAGGCGTTTCCTACAATATGGACTGAGTAATTGTTTCAGCAAAAATTTAAACTAAAATTTTTCAGTATTCAAATAAAACATATTTCTTTATAAGAGCTATATAAATTAATAAATACTTACTTCTATATTTGTATTTGTTAAATTTAAAATAAATTTTAATGCTAATTAAGTAATTTGTATTTATTTTTACTTATACACTGTATAATTTTCTCTTATAATGAGCGTATTTATTTTCTAATAAAATATATAGAGAGAAGCGTATTTATTTTATAATTAATTTATTTTAACGAACAAAATATTATTTGTTATTACAAATAACATTTAAACATCTGCAGTGCCATGCACCGAACTTTCTTATACGCTTTTGGGTTAAATCACATCCTATTTTCATTATTTTTCTAATTTATAATATATGTTCTAACTTTTGGAACACTTTTACACTAAATATATTTCTTAGAATAAATATAAAATGTCAAACTTCAAATTATTTAAGTCTGTTTTGTTATTTTTGATAAGCAATTGACAGGCGCAGATGATAAGATTTATGTAAAAATAAATATAATAAGCAGTAATTTCAAGAGCCACTTTCTTGTTTCCGGTACCGTTTGGGAAAATAAATTTCAAATAAATGTTGTACTAAATGCTGATATCTATAATTTTTATTGTAACAATTTTTCTGTAACTGCAACTATTTTTGAGTAATTGCAGAAACTGCAAAAAATGACTAGAGTAAACATGCACTTCCGGTCAGAATATTGTTTTCAAAAATAAGAGGTTTTCTTGCCAGGCACATACAAATCTTAAGTTTAAAATTTCATAATTTGGGCTGTAGAATGCTCCAATACACCCATACACACACACACACATACACACACACACACACACACACTCACACACTAACACACATACACACACACACACACACACACACGGACGGACGTCATTTAAAAAATGGTTGGAATCGATTCAGGGAAGGTCAAAACGTATATTTCCGTTAAAATCTCGAGATCGAAATTTTTCATAATTACAATACTTACTTGTACTGCGTATAAGAAAGTAATAACATAGGAAAGTCAAAAGTTGTATTTTTTAAATGCTTATCGATTACCTCGCATACGAAAGTTAATATAAGAGAAAATTAATGTACTTACATTATATGATAGCATAGCTCTTTAATTTCATCGGATCTATCTGTACAGTCGGCCACTCCATTGCATATCTTTTTTAAATCAATTATTTTGCCATCAGTACAAATAGAATCATTTGTCTCTACAGATTCAGTATTTTGAACATCTAAATATATAAGAATATATGATATACACATACATACATTATTTAATTTTTTTCAATTCTTACACATTAGTTTAAGTAACAAAATCAAATTCAATAAAACTTGACCGGAATGCATTTTAGCAGTGTTAAATATGTTTATATGTTTGCTTCTTATATATAAAAAGTTAATTTACACCATAGCTCATTAATCACGTATCAAATTTTATATTGCACATAATAATTATAATTAAATGTAGCGAATAATTGCAGGTGCTCAATTAATGCTAAAACATGGCATTCACGTTAACGTTAATACATACAAAGGATTTATTATATGAGACAATATCAACAAAATTATTATCATATATTTACATTTTACCTATTTCATAATACGTCGTTTAAAATTTACTCGCATTATACTAGAACATGTGTTTTGTTGTTATTAAATACTTCAATAATTTATAATTTCAAACTATAGTCTATGAAAGTTATAAATAGTACAAAAGTACAAATGCTACATTATTTAGAAATATCTGCATTATATTAAATTGAAAATGGAAGTATAATACTGAAAATCTCAAACTGAAATATTATTTTGCATATTTTAGTAATATTTCCTTAAATTTTAAAACTCTTATTTATGATTCATAAACATTCTCTAGACGATGTTATTAACATGCATATCCTTTAGTTGCAATTAAAATGACGATTTGTAACGAGTTGGTCTTTATATCCCTATAAGAATAGCCAAATATTGCAATTATAATAAGTTTAATACCATGTTAGGAAATTTAAATGATAGCATCTTTATTTTACATTAGAAATGAACAAACATTTCGAACCGTGTACATACATAATAAATAAACAGGTTTTTCAAATACTTATTCATTATTTTATGGCCATGATATCATTAGAGAAAGAATCCTATGGCGCTGACCAATAACCATGAAATTCATATTTTGATTATAAAGCCTATAATTCATTCTTTGGTATTTTCTTATGTGAAATTGGTGGTTTTGAAATCAAAATACATGTATTATTTCGATGATTGAGTAGCTTAAATCCGGATAATCTTCGTTTAACTACGCAAGACAAGTATCTATAATGTTCGCGTGCGACATCTAGGCTCGGCGCATTCGCATATATCAAACGACGGATGACAAATACGAGAATGCTGGTGGTCGCTTTTCGTATGTTTACACACAAACCAACAGCATTTAAGTTTGTTTCCGAGTCTGTCTTTATTCAATTGTACTTAGTTACATACATATATGTATGTGTGTGTACAGATGAATAAGAATTTCCTAGGACTACTTAACTTATATATGGCAAACATTTATAACAAATTTAAATACTTTAAATGTATTTATTCCGTTAGATTAAGTTATACGAAGGAGTTAAAACGTATGTTATACCACGCCTGGAATTTGAAGCTTCTGGGTTCGATTCCCAGTGATATCCAATTAATTTTTTCCATATTTCGTATAAAAAATAGTATAGATATTCGTTCAGATTTTCGACTATTTATATTAGATAATTAATATGAGCTAACTGGATGACGGGGAGGCCTAAAGGGCACCTATAGGCTAGACTAGATCGCGGTATCATGTGTAAAAACTTATAACCTGCAGGTGTATCTATATTTTCATTAAAATAGTATACAACAATCGCAATGCAAATATACAACAAACTGCTTCATTTCCATAGAGACCACTTATAATTTTCCATTTCAAACGTAGACAGGACCAAAATCCAAGTCTACCAAAATTAGAAATAACGCGGTATATAACTTAATACAATATAAATTAACGAAATATAACACCTTTTTATAAATTTTCAGATATTTTCAAAAAAGAAAATGGCTAAATTCACGAATAAAAGTATGTACCAATTAATAATTATTTGAGTTTACTTAATAATATATCTACAATTTTGCTATTTTCAGTCACCAAAGCATTCGCTCAACTAAAACAAATTTTTAAGAAAAATAATGACCAAATCAAGTTTGAAGATACCGTGCAGTTGTTTGGTGCAGGGTGGGTTGGCGCACCCTTTTATTTGGCAGAATGGTGCATCTTTATGGCCGTTTGAAGTTAAATTATAGTGATATTGACAATAATTATTATATTAATAAAAATAAGTTATATATAGAAGAAAATAGAAATCAAAAATTTTGTTAAATGCTAATTTGGACCAATTGTCGAAATTTTTTGAGAAAATTGGGTGTGTGAAAATACTTTGGATGAAACTTTCAAAATTTATTAGTTGGTATAAATTATTAACGTTTGGACATTTAGATAGAATAATTTTAGATCTAAAACAAAATTATGGGTAGAAATTTTTAATTGGCGTTGCTTGGTGTAGGGGTAGGGAAGGTTGGAAACTCAATATTCAAAATTATAAAGTGATTATTAAGAACTAAACAAATTAGAAGATAAGTGCAATGGAAATAAGAAAATTCAACAATTTCATAGTGTAAGATAATTTTAAGCTATAAAAAAACTGAAAGAATAGACATAGTTATAAGAAGTGTAGAATAGAATTAGATAGAATTAGAAGATAGAATAGAATTAGAAGATAGAATAGAATAAGAAAATTACATTAGAAGTAGATAAGGAAAAATAAATAATTATAGAGGAACGAAGACCGGGAACAACACCACACCTTCCAGCAGCTCCAATTATTCAAAATTAAAAGTGAAGAATATTTCGATAGACAATTTTAATGGATGTATCAAAATTCAAGATAGAATAATAAGCAACTCTCGAGTACCTCTTTGGAGATTTTATTGAAATTAACTGTAATTGAACAGCATGAAAAAATATTGGTCCAATTAGCACAAAATTTACGTGAACTTTTAAGAGAAAACAAGAAACAAATTACCAGTACATACAATTAATATGCCACAAAATTTTAAGTTCTTTCACACCTAAATTTGAAATTATTGTTAACTATTGGAAAAATCTTGTAAAAAATTCCGTATTTGCCGAAAATATATTTTGATTTCTAAATTTACCAATTGTGTTTCATTTATTACTTTTAATCCCAAATCAGGCACCTTCAGACCGAAAAAGGAGCTCACCAAATTTGGTCTTACGACTTAGGATCTTTAGAATCAGAAATGAAAGAATGTTTTGTATTTGTGTATTATGCAGGGTGAGGTAAAAACCCGATGCGTCATCAACCCTTGTACATTTATTTGAAATTAAATTACTTTTGAATTTGTGCTGAATATGATTTTTAGAACATAGTAACTATTGTTGTGGTAGCAAAAGTTGCTTTTCTGCTATACTTGTGTAAATATACCATTTTCTATTATTGTATTGTTATAAAGCAAATATTTTTATATTATGCTATAAATAATTCAAAAAAGTATTGATACTTCTAAAGAAATACAAGCCAACAGCACCATAGTATAACCACGCAAACAAATTGAAATACAATTGCAACATACAACAAACGAACCAGTACGTATATATGTGTGTATCATAACCAATAAAGAATCTATTTATGTTTAAGCATGACTATTGCCGCACCTATGTATGTATGTATCTAGGTAGAATATTATTTATGACTCCTAGCTTCCTACGATTTTTGCCCAACGATTTACCAGCATATATCCCGCAATGGGGTTTCGAAATTTACACTGCCGCTATTGGACATACAGTAGCTAACAGTGTGTCTATCATATAATAAAACACGTACTTTTAATACGTCTGTCTTTGTCTAACTTGCTGCGCAGATACATTACACATTGTATTGAATAATAAATAAGATGCGTTCATTCAATATATACATATATGTTTGTTTATATATGCAGAAAAACTCCTACAAGTTTTGTTTCTGCTTGATAGCAAGGAATAATTGTAATTGAATATTGAATTTATTCTCTGACAAGCTTTCAAAACAGTTTATTAATTATTAAAAGTAATTTTTGTTTTATACAGAAATTAACGTCGTATCAAAATTGCTATTGTTTAATTCAAAAAGTTTATTTCGTCACAATTAATTGAAACACAGTTGAAGTAAATGTTGATTCATAAATCAAATACGATTTGTTTAGAAGTTATATTTTTATGGAAATTACAAAAAAACTTTCATATACGAAGTATTTTCTTCAACGATTTATAAATTGTATTTGGATATATTTCTTATTTAAGCATGTATAAGAAAGTTCAGTGCAGACCATTGCGGATATTTTTTGTCTTGCACTGGTGGCCGGTGCGGCGGAATGGTGGCATTCCTGTTCGGATTCCTTCTTCAGGCCAGGCCCGTCCGACTCTACCACAATCCTATTGTTGACGAGATTTGCTCGCTGACTAGAAAATTGTAGATGGCTCTGACAACCAATAGTGATCGAAAAGCGCACCAAAACATAACCTAATTGGACATATTCTTTGGGTTCTTTAGCTTCATTACGTTATATTTAAAATGCCTAATTGTTGTGCCGCGATCGGGTTTCAAATGATATAATTACTTCAAAAAAACTGCGATTCCCGTGCCAAGAGCACAAATTAAAAATAATGTCTAAAATTATTTTTATTTTTCTAAAAGTACGTTTAGAGCGTAATTGTGTGTTCTTAAATGCAGATCAAAAAGAAAATTTGCATAAAAAAAATTGGCAAAACATTCCATAAACTAAATATATATAAGAAATAATTTTATGTGTATTTCTTTTTACCCCTATGATTTCCCACTACAAATACCACTAAAATTTATATTTTTACTTTTAAGTTAAATTAATTTGATTTTACGTTAAATGGTTATTGCGTCATTCAATTTAATATAAATAAATATTATCCTTCAAAAATTTTGGAAATACAAATAACAAAACTATAATGCAACTATATTTAGATATTGTCGCGTTAAAATATTCGTACCGGTTGGGCCATGAACATCATGACGAGCACTACTGATTGTCAGTGCCATCTACAACTTTCCAGTCACTATTAGAAGTGTCAAAAGCTTGAGTCGGACCGGCCTGAACGTGACCGTCGTTTTTTCAGGCGTTTCCTACAATATGGACTGAGTAATTGTTTCAGCAAAAATTTAAACTAAAATTTTTCAGTATTCAAATAAAACATATTTCTTTATAAGAGCTATATAAATTAATAAATACTTACTTCTATATTTGTATTTGTTAAATTTAAAATAAATTTTAATGCTAATTAAGTAATTTGTATTTATTTTTACTTATACACTGTATAATTTTCTCTTATAATGAGCGTATTTATTTTCTAATAAAATATATAGAGAGAAGCGTATTTATTTTATAATAATTTATTTTAACGAACAAAATATTATTTGTTATTACAAATAACATTTAAACATCTGCAGTGCCATGCACCGAACTTTCTTATACGCTTTTGGGTTAAATCACATCCTATTTTCATTATTTTTCTAATTTATAATATATGTTCTAACTTTTGGAACACTTTTACACTAAATTTATTTCTTAGAATAAATATAAAATGTCAAACTTCAAATTATTTAAGTCTGTTTTGTTATTTTATGATAAGCATTGACAGGGCGCAGATGATAAGATTTATGTAAAAAATAATATAATAAGCAGTAATTTTCAAGAGCCACTTTCTTGTTTCCGGTACCGTTTGGGAAAATAAATTTCAAATAAATGTTGTTACTAAATGCTGATATCTATAATTTTTATTGTAACAATTTTTCTGTAACTGCAACTATTTTTGAGTAATTGCAGAAACTGCAAAAAATGACTAGAGTAAACATGCACTTCCGGTCAGAATATTGTTTTCAAAAATAGAGGTTTTCTTGCCAGGCACATACAAATCTTAAGTTTAAAATTTCATAATTTGGGCTGTAGAATGCTCCAATACACCCATACACACACACACACACATACACACACACACACACACACACTCACACACACTAACACACATACACACATCACACACACACACACACGGACGGACGTCATTTAAAAAATGGGTTGGAATCGATTCAGGGAAGGTCAAAACGTATATTTCCGTTTAAAATCTCGAGATCGAAATTTTTCATAATTACAATACTTACTTGTACTGCGTATAAGAAAGTAATAACATAGGAAAGTCAAAAGTTGTATTTTTTAAATGCTTATCGATTACCTCGCATACGAAAGTTAATATAAGAGAAAATTAATGTACTTACATTATATGATAGCATAGCTCTTTAATTTCATCGGATCTATCTGTACAGTCGGCCACTCCATTGCATATCTTTTTTAAATCAATTATTTTGCCATCAGTACAAATAGAATCATTTGTCTCTACAGATTCAGTATTTTGAACATCTAAATATATAAGAATATATGATATACACATACATACATTATTTAATTTTTTTCAATTCTTACACATTAGTTTAAGTAACAAAATCAAATTCAATAAAACTTGACCGGAATGCATTTTAGCAGTGTTAAATATGTTTATATGTTTGCTTCTTATATATAAAAAGTTAATTTACACCATAGCTCATTAATCACGTATCAAATTTTATATTGCACATAATAATTATAATTAAATGTAGCGAATAATTGCAGGTGCTCAATTAATGCTAAAACATGGCATTCACGTTAACGTTAATACATACAAAGGATTTATTATATGAGACAATATCAACAAAATTATTATCATATATTTACATTTTACCTATTTCATAATACGTCGTTTAAAATTTACTCGCATTATACTAGAACATGTGTTTTGTTGTTATTAAATACTTCAATAATTTATAATTTCAAACTATAGTCTATGAAAGTTATAAATAGTACAAAAGTACAAATGCTACATTATTTAGAAATATCTGCATTATATTAAATTGAAAATGGAAGTATAATACTGAAAATCTCAAACTGAAATATTATATTTGCATATTTTAGTAATATTTCCTTAAATTTTAAACTCTTATTTATGATTCATAAACATTCTCTAGACGATGTTATTAACATGCATATCCTTTAGTTGCAATTAAAATGACGATTTGTAACGATTTGGTCTTTATATCCCTATAAGAATAGCCAAATATTGCAATTATAATAAGTTTAATACCATGTTAGGAAATTTAAATGATAGCATCTTTATTTTACATTAGAAATGAACAAACATTTCGAACCGTGTACATACATAATAAATAAACAGGTTTTTCAAATACTTATTCATTATTTTATGGCCATGATATCATTAGAGAAAGAATCCTATGGCGCTGACCAATAACCATGAAATTCATATTTTGATTATAAAGCCTATAATTCATTCTTTGGTATTTTCTTATGTGAAATTGGTGGTTTTGAAATCAAAAATACATGTATTATTTCGATGATTGAGTAGCTTAAATCCGGATAATCTTCGTTTAACTACGCAAGACAAGTATCTATAATGTTCGCGTGCGACATCTAGGCTCGGCGCATTCGCATATATCAAACGACGGATGACAAATACGAGAATGCTGGTGGGTCGCTTTTCGTATGTTTACACACAAACCAACAGCATTTAAGTTTGTTTTCCGAGTCTGTCTTTATTCAATTGTACTTAGTTACATACATATATGTATGTGTGTGTACAGATGAATAAGAATTTCCCTAGGACTACTTAACTTATATATGGCAAACATTTATAACAAATTTAAATACTTTAAATGTATTTATTCCGTTAGATTAAGTTATACGAAGGAGTTAAAACGTATGTTATACCACGCCTGGAATTTGAAGCTTCTGGGTTCGATTCCCAGTGATATCCAATTAATTTTTTCCATATATCGTATAAAAAATAGTATAGATATTCGTTCAGATTTTCGACTATTTATATTAGATAATTAATATGAGCTAACTGGATGACGGGGAGGCCTAAAGGGCACCTATAGGCTAGACTAGATCGCGGTATCATGTGTAAAAACTTATAACCTGCAGGTGTATCTATATTTTCATTAAAATAGTATACAACAATCGCAATGCAAATATACAACAAACTGCTTCATTTCCATAGAGACCACTTATAATTTTCCATTTCAAACGTAGACAGGACCAAAATCCAAGTCTACCAAAAATAGAAATAACGCGGTATATAACTTAATACAATATAAATTAACGAAATATAACACCTTTTTATAAATTTTCAGATATTTTCAAAAAAGAAAATGGCTAAATTCACGAATAAAAGTATGTACCAATTAATAATTATTTGAGTTTACTTAATAATATATCTACAATTTTGCTATTTTCAGTCACCAAAGCATTTCGCTCAACTAAAACAAATTTTTAAGAAAAATAATGACCAAATCAAGTTTGAAGATACCGTGCAGTTGTTTGGTGCAGGGTGGGTTTGGCGCACCCTTTTATTTGGCAGAATGGTGCATCTTTATGGCCGTTTGAAGTTAAATTATAGTGATATTGACAATAATTATTATATTAATAAAAATAAGTTATATATAGAAGAAAATAGAAATCAAAAATTTTGTTAAATGCTAATTTGGACCAATTGTCGAAATTTTTTGAGAAAATTGGGTGTGTGAAAATACTTTTGGATGAAAACTTTCAAAATTTATTAGTTGGTATAAATTATTAACGTTTTGGACATTTAGATAGAATAATTTTAGATCTAAAACAAAATTATGGGTAGAAATTTTTAATTGGCGTTGCTTGGTGTAGGGGTAGGAAGGTTGGAAACTCAATATTCAAAATTATAAAGTGATTATTAAGAACTAAACAAATTAGAAGATAAGTGCAATGGAAATAAGAAAATTTCAACATATTTCATAGTGTAAGATAATTTTAAGCTATAAATAAAACTGAAAGAATAGACATAGTTATAAGAAGTGTAGAATAGAATTAGATAGAATTAGAAGATAGAATAGAATTAGAAGATAGAATAGAATAAGAAAATTACATTAGAAGTAGATAAGGAAAAATAAATAATTATAGAGGAACGAAGACCGGGAACAACACCACACCTTCCAGCAGCTCCAATTATTCAAAATTAAAAGTGAAGAATATTTCGATAGACAATTTTAATGGATGTATCAAAATTCAAGATAGAATAATAAGCAACTCTCGAGTACCTCTTTGGAGATTTTATTGAAATTAACTGTAATTGAACAGCATGAAAAAATATTGGTCCAATTAGCACAAAATTTACGTGAACTTTTTAAGAGAAAACAAGAAACAAATTACCAGTACATACAATTAATATGCCACAAAATTTTAAGGTTCTTTCACACCTAAATTTGAAATTATTGTTAACTATTGGAAAAATCTTGTAAAAAATTCCGTATTTGCCGAAAATATATTTTGATTTCTAAATTTACCAATTGTGTTTCATTTATTACTTTTAATCCCAAATCAGGCACCTTCAGACCGAAAAAGGAGCTCACCAAATTTGGTCTTACGACTTAGGATCTTTAGAATCAGAAATGAAAGAATGTTTTGTATTTGTGTATTATGCAGGGTGTGAGGTAAAAACCCGATGCGTCATCAACCCTTGTACATTTATTTGAAATTAAATTACTTTTGAATTTGTGCTGAATATGATTTTTAGAACATAGTAAACTATTGTTGTGGTAGCAAAAGTTGCTTTTCTGCTATACTTGTGTAAATATACCATTTTCTATTATTGTATTGTTATAAAGCAAATATTTTTATATTATGCTATAAATAATTCAAAAAAGTATTGATACTTCTAAAGAAATACAAGCCAACAGCACCATAGTATAACCACGCAAACAAATTGAAATACAATTGCAACATACAACAAACGAACCAGTACGTATATATGTGTGTATCATAACCAATAAAGAATCTATTTATGTTTAAGCATGACTATTGCCGCATGTATGTATCTAGGTAGAATATTATTTATGACTCCTAGCTTCCTACGATTTTTGCCCAACGATTTACCAGCATATATCCCGCAATGGGGTTTCGAAATTTACACTGCCGCTATTGGACATACAGTAGCTAACAGTGTGTCTATCATATAATAAAACACGTACTTTTAATACGTCTGTCTTTGTCTAACTTGCTGCGCAGATACATTACACATTGTATCGAATAATAAATAAGATGCGTTCATTCAATATATACATATATGTTTGTTTATATATGCAGAAAAACTCCTACAAGTTTTGTTTCTGCTTGATAGCAAGGAATAATTGTAATTGAATATTGAATTTATTCTCTGACAAGCTTTCAAAACAGTTTATTAATTATTAAAAGTAATTTTTGTTTTATACAGAAATTAACGTCGTATCAAAATTGCTATTGTTTAATTCAAAAAGTTTATTTCGTCACAATTAATTGAAACACAGTTGAAGTAAATGTTGATTCATAAATCAAATACGATTTGTTTAGAAGTTATATTTTTATGGAAATTACAAAAAAACTTTCATATACGAAGTATTTTCTTCAACGATTTATAAATTGTATTTGGATATATTTCTTATTTAAGCACGTATAAGAAAGTTCAGTGCAGACCATTGCGGATATTTTTTGTCTTGCACTGGTGGCCGGTGCGGCGGAATGGTGGCATTCCTGTTCGGATTCCTTCTTCAGGCCAGGCCCGTCCGACTCTACCACAATCCTATTGTTGACGAGATTTGCTCGCTGACTAGAAAATTGTAGATGGCTCTGACAACCAATAGTGATCGAAAAGCGCACCAAAACATAACCTAATTGGACATATTCTTTGGGTTCTTTAGCTTCATTACGTTATATTTAAAATGCCTAATTGTTGTGCCGCGATCGGGTTTCAAATGATATAATTACTTCAAAAAAACTGCGATTCCCGTGCCAAGAGCACAAATTAAAAATAATGTCTAAAATTATTTTTATTTTTCTAAAAGTACGTTTAGAGCGTAATTGTGTGTTCTTAAATGCAGATCAAAAAGAAAATTTGCATAAAAAAAATTGGCAAAACATTCCATAAACTAAATATATGTAAGAAATAATTTTATGTGTATTTCTTTTTACCCCTATGATTTCCCACTACAAATACCACTAAAATTTATATTTTTACTTTTAAGTTAAATTAATTTGATTTTACGTTAAATGGTTATTGCGTCATTCAATTTAATATAAATAAATATTATCCTTCAAAAATTTTGGAAATACAAATAACAAAACTATAATGCAACTATATTTAGATATTGTCGCGTTAAAATATTCGTACCGGTTGGGCCATGAACATCATGACGAGCACTACTGATTGTCAGTGCCATCTACAACTTTCCAGTCACTATTAGAAGTGTCAAAAGCTTGAGTCGGACCGGCCTGAACGTGACCGTCGTTTTTCAGGCGTTTCCTACAATATGGACTGAGTAATTGTTTCAGCAAAAATTTAAACTAAAATTTTTCAGTATTCAAATAAAACATATTTCTTTATAAGAGCTATATAAATTAATAAATACTTACTTCTATATTTGTATTTGTTAAATTTAAAATAAATTTTAATGCTAATTAAGTAATTTGTATTTATTTTTACTTATACACTGTATAATTTTCTCTTATAATGAGCGTATTTATTTTCTAATAAAATATATAGAGAGAAGCGTATTTATTTTATAATAATTTATTTTAACGAACAAAATATTATTTGTTATTACAAATAACATTTAAACATCTGCAGTGCCATGCACCGAACTTTCTTATACGCTTTTGGGTTAAATCACATCCTATTTTCATTATTTTTCTAATTTATAATATATGTTCTAACTTTTGGAACACTTTTACACTAAATATATTTCTTAGAATAAATATAAAATGTCAAACTTCAAATTATTTAAGTCTGTTTTGTTATTTTTGATAAGCAATTGACAGGCGCAGATGATAAGATTTATGTAAAAATAAATATAATAAGCAGTAATTTCAAGAGCCACTTTCTTGTTTCCGGTACCGTTTGGGAAAATAAATTTCAAATAAATGTTGTACTAAATGCTGATATCTATAATTTTTATTGTAACAATTTTTCTGTAACTGCAACTATTTTTGAGTAATTGCAGAAACTGCAAAAAATGACTAGAGTAAACATGCACTTCCGGTCAGAATATTGTTTTCAAAAATAAGAGGTTTTCTTGCCAGGCACATACAAATCTTAAGTTTAAAATTTCATAATTTGGGCTGTAGAATGCTCCAATACACCCATACACACACACACATACACACACACACACACGCACACACACACACACTCACACACTAACACACATACACACACACATACACACACACACACACACACACACACGGACGGACGTCATTTAAAAAATGGTTGGAATCGATTCAGGGAAGGTCAAAACGTATATTTCCGTTAAAATCTCGAGATCGAAATTTTTCATAATTACAATACTTACTTGTACTGCGTATAAGAAAGTAATAACATAGGAAAGTCAAAAGTTGTATTTTTTAAATGCTTATCGATTACCTCGCATACGAAAGTTAATATAAGAGAAAATTAATGTACTTACATTATATGATAGCATAGCTCTTTAATTTCATCGGATCTATCTGTACAGTCGGCCACTCCATTGCATATCTTTTTTAAATCAATTATTTTGCCATCAGTACAAATAGAATCATTTGTCTCTACAGATTCAGTATTTTGAACATCTAAATATATAAGAATATATGATATACACATACATACATTATTTAATTTTTTTCAATTCTTACACATTAGTTTAAGTAACAAAATCAAATTCAATAAAACTTGACCGGAATGCATTTTAGCAGTGTTAAATATGTTTATATGTTTGCTTCTTATATATAAAAAGTTAATTTACACCATAGCTCATTAATCACGTATCAAATTTTATATTGCACATAATAATTATAATTAAATGTAGCGAATAATTGCAGGTGCTCAATTAATGCTAAAACATGGCATTCACGTTAACGTTAATACATACAAAGGATTTATTATATGAGACAATATCAACAAAATTATTATCATATATTTACATTTTACCTATTTCATAATACGTCGTTTAAAATTTACTCGCATTATACTAGAACATGTGTTTTGTTGTTATTAAATACTTCAATAATTTATAATTTCAAACTATAGTCTATGAAAGTTATAAATAGTACAAAAGTACAAATGCTACATTATTTAGAAATATCTGCATTATATTAAATTGAAAATGGAAGTATAATACTGAAAATCTCAAACTGAAATATTATTTTGCATATTTTAGTAATATTTCCTTAAATTTTAAAACTCTTATTTATGATTCATAAACATTCTCTAGACGATGTTATTAAGATGCATATCCTTTAGTTGCAATTAAAATGACGATTTGTAACGAGTTGGTCTTTATATCCCTATAAGAATAGCCAAATATTGCAATTATGATAAGTTTAATACCATGTTAGGAAATTTAAATGATAGCATCTTTATTTTACATTAGAAATGAACAAACATTTCGAACCGTGTACATACATAATAAATAAACAGGTTTTTCAAATACTTATTCATTATTTTATGGCCATGATATCATTAGAGAAAGAATCCTATGGCGCTGACCAATAACCATGAAATTCATATTTTGATTATAAAGCCTATAATTCATTCTTTGGTATTTTCTTATGTGAAATTGGTGGTTTTGAAATCAAAATACATGTATTATTTCGATGATTGAGTAGCTTAAATCCGGATAATCTTCGTTTAACTACGCAAGACAAGTATCTATAATGTTCGCGTGCGACATCTAGGCTCGGCGCATTCGCATATATCAAACGACGGATGACAAATACGAGAATGCTGGTGGTCGCTTTTCGTATGTTTACACACAAACCAACAGCATTTAAGTTTGTTTCCGAGTCTGTCTTTATTCAATTGTACTTAGTTACATACATATATGTATGTGTGTGTACAGATGAATAAGAATTTCCTAGGACTACTTAACTTATATATGGCAAACATTTATAACAAATTTAAATACTTTAAATGTATTTATTCCGTTAGATTAAGTTATACGAAGGAGTTAAAACGTATGTTATACCACGCCTGGAATTTGAAGCTTCTGGGTTCGATTCCCAGTGATATCCAATTAATTTTTTCCATATATCGTATAAAAAATAGTATAGATATTCGTTCAGATTTTCGACTATTTATATTAGATAATTAATATGAGCTAACTGGATGACGGGGAGGCCTAAAGGGCACCTATAGGCTAGACTAGATCGCGGTATCATGTGTAAAAACTTATAACCTGCAGGTGTATCTATATTTTCATTAAAATAGTATACAACAATCGCAATGCAAATATACAACAAACTGCTTCATTTCCATAGAGACCACTTATAATTTTCCATTTCAAACGTAGACAGGACCAAAATCCAAGTCTACCAAAAATAGAAATAACGCGGTATATAACTTAATACAATATAAATTAACGAAATATAACACCTTTTTATAAATTTTCAGATATTTTCAAAAAAGAAAATGGCTAAATTCACGAATAAAAGTATGTACCAATTAATAATTATTTGAGTTTACTTAATAATATATCTACAATTTTGCTATTTTCAGTCACCAAAGCATTCGCTCAACTAAAACAAATTTTTAAGAAAAATAATGACCAAATCAAGTTTGAAGATACCGTGCCGTTGTTTGGTGCAGGGTGGGTTGGCGCACCCTTTTATTTGGCAGAATGGTGCATCTTTATGGCCGTTTGAAGTTAAATTATAGTGATATTGACAATAATTATTATATTAATAAAAATAAGTTATATATAGAAGAAAATAGAAATCAAAAATTTTGTTAAATGCTAATTTGGACCAATTGTCGAAATTTTTTGAGAAAATTGGGTGTGTGAAAATACTTTGGATGAAACTTTCAAAATTTATTAGTTGGTATAAATTATTAACGTTTGGACATTTAGATAGAATAATTTTAGATCTAAAACAAAATTATGGGTAGAAATTTTTAATTGGCGTTGCTTGGTGTAGGGGTAGGGAAGGTTGGAAACTCAATATTCAAAATTATAAAGTGATTATTAAGAACTAAACAAATTAGAAGATAAGTGCAATGGAAATAAGAAAATTCAACAATTTCATAGTGTAAGATAATTTTAAGCTATAAAAAAACTGAAAGAATAGACATAGTTATAAGAAGTGTAGAATAGAATTAGATAGAATTAGAAGATAGAATAGAATTAGAAGATAGAATAGAATAAGAAAATTACATTAGAAGTAGATAAGGAAAAATAAATAATTATAGAGGAACGAAGACCGGGAACAACACCACACCTTCCAGCAGCTCCAATTATTCAAAATTAAAAGTGAAGAATATTTCGATAGACAATTTTAATGGATGTATCAAAATTCAAGATAGAATAATAAGCAACTCTCGAGTACCTCTTTGGAGATTTTATTGAAATTAACTGTAATTGAACAGCATGAAAAAATATTGGTCCAATTAGCACAAAATTTACGTGAACTTTTAAGAGAAAACAAGAAACAAATTACCAGTACATACAATTAATATGCCACAAAATTTTAAGTTCTTTCACACCTAAATTTGAAATTATTGTTAACTATTGAAAAAATCTTGTAAAAAATTCCGTATTTGCCGAAAATATATTTTGATTTCTAAATTTACCAATTGTGTTTCATTTATTACTTTTAATCCCAAATCAGGCACCTTCAGACCGAAAAAGGAGCTCACCAAATTTGGTCTTACGACTTAGGATCTTTAGAATCAGAAATGAAAGAATGTTTTGTATTTGTGTATTATGCAGGGTGAGGTAAAAACCCGATGCGTCATCAACCCTTGTACATTTATTTGAAATTACATTACTTTTGAATTTGTGCTGAATATGATTTTTAGAACATAGTAACTATTGTTGTGGTAGCAAAAGTTGCTTTTCTGCTATACTTGTGTAAATATACCATTTTCTATTATTGTATTGTTATAAAGCAAATATTTTTATATTATGCTATAAATAATTCAAAAAAGAATTGATACTTCTAAAGAAATACAAGCCAACAAATTGAAATACAATTGCAACATACAACAAACGAACCAGTACGTATATATGTGTGTATCATAACCAATAAAGAATCTATTTATGTTTAAGCATGACTATTGCCGCACCTATGTATGTATGTATCTAGGTAGAATATTATTTATGACTCCTAGCTTCCTACGATTTTTGCCCAACGATTTACCAGCATATATCCCGCAATGGGGTTTCGAAATTTACACTGCCGCTATTGGACATACAGTAGCTAACAGTGTGTCTATCATATAATAAAACACGTACTTTTAATACGTCTGTCTTTGTCTAACTTGCTGCGCAGATACATTACACATTGTATCGAATAATAAATAAGATGCGTTCATTCAATATATACATATATGTTTGTTTATATATGCAGAAAAACTCCTACAAGTTTTGTTTCTGCTTGATAGCAAGGAATAATTGTAATTGAATATTGAATTTATTCTCTGACAAGCTTTCAAAACAGTTTATTAATTATTAAAAGTAATTTTTGTTTTATACAGAAATTAACGTCGTATCAAAATTGCTATTGTTTAATTCAAAAAGTTTATTTCGTCACAATTAATTGAAACACAGTTGAAGTAAATGTTGATTCATAAATCAAATACGATTTGTTTAGAAGTTATATTTTTATGGAAATTACAAAAAAACTTTCATATACGAAGTATTTTCTTCAACGATTTATAAATTGTATTTGGATATATTTCTTATTTAAGCACGTATAAGAAAGTTCAGTGCAGACCATTGCGGATATTTTTTGTCTTGCACTGGTGGCCGGTGCGGCGGAATGGTGGCATTCCTGTTCGGATTCCTTCTTCAGGCCAGGCCCGTCCGACTCTACCACAATCCTATTGTTGACGAGATTTGCTCGCTGACTAGAAAATTGTAGATGGCTCTGACAACCAATAGTGATCGAAAAGCGCACCAAAACATAACCTAATTGGACATATTCTTTGGGTTCTTTAGCTTCATTACGTTATATTTAAAATGCCTAATTGTTGTGCCGCGATCGGGTTTCAAATGATATAATTACTTCAAAAAAACTGCGATTCCCGTGCCAAGAGCACAAATTAAAAATAATGTCTAAAATTATTTTTATTTTTCTAAAAGTACGTTTAGAGCGTAATTGTGTGTTCTTAAATGCAGATCAAAAAGAAAATTTGCATAAAAAAAATTGGCAAAACATTCCATAAACTAAATATATGTAAGAAATAATTTTATGTGTATTTCTTTTTACCCCTATGATTTCCCACTACAAATACCACTAAAATTTATATTTTTACTTTTAAGTTAAATTAATTTGATTTTACGTTAAATGGTTATTGCGTCATTCAATTTAATATAAATAAATATTATCCTTCAAAAATTTTGGAAATACAAATAACAAAACTATAATGCAACTATATTTAGATATTGTCGCGTTAAAATATTCGTACCGGTTGGGCCATGAACATCATGACGAGCACTACTGATTGTCAGTGCCATCTACAACTTTCCAGTCACTATTAGAAGTGTCAAAAGCTTGAGTCGGACCGGCCTGAACGTGACCGTCGTTTTTCAGGCGTTTCCTACAATATGGACTGAGTAATTGTTTCAGCAAAAATTTAAACTAAAATTTTTCAGTATTCAAATAAAACATATTTCTTTATAAGAGCTATATAAATTAATAAATACTTACTTCTATATTTGTATTTGTTAAATTTAAAATAAATTTTAATGCTAATTAAGTAATTTGTATTTATTTTTACTTATACACTGTATAATTTTCTCTTATAATGAGCGTATTTATTTTCTAATAAAATATATAGAGAGAAGCGTATTTATTTTATAATAATTTATTTTAACGAACAAAATATTATTTGTTATTACAAATAACATTTAAACATCTGCAGTGCCATGCACCGAACTTTCTTATACGCTTTTGGGTTAAATCACATCCTATTTTCATTATTTTTCTAATTTATAATATATGTTCTAACTTTTGGAACACTTTTACACTAAATATATTTCTTAGAATAAATATAAAATGTCAAACTTCAAATTATTTAAGTCTGTTTTGTTATTTTTGATAAGCAATTGACAGGCGCAGATGATAAGATTTATGTAAAAATAAATATAATAAGCAGTAATTTCAAGAGCCACTTTCTTGTTTCCGGTACCGTTTGGGAAAATAAATTTCAAATAAATGTTGTACTAAATGCTGATATCTATAATTTTTATTGTAACAATTTTTCTGTAACTGCAACTATTTTTGAGTAATTGCAGAAACTGCAAAAAATGACTAGAGTAAACATGCACTTCCGGTCAGAATATTGTTTTCAAAAATAAGAGGTTTTCTTGCCAGGCACATACAAATCTTAAGTTTAAAATTTCATAATTTGGGCTGTAGAATGCTCCAATACACCCATACACACACACACATACACACACACACACACGCACACACACACACACTCACACACTAACACACATACACACACACATACACACACACACACACACACACACGGACGGACGTCATTTAAAAAATGGTTGGAATCGATTCAGGGAAGGTCAAAACGTATATTTCCGTTAAAATCTCGAGATCGAAATTTTTCATAATTACAATACTTACTTGTACTGCGTATAAGAAAGTAATAACATAGGAAAGTCAAAAGTTGTATTTTTTAAATGCTTATCGATTACCTCGCATACGAAAGTTAATATAAGAGAAAATTAATGTACTTACATTATATGATAGCATAGCTCTTTAATTTCATCGGATCTATCTGTACAGTCGGCCACTCCATTGCATATCTTTTTTAAATCAATTATTTTGCCATCAGTACAAATAGAATCATTTGTCTCTACAGATTCAGTATTTTGAACATCTAAATATATAAGAATATATGATATACACATACATACATTATTTAATTTTTTTCAATTCTTACACATTAGTTTAAGTAACAAAATCAAATTCAATAAAACTTGACCGGAATGCATTTTAGCAGTGTTAAATATGTTTATATGTTTGCTTCTTATATATAAAAAGTTAATTTACACCATAGCTCATTAATCACGTATCAAATTTTATATTGCACATAATAATTATAATTAAATGTAGCGAATAATTGCAGGTGCTCAATTAATGCTAAAACATGGCATTCACGTTAACGTTAATACATACAAAGGATTTATTATATGAGACAATATCAACAAAATTATTATCATATATTTACATTTTACCTATTTCATAATACGTCGTTTAAAATTTACTCGCATTATACTAGAACATGTGTTTTGTTGTTATTAAATACTTCAATAATTTATAATTTCAAACTATAGTCTATGAAAGTTATAAATAGTACAAAAGTACAAATGCTACATTATTTAGAAATATCTGCATTATATTAAATTGAAAATGGAAGTATAATACTGAAAATCTCAAACTGAAATATTATTTTGCATATTTTAGTAATATTTCCTTAAATTTTAAAACTCTTATTTATGATTCATAAACATTCTCTAGACGATGTTATTAAGATGCATATCCTTTAGTTGCAATTAAAATGACGATTTGTAACGAGTTGGTCTTTATATCCCTATAAGAATAGCCAAATATTGCAATTATGATAAGTTTAATACCATGTTAGGAAATTTAAATGATAGCATCTTTATTTTACATTAGAAATGAACAAACATTTCGAACCGTGTACATACATAATAAATAAACAGGTTTTTCAAATACTTATTCATTATTTTATGGCCATGATATCATTAGAGAAAGAATCCTATGGCGCTGACCAATAACCATGAAATTCATATTTTGATTATAAAGCCTATAATTCATTCTTTGGTATTTTCTTATGTGAAATTGGTGGTTTTGAAATCAAAATACATGTATTATTTCGATGATTGAGTAGCTTAAATCCGGATAATCTTCGTTTAACTACGCAAGACAAGTATCTATAATGTTCGCGTGCGACATCTAGGCTCGGCGCATTCGCATATATCAAACGACGGATGACAAATACGAGAATGCTGGTGGTCGCTTTTCGTATGTTTACACACAAACCAACAGCATTTAAGTTTGTTTCCGAGTCTGTCTTTATTCAATTGTACTTAGTTACATACATATATGTATGTGTGTGTACAGATGAATAAGAATTTCCTAGGACTACTTAACTTATATATGGCAAACATTTATAACAAATTTAAATACTTTAAATGTATTTATTCCGTTAGATTAAGTTATACGAAGGAGTTAAAACGTATGTTATACCACGCCTGGAATTTGAAGCTTCTGGGTTCGATTCCCAGTGATATCCAATTAATTTTTTCCATATATCGTATAAAAAATAGTATAGATATTCGTTCAGATTTTCGACTATTTATATTAGATAATTAATATGAGCTAACTGGATGACGGGGAGGCCTAAAGGGCACCTATAGGCTAGACTAGATCGCGGTATCATGTGTAAAAACTTATAACCTGCAGGTGTATCTATATTTTCATTAAAATAGTATACAACAATCGCAATGCAAATATACAACAAACTGCTTCATTTCCATAGAGACCACTTATAATTTTCCATTTCAAACGTAGACAGGACCAAAATCCAAGTCTACCAAAAATAGAAATAACGCGGTATATAACTTAATACAATATAAATTAACGAAATATAACACCTTTTTATAAATTTTCAGATATTTTCAAAAAAGAAAATGGCTAAATTCACGAATAAAAGTATGTACCAATTAATAATTATTTGAGTTTACTTAATAATATATCTACAATTTTGCTATTTTCAGTCACCAAAGCATTCGCTCAACTAAAACAAATTTTTAAGAAAAATAATGACCAAATCAAGTTTGAAGATACCGTGCAGTTGTTTGGTGCAGGGTGGGTTGGCGCACCCTTTTATTTGGCAGAATGGTGCATCTTTATGGCCGTTTGAAGTTAAATTATAGTGATATTGACAATAATTATTATATTAATAAAAATAAGTTATATATAGAAGAAAATAGAAATCAAAAATTTTGTTAAATGCTAATTTGGACCAATTGTCGAAATTTTTTGAGAAAATTGGGTGTGTGAAAATACTTTGGATGAAACTTTCAAAATTTATTAGTTGGTATAAATTATTAACGTTTGGACATTTAGATAGAATAATTTTAGATCTAAAACAAAATTATGGGTAGAAATTTTTAATTGGCGTTGCTTGGTGTAGGGGTAGGGAAGGTTGGAAACTCAATATTCAAAATTATAAAGTGATTATTAAGAACTAAACAAATTAGAAGATAAGTGCAATGGAAATAAGAAAATTCAACAATTTCATAGTGTAAGATAATTTTAAGCTATAAAAAAACTGAAAGAATAGACATAGTTATAAGAAGTGTAGAATAGAATTAGATAGAATTAGAAGATAGAATAGAATTAGAAGATAGAATAGAATAAGAAAATTACATTAGAAGTAGATAAGGAAAAATAAATAATTATAGAGGAACGAAGACCGGGAACAACACCACACCTTCCAGCAGCTCCAATTATTCAAAATTAAAAGTGAAGAATATTTCGATAGACAATTTTAATGGATGTATCAAAATTCAAGATAGAATAATAAGCAACTCTCGAGTACCTCTTTGGAGATTTTATTGAAATTAACTGTAATTGAACAGCATGAAAAAATATTGGTCCAATTAGCACAAAATTTACGTGAACTTTTAAGAGAAAACAAGAAACAAATTACCAGTACATACAATTAATATGCCACAAAATTTTAAGTTCTTTCACACCTAAATTTGAAATTATTGTTAACTATTGGAAAAATCTTGTAAAAAATTCCGTATTTGCCGAAAATATATTTTGATTTCTAAATTTACCAATTGTGTTTCATTTATTACTTTTAATCCCAAATCAGGCACCTTCAGACCGAAAAAGGAGCTCACCAAATTTGGTCTTACGACTTAGGATCTTTAGAATCAGAAATGAAAGAATGTTTTGTATTTGTGTATTATGCAGGGTGAGGTAAAAACCCGATGCGTCATCAACCCTTGTACATTTATTTGAAATTACATTACTTTTGAATTTGTGCTGAATATGATTTTTAGAACATAGTAACTATTGTTGTGGTAGCAAAAGTTGCTTTTCTGCTATACTTGTGTAAATATACCATTTTCTATTATTGTATTGTTATAAAGCAAATATTTTTATATTATGCTATAAATAATTCAAAAAAGAATTGATACTTCTAAAGAAATACAAGCCAACAAATTGAAATACAATTGCAACATACAACAAACGAACCAGTACGTATATATGTGTGTATCATAACCAATAAAGAATCTATTTATGTTTAAGCATGACTATTGCCGCACCTATGTATGTATGTATCTAGGTAGAATATTATTTATGACTCCTAGCTTCCTACGATTTTTGCCCAACGATTTACCAGCATATATCCCGCAATGGGGTTTCGAAATTTACACTGCCGCTATTGGACATACAGTAGCTAACAGTGTGTCTATCATATAATAAAACACGTACTTTTAATACGTCTGTCTTTGTCTAACTTGCTGCGCAGATACATTACACATTGTATCGAATAATAAATAAGATGCGTTCATTCAATATATACATATATGTTTGTTTATATATGCAGAAAAACTCCTACAAGTTTTGTTTCTGCTTGATAGCAAGGAATAATTGTAATTGAATATTGAATTTATTCTCTGACAAGCTTTCAAAACAGTTTATTAATTATTAAAAGTAATTTTTGTTTTATACAGAAATTAACGTCGTATCAAAATTGCTATTGTTTAATTCAAAAAGTTTATTTCGTCACAATTAATTGAAACACAGTTGAAGTAAATGTTGATTCATAAATCAAATACGATTTGTTTAGAAGTTATATTTTTATGGAAATTACAAAAAAACTTTCATATACGAAGTATTTTCTTCAACGATTTATAAATTGTATTTGGATATATTTCTTATTTAAGCACGTATAAGAAAGTTCAGTGCAGACCATTGCGGATATTTTTTGTCTTGCACTGGTGGCCGGTGCGGCGGAATGGTGGCATTCCTGTTCGGATTCCTTCTTCAGGCCAGGCCCGTCCGACTCTACCACAATCCTATTGTTGACGAGATTTGCTCGCTGACTAGAAAATTGTAGATGGCTCTGACAACCAATAGTGATCGAAAAGCGCACCAAAACATAACCTAATTGGACATATTCTTTGGGTTCTTTAGCTTCATTACGTTATATTTAAAATGCCTAATTGTTGTGCCGCGATCGGGTTTCAAATGATATAATTACTTCAAAAAAACTGCGATTCCCGTGCCAAGAGCACAAAATTAAAAATAATGTCTAAAATTATTTTTATTTTTCTAAAAGTACGTTTAGAGCGTAATTGTGTGTTCTTAAATGCAGATCAAAAAGAAAATTTGCATAAAAAAAATTGGCAAAACATTCCATAAACTAAATATATATAAGAAATAATTTTATGTGTATTTCTTTTTACCCCTATGATTTCCCACTACAAATACCACTAAAATTTATATTTTTACTTTTAAGTTAAATTAATTTGATTTTACGTTAAATGGTTATTGCGTCATTCAATTTAATATAAATAAATATTATCCTTCAAAAATTTTGGAAATACAAATAACAAAACTATAATGCAACTATATTTAGATATTGTCGCGTTAAAATATTCGTACCGGTTGGGCCATGAACATCATGACGAGCACTACTGATTGTCAGTGCCATCTACAACTTTCCAGTCACTATTAGAAGTGTCAAAAGCTTGAGTCGGACCGGCCTGAACGTGACCGTCGTTTTTCAGGCGTTTCCTACAATATGGACTGAGTAATTGTTTCAGCAAAAATTTAAACTAAAATTTTTCAGTATTCAAATAAAACATATTTCTTTATAAGAGCTATATAAATTAATAAATACTTACTTCTATATTTGTATTTGTTAAATTTAAAATAAATTTTAATGCTAATTAAGTAATTTGTATTTATTTTTACTTATACACTGTATAATTTTCTCTTATAATGAGCGTATTTATTTTCTAATAAAATATATAGAGAGAAGCGTATTTATTTTATAATAATTTATTTTAACGAACAAAATATTATTTGTTATTACAAATAACATTTAAACATCTGCAGTGCCATGCACCGAACTTTCTTATACGCTTTTGGGTTAAATCACATCCTATTTTCATTATTTTTCTAATTTATAATATATGTTCTAACTTTTGGAACACTTTTACACTAAATATATTTCTTAGAATAAATATAAAATGTCAAACTTCAAATTATTTAAGTCTGTTTTGTTATTTTTGATAAGCAATTGATAGGCGCAGATGATAAGATTTATGTAAAAATAAATATAATAAGCAGTAATTTCAAGAGCCACTTTCTTGTTTCCGGTACCGTTTGGGAAAATAAATTTCAAATAAATGTTGTACTAAATGCTGATATCTATAATTTTTATTGTAACAATTTTTCTGTAACTGCAACTATTTTTGAGTAATTGCAGAAACTGCAAAAAATGACTAGAGTAAACATGCACTTCCGGTCAGAATATTGTTTTCAAAAATAAGAGGTTTTCTTGCCAGGCACATACAAATCTTAAGTTTAAAATTTCATAATTTGGGCTGTAGAATGCTCCAATACACCCATACACACACACACACATACACACACACACACACACACACGCACACACACACACACTCACACACTAACACACATACACACACACATACACACACACACACACACACACACGGACGGACGTCATTTAAAAAATGGTTGGAATCGATTCAGGGAAGGTCAAAACGTATATTTCCGTTAAAATCTCGAGATCGAAATTTTTCATAATTACAATACTTACTTGTACTGCGTATAAGAAAGTAATAACATAGGAAAGTCAAAAGTTGTATTTTTTAAATGCTTATCGATTACCTCGCATACGAAAGTTAATATAAGAGAAAATTAATGTACTTACATTATATGATAGCATAGCTCTTTAATTTCATCGGATCTATCTGTACAGTCGGCCACTCCATTGCATATCTTTTTTAAATCAATTATTTTGCCATCAGTACAAATAGAATCATTTGTCTCTACAGATTCAGTATTTTGAACATCTAAATATATAAGAATATATGATATACACATACATACATTATTTAATTTTTTTCAATTCTTACACATTAGTTTAAGTAACAAAATCAAATTCAATAAAACTTGACCGGAATGCATTTTAGCAGTGTTAAATATGTTTATATGTTTGCTTCTTATATATAAAAAGTTAATTTACACCATAGCTCATTAATCACGTATCAAATTTTATATTGCACATAATAATTTTAATTAAATGTAGCGAATAATTGCAGGTGCTCAATTAATGCTAAAACATGGCATTCACGTTAACGTTAATACATACAAAGGATTTATTATATGAGACAATATCAACAAAATTATTATCATATATTTACATTTTACCTATTTCATAATACGTCGTTTAAAATTTACTCGCATTATACTAGAACATGTGTTTTGTTGTTATTAAATACTTCAATAATTTATAATTTCAAACTATAGTCTATGAAAGTTATAAATAGTACAAAAGTACAAATGCTACATTATTTAGAAATATCTGCATTATATTAAATTGAAAATGGAAGTATAATACTGAAAATCTCAAACTGAAATATTATTTTGCATATTTTAGTAATATTTCCTTAAATTTTAAAACTCTTATTTATGATTCATAAACATTCTCTAGACGATGTTATTAACATGCATATCCTTTAGTTGCAATTAAAATGACGATTTGTAACGAGTTGGTCTTTATATCCCTATAAGAATAGCCAAATATTGCAATTATGATAAGTTTAATACCATGTTAGGAAATTTAAATGATAGCATCTTTATTTTACATTAGAAATGAACAAACATTTCGAACCGTGTACATACATAATAAATAAACAGGTTTTTCAAATACTTATTCATTATTTTATGGCCATGATATCATTAGAGAAAGAATCCTATGGCGCTGACCAATAACCATGAAATTCATATTTTGATTATAAAGCCTATAATTCATTCTTTGGTATTTTCTTATGTGAAATTGGTGGTTTTGAAATCAAAATACATGTATTATTTCGATGATTGAGTAGCTTAAATCCGGATAATCTTCGTTTAACTACGCAAGACAAGTATCTATAATGTTCGCGTGCGACATCTAGGCTCGGCGCATTCGCATATATCAAACGACGGATGACAAATACGAGAATGCTGGTGGTCGCTTTTCGTATGTTTACACACAAACCAACAGCATTTAAGTTTGTTTCCGAGTCTGTCTTTATTCAATTGTACTTAGTTACATACATATATGTATGTGTGTGTACAGATGAATAAGAATTTCCTAGGACTACTTAACTTATATATGGCAAACATTTATAACAAATTTAAATACTTTAAATGTATTTATTCCGTTAGATTAAGTTATACGAAGGAGTTAAAACGTATGTTATACCACGCCTGGAATTTGAAGCTTCTGGGTTCGATTCCCAGTGATATCCAATTAATTTTTTCCATATATCGTATAAAAAATAGTATAGATATTCGTTCAGATTTTCGACTATTTATATTAGATAATTAATATGAGCTAACTGGATGACGGGGAGGCCTAAAGGGCACCTATAGGCTAGACTAGATCGCGGTATCATGTGTAAAAACTTATAACCTGCAGGTGTATCTATATTTTCATTAAAATAGTATACAACAATCGCAATGCAAATATACAACAAACTGCTTCATTTCCATAGAGACCACTTATAATTTTCCATTTCAAACGTAGACAGGACCAAAATCCAAGTCTACCAAAATTAGAAATAACGCGGTATATAACTTAATACAATATAAATTAACGAAATATAACACCTTTTTATAAATTTTCAGATATTTTCAAAAAAGAAAATGGCTAAATTCACGAATAAAAGTATGTACCAATTAATAATTATTTGAGTTTACTTAATAATATATCTACAATTTTGCTATTTTCAGTCACCAAAGCATTCGCTCAACTAAAACAAATTTTTAAGAAAAATAATGACCAAATCAAGTTTGAAGATACCGTGCAGTTGTTTGGTGCAGGGTGGGTTGGCGCACCCTTTTATTTGGCAGAATGGTGCATCTTTATGGCCGTTTGAAGTTAAATTATAGTGATATTGACAATAATTATTATATTAATAAAAATAAGTTATATATAGAAGAAAATAGAAATCAAAAATTTTGTTAAATGCTAATTTGGACCAATTGTCGAAATTTTTTGAGAAAATTAAGTGTGTGAAAATACTTTGGATGAAACTTTCAAAATTTATTAGTTGGTATAAATTATTAACGTTTGGACATTTAGATAGAATAATTTTAGATCTAAAACAAAATTATGGGTAGAAATTTTTAATTGGCGTTGCTTGGTGTAGGGGTAGGGAAGGTTGGAAACTCAATATTCAAAATTATAAAGTGATTATTAAGAACTAAACAAATTAGAAGATAAGTGCAATGGAAATAAGAAAATTCAACAATTTCATAGTGTAAGATAATTTTAAGCTATAAAAAAACTGAAAGAATAGACATAGTTATAAGAAGTGTAGAATAGAATTAGATAGAATTAGAAGATAGAATAGAATTAGAAGATAGAATAGAATAAGAAAATTACATTAGAAGTAGATAAGGAAAAATAAATAATTATAGAGGAACGAAGACCGGGAACAACACCACACCTTCCAGCAGCTCCAATTATTCAAAATTAAAAGTGAAGAATATTTCGATAGACAATTTTAATGGATGTATCAAAATTCAAGATAGAATAATAAGCAACTCTCGAGTACCTCTTTGGAGATTTTATTGAAATTAACTGTAATTGAACAGCATGAAAAAATATTGGTCCAATTAGCACAAAATTTACGTGAACTTTTAAGAGAAAACAAGAAACAAATTACCAGTACATACAATTAATATGCCACAAAATTTTAAGTTCTTTCACACCTAAATTTGAAATTATTGTTAACTATTGGAAAAATCTTGTAAAAAATTCCGTATTTGCCGAAAATATATTTTGATTTCTAAATTTACCAATTGTGTTTCATTTATTACTTTTAATCCCAAATCAGGCACCTTCAGACCGAAAAAGGAGCTCACCAAATTTGGTCTTACGACTTAGGATCTTTAGAATCAGAAATGAAAGAATGTTTTGTATTTGTGTATTATGCAGGGTGAGGTAAAAACCCGATGCGTCATCAACCCTTGTACATTTATTTGAAATTACATTACTTTTGAATTTGTGCTGAATATGATTTTTAGAACATAGTAACTATTGTTGTGGTAGCAAAAGTTGCTTTTCTGCTATACTTGTGTAAATATACCATTTTCTATTATTGTATTGTTATAAAGCAAATATTTTTATATTATGCTATAAATAATTCAAAAAAGAATTGATACTTCTAAAGAAATACAAGCCAACAAATTGAAATACAATTGCAACATACAACAAACGAACCAGTACGTATATATGTGTGTATCATAACCAATAAAGAATCTATTTATGTTTAAGCATGACTATTGCCGCACCTATGTATGTATGTATCTAGGTAGAATATTATTTATGACTCCTAGCTTCCTACGATTTTTGCCCAACGATTTACCAGCATATATCCCGCAATGGGGTTTCGAAATTTACACTGCCGCTATTGGACATACAGTAGCTAACAGTGTGTCTATCATATAATAAAACACGTACTTTTAATACGTCTGTCTTTGTCTAACTTGCTGCGCAGATACATTACACATTGTATCGAATAATAAATAAGATGCGTTCATTCAATATATACATATATGTTTGTTTATATATGCAGAAAAACTCCTACAAGTTTTGTTTCTGCTTGATAGCAAGGAATAATTGTAATTGAATATTGAATTTATTCTCTGACAAGCTTTCAAAACAGTTTATTAATTATTAAAAGTAATTTTTGTTTTATACAGAAATTAACGTCGTATCAAAATTGCTATTGTTTAATTCAAAAAGTTTATTTCGTCACAATTAATTGAAACACAGTTGAAGTAAATGTTGATTCATAAATCAAATACGATTTGTTTAGAAGTTATATTTTTATGGAAATTACAAAAAAACTTTCATATACGAAGTATTTTCTTCAACGATTTATAAATTGTATTTGGATATATTTCTTATTTAAGCACGTATAAGAAAGTTCAGTGCAGACCATTGCGGATATTTTTTGTCTTGCACTGGTGGCCGGTGCGGCGGAATGGTGGCATTCCTGTTCGGATTCCTTCTTCAGGCCAGGCCCGTCCGACTCTACCACAATCCTATTGTTGACGAGATTTGCTCGCTGACTAGAAAATTGTAGATGGCTCTGACAACCAATAGTGATCGAAAAGCGCACCAAAACATAACCTAATTGGACATATTCTTTGGGTTCTTTAGCTTCATTACGTTATATTTAAAATGCCTAATTGTTGTGCCGCGATCGGGTTTCAAATGATATAATTACTTCAAAAAAACTGCGATTCCCGTGCCAAGAGCACAAAATTAAAAATAATGTCTAAAATTATTTTTATTTTTCTAAAAGTACGTTTAGAGCGTAATTGTGTGTTCTTAAATGCAGATCAAAAAGAAAATTTGCATAAAAAAAATTGGCAAAACATTCCATAAACTAAATATATATAAGAAATAATTTTATGTGTATTTCTTTTTACCCCTATGATTTCCCACTACAAATACCACTAAAATTTATATTTTTACTTTTAAGTTAAATTAATTTGATTTTACGTTAAATGGTTATTGCGTCATTCAATTTAATATAAATAAATATTATCCTTCAAAAATTTTGGAAATACAAATAACAAAACTATAATGCAACTATATTTAGATATTGTCGCGTTAAAATATTCGTACCGGTTGGGCCATGAACATCATGACGAGCACTACTGATTGTCAGTGCCATCTACAACTTTCCAGTCACTATTAGAAGTGTCAAAAGCTTGAGTCGGACCGGCCTGAACGTGACCGTCGTTTTTCAGGCGTTTCCTACAATATGGACTGAGTAATTGTTTCAGCAAAAATTTAAACTAAAATTTTTCAGTATTCAAATAAAACATATTTCTTTATAAGAGCTATATAAATTAATAAATACTTACTTCTATATTTGTATTTGTTAAATTTAAAATAAATTTTAATGCTAATTAAGTAATTTGTATTTATTTTTACTTATACACTGTATAATTTTCTCTTATAATGAGCGTATTTATTTTCTAATAAAATATATAGAGAGAAGCGTATTTATTTTATAATAATTTATTTTAACGAACAAAATATTATTTGTTATTACAAATAACATTTAAACATCTGCAGTGCCATGCACCGAACTTTCTTATACGCTTTTGGGTTAAATCACATCCTATTTTCATTATTTTTCTAATTTATAATATATGTTCTAACTTTTGGAACACTTTTACACTAAATTTATTTCTTAGAATAAATATAAAATGTCAAACTTCAAATTATTTAAGTCTGTTTTGTTATTTTTGATAAGCAATTGACAGGCGCAGATGATAAGATTTATGTAAAAATAAATATAATAAGCAGTAATTTCAAGAGCCACTTTCTTGTTTCCGGTACCGTTTGGGAAAATAAATTTCAAATAAATGTTGTACTAAATGCTGATATCTATAATTTTTATTGTAACAATTTTTCTGTAACTGCAACTATTTTTGAGTAATTGCAGAAACTGCAAAAAATGACTAGAGTAAACATGCACTTCCGGTCAGAATATTGTTTTCAAAAATAAGAGGTTTTCTTGCCAGGCACATACAAATCTTAAGTTTAAAATTTCATAATTTGGGCTGTAGAATGCTCCAATACACCCATACACACACACACACATACACACACACACACACACACGCACACACACACACACTCACACACTAACACACATACACACACACACACACACACACACGGACGGACGTCATTTAAAAAATGGTTGGAATCGATTCAGGGAAGGTCAAAACGTATATTTCCGTTAAAATCTCGAGATCGAAATTTTTCATAATTACAATACTTACTTGTACTGCGTATAAGAAAGTAATAACATAGGAAAGTCAAAAGTTGTATTTTTTAAATGCTTATCGATTACCTCGCATACGAAAGTTAATATAAGAGAAAATTAATGTACTTACATTATATGATAGCATAGCTCTTTAATTTCATCGGATCTATCTGTACAGTCGGCCACTCCATTGCATATCTTTTTTAAATCAATTATTTTGCCATCAGTACAAATAGAATCATTTGTCTCTACAGATTCAGTATTTTGAACATCTAAATATATAAGAATATATGATATACACATACATACATTATTTAATTTTTTTCAATTCTTACACATTAGTTTAAGTAACAAAATCAAATTCAATAAAACTTGACCGGAATGCATTTTAGCAGTGTTAAATATGTTTATATGTTTGCTTCTTATATATAAAAAGTTAATTTACACCATAGCTCATTAATCACGTATCAAATTTTATATTGCACATAATAATTTTAATTAAATGTAGCGAATAATTGCAGGTGCTCAATTAATGCTAAAACATGGCATTCACGTTAACGTTAATACATACAAAGGATTTATTATATGAGACAATATCAACAAAATTATTATCATATATTTACATTTTACCTATTTCATAATACGTCGTTTAAAATTTACTCGCATTATACTAGAACATGTGTTTTGTTGTTATTAAATACTTCAATAATTTATAATTTCAAACTATAGTCTATGAAAGTTATAAATAGTACAAAAGTACAAATGCTACATTATTTAGAAATATCTGCATTATATTAAATTGAAAATGGAAGTATAATACTGAAAATCTCAAACTGAAATATTATTTTGCATATTTTAGTAATATTTCCTTAAATTTTAAAACTCTTATTTATGATTCATAAACATTCTCTAGACGATGTTATTAACATGCATATCCTTTAGTTGCAATTAAAATGACGATTTGTAACGAGTTGGTCTTTATATCCCTATAAGAATAGCCAAATATTGCAATTATGATAAGTTTAATACCATGTTAGGAAATTTAAATGATAGCATCTTTATTTTACATTAGAAATGAACAAACATTTCGAACCGTGTACATACATAATAAATAAACAGGTTTTTCAAATACTTATTCATTATTTTATGGCCATGATATCATTAGAGAAAGAATCCTATGGCGCTGACCAATAACCATGAAATTCATATTTTGATTATAAAGCCTATAATTCATTCTTTGGTATTTTCTTATGTGAAATTGGTGGTTTTGAAATCAAAATACATGTATTATTTCGATGATTGAGTAGCTTAAATCCGGATAATCTTCGTTTAACTACGCAAGACAAGTATCTATAATGTTCGCGTGCGACATCTAGGCTCGGCGCATTCGCATATATCAAACGACGGATGACAAATACGAGAATGCTGGTGGTCGCTTTTCGTATGTTTACACACAAACCAACAGCATTTAAGTTTGTTTCCGAGTCTGTCTTTATTCAATTGTACTTAGTTACATACATATATGTATGTGTGTGTACAGATGAATAAGAATTTCCTAGGACTACTTAACTTATATATGGCAAACATTTATAACAAATTTAAATACTTTAAATGTATTTATTCCGTTAGATTAAGTTATACGAAGGAGTTAAAACGTATGTTATACCACGCCTGGAATTTGAAGCTTCTGGGTTCGATTCCCAGTGATATCCAATTAATTTTTTCCATATATCGTATAAAAAATAGTATAGATATTCGTTCAGATTTTCGACTATTTATATTAGATAATTAATATGAGCTAACTGGATGACGGGGAGGCCTAAAGGGCACCTATAGGCTAGACTAGATCGCGGTATCATGTGTAAAAACTTATAACCTGCAGGTGTATCTATATTTTCATTAAAATAGTATACAACAATCGCAATGCAAATATACAACAAACTGCTTCATTTCCATAGAGACCACTTATAATTTTCCATTTCAAACGTAGACAGGACCAAAATCCAAGTCTACCAAAAATAGAAATAACGCGGTATATAACTTAATACAAATCCTTCAAAAATTTTGGAAATACAAATAACAAAACTATAATGCAACCATATTTAGATATTGTCGCGTTAAAATATTCGTACCGGTTGGGCCATGAACATCATGACGAGCACTACTACAACTTTCCAGTCTCAATTAGAAGTTATAGGAACGTCATGAAACGAGGTGAAGCTGTACCTGAGCCAACACGTCCAAAACGTCAACGAAGAAGACCGCCAAAACTACGGAGTCTCCTTCCTGACGCTGTTTCTGGATCTTTTTCGGGGCGAAAGCTACAATCCAGAGGAGGAGATCTGTAGCAACGAGCCTCCTAAACATATATTTTTTTAAATATCCAACGAGAGTTGACAACGAAAAAAAAGAGAGTTAGGAGAGTTGTTATTAGAAAAGTTAAAAAAAAGGTCTGTCATAAAAAGTGTTTCTCGTAGAAAATTTCTATTATGACGTGTAAAATTTAATATTTTGTTAACGTTCTGCTTATAAATACATATCTATACATTTGTTTAAAGTTTTAATTATTTCATTCATATTTTTTGAGGGTGTTTTAATCGGTAAGAACCATATATCCTTACATATTCCTCTGGGATGTTTCTCATGTTAGAAAATGGCGCCCAACATTGCTGCCGATAGCACCACTTAATTGTAAGAAACATCTAAACTACAAACGAAAATCCACGTGTGCATAATACCACGTGCGACAAAACCGCGAGTATAGAATTGCTCGCGCATAATTACTGAAGACATCGTGCGCAAAATTCCACGACGCCTCCAAAACGACAGCCTGTTTCCAGCCGAAGCAACAAACCACGGCCGGCCACTAAACCCCTTAGAAGCCCACATTCGCAAAGAAACATGGCTCAAAATATTGTAATGTCTGCAGACCAATTCAACTCATTCATCGCAAACGTCACTGAAACGTTGCGCCAAACAGCGAGTTCTTCAAGTACCTCGAGCACACCAACTCTGGGTACGTGCACGGGAAATTTTGCTAAATGCACATCACGTTCCGACGGAAGTGCTAGTGCCGATGTCGATGCATTCATAGATGCCATCAGTGTATATAAGGATTGTTTAAGCATAACAGAAGAAAATGCATTAAAAGGCTTGCCCATGCTCTTCACGGGACTAGCGGCAACCTGGTGGAATGGTATGAAACCACACACCACTTCGTATGAAGATGCTATTTCCAAATTGCACTCCGCGTTCGAACGTAGGAAGCCGGCATATAAACTATATAGGGAACTGTTCTCGAAAGAACAAGAAACTGACACGAGTACAGACATATTCGTTTGTCAAGCTCGGGCAGTTTTTGCAAAATTACCAAAACCACCCTTAGCTGAGAGTGTGCAGTTAGACATGGTATTCGGTTTGCTGTCTCGAGGAATACGTAAGCGGATTCCACGCGAATCAGTGAAAACCTTTGAGGATTTGCTTACCTCCGCAAGATCAATCTAAGAATCACTGATTGAGAAACGTGATCGACAGAAAAGTATACAATCAAAAAAAATCGTAAATCCTAATACTCCTTTGACCAATAGTAACCGTAAGGAACGACCACGATGTGCTTTTTGCAACAATTTTGGTCACTCTCAGAATGAGTGCCGCAATTTCGCTCGTTCTAAGGAGCAAATATCACTCGACAAAACAGCACCCTCTTCGTTACCTCAGAACACACCTGCGTCACGCCCATCTATAAGTTGTTATGGTTGTGGAGCTCCAGGTGTGATCAGAAGCAATTGCACTACTTGTAGAAACAAGAAAGCAACGTCGACGGACGCCGTAGAGTTCAACGCTGTCGATGCAGCACCAAATCTCCTGACTCCACGTCCTCGCCCTCTCCTATATTTCCACGTACTCGGAGCACGTGGGTGTGGGCTTGTAGATACAGCTGCAAAGTCAAGTGTCGCTGGCTATTCTTTTTACCAGCTCTTGCTTAAGAAGAAACAGCACTTCGAGAGTGTGAGAACCACTGTAACTCTCGCTGACGGCGTAGGATGTGTCAAGGACATACTTGTCACTAAGCTCGACGTCGTCATCATGGGCCGTATAATAACTACCCAGTTCATCGTACTACCGGACGCCCAGAAAAATCGTACACTTCTTGGTGTGGATTTCTTAGAGAAGGCTAGCATCGTGTTAAACATACCAAAACGCAACTGGTATTTTCATCAAACACCTAAAGAAGTACACGATTTAGCATTTGAAGCCGATGGAGAAAATGATATTGTCATCACGCGAATAAGTGTACTACGCGAGAAAGAAGGACAGATGCTGAATGACGAAGAGCGCAGGCAGCTAAACCAATTTATCACCGAGTCAAAAGAAGTGTTTGGGCCGTTAGGAGAAGCCACACCATACGCGGAACATCATATTGACACGGGAAATCACGTTCCGGTCAGTGTACCGCCGTATAGGATGCCAGCGGTAAAGAAAGAAATACTTCGTCGCGAAATTGATAAAATGTTAACCGATCACATAATCGAAGATTGCGAATCCCCATGGGCCGCACCTGTAGTGCTAGTACCCAAAAAGGACAACGAAGTTCGCGTATGTATAGACTATAGACGATTGAACGCGATAACCACTAGCGATAAATACCCATTACCGCGCATGGACGAATTGCTGCATCTCGCCAAACAAACGCTTTACGTTCAGGTTACTGGCAAGTTGCTGTTAGCGAAACAGATCGTGACAAAACCGCTTTTACCACACCTTTTGGAATGTTTCGCTTCAAGAGAATGCCGTTTGGACTCAAAAACGCTGGGGCTACATTCCAGAGATTTATAGATCGGTTTCGTAGCGGACTCAAAGATGTTACCATCTTTGCATATTTGGATCACCTGCACGACTTACAATTAGTATTCGATCGATTAAACCTGTTTGGTCTACGCGCAAAACGTGGAAAATGCGTATTTGTCTGATCAGAAGTGAAGTTCCTCGGTCACATAATAACGACACAGGGAATAAAAACTGATCCTGGAAAAGTATCTGCGATCGCAAATATGTTACCACCACGAAATTTACAACAAGTTCGAGGTTTTTTACAAACTTGTTCCTGGTACCGACGGTTCGTGCCCAACTTTTCCTCCGTTGCTAAACCATTGAGCAACCTTACGAAAAAGGATGTGCAGTGGAAGTGGAAAGATTGTCAACAACATGCTTTTGACAGCTTGAAGACCACTTTAATATCAGCTCCCGTGCTTCGTCAAGCCGATGAAGGATTACCCTTCTTAATCCGCACCGACGCAAGTGGTTACGCTTTAGGAGCCGTTCTCTTGCAGGGGGAGGAGAGCGATGAAAGACCAGTGGAATATGCCAGCCGGCTGTTGAGCTCAGCCGAGAGAAATTACAGCACCACCGAGAGGGAAGCACTAGCGGTCGTTTGGGCTGTTAACAAATTCAGAGGCTATATTGAAGGGGGAGAAGTGGTCGTTGGATCTGACCACCAAGCTCTTAAGTGGCTCATGACATTGAAGTCACCTACGGGAAGGCTCGCGAGATGGACTCTCGCGCTGCAACCTTATAACCTTCAGGTGACGTATGTGCCAGGTAAATCTAATGTAGTTGCTGATTCATTATCTAGACCACCTTGCACTGCTGAAGATGATCGGCTCTGTGAGCTATGTAATGTTGAGGTGGAAATGCCAACAAGAGGCGCCACTGACATCAGGATGGAGCAGTTGACAGATCCTGACGTACGCAAGATCTTCAACTGTTTTGAAACACCAGGCCACACTGACCTGACAAATTGGACAGGTAGAGGATACTTAATGATAAGCGGTGTCCTTTACAGATTCGCGCCTGATCAAGACACTGAAGAGGCCCAATTAGTTATTCCGGAGTCCAGACGTGCTCGTATCATGGTAGAGTACCACGATGACGCTACTGCAGGCCACTATGGTGTAAAAAGGACAACCCAAAGAATCGCGTCTCGGTTTTATTGGCCCGGTATGCGTAAATATATTGCTGACTACGTGAAACACTGCGTGGAATGTCAGCGATACAAGGCATCAAACATGAAGCCAGCCGGTCTTCTGAAGACTCCAGCAGCGGCCCAACGGTTCGAAGTCGTCGCTGTGGATCTATTCGGCCCTTTACCCACCTCTCCAACCGGCCATCGTTTGATTTTCATCGTTGAAGACGTAGCGACGAAATGGGTAGAGATATTTCCATTGGTAGAAGCCACAAGCGAAACATGTGCTCGCATTCTCATAGACGAGATTTTTCTGCGTTATGGCACTCCACGTAAAATGATCTCAGACAATGGAGTCCAATTCGTGAGTGGACTAATGCAGCACGTAACCCATTGCTTAGGCATTAAACAAGCATTGACACCTGTTTATCATCCCGAAGCAAACCCCGTTGAAAGAAAGAATCGGGATATGAAGACTCAGTTAGCTATATTGGTTGAGGATCAACACACAACATGGACAGAGAAATTACCTGCTATTAGGTTTTCCATGAATACTGCCATCTGCCAATCCACTGGTCACTCCGCCGCATACTTGACTTTTGGAAGGGAATTAAGAACTTCTGACGACGTAAATCACGATTTGCGCGCAATATGCAAGGACGAGAACTTCGTTGCACAAATTACTCCATATTTGGTAAACATAGCAGATGTAATGAAAGACGTCAGAGAGACTCACGACGCCGAACAAAATAGGTGCAAGAAATTCACAGATGGAAAACGGAGAGAAGTTCCCCCGTATTCCCCTGGAGATCTAGTAATGAACCAAACACACATACTAAGTAATGCTGCTAAAGGTGTGTCATCGAAGCTAAGACCCAAACGTGATGGTCCCTATACAATTCTGCGGCAGAATTCTTCGACGACCTATACAGTAGCCGCCGTGAATCAGCCTGATGTATCGGTTGGCTGTTACCACGTATCTGCCTTGACACCCTACGTCATGAAACGAGGTGAAGCTGTACCTGAGCCAACACGTCCAAAACGTCAACGAGGAAGACCGCCAAAACTACGGAGTCTCCTTCCTGACGCTGTTTCTGGATCTTTTTCGGGGCGAAAGCTACGATCCAGAGGAGGAGATCTGTAGCAACGAGCCTCCTAAACATATATTTTTTTAAATATCCAACGAGAGTTGACAATGAAAAAAAAGAGAGTTAGGAGAGTTGTTATTAGAAAAGTTAAAAAAAAGGTCTGTCATAAAAAGGGTTTCTCGTAGAAAAGCTCTATTATGACGTGTAAAATTTAATATTTTGTTAACGTTCTGCTTATAAATACATATCTATACATTTGTTTAAAGTTTTAATTATTTCTTTCATATTTTTTGAGGGTGTTTTAATCGGTAAGAACCATTCATTTTCATTTTCAATAATCTTTATTATTTTTCTTAATTTATACATTATTGCCTTATAATAACGTGTGGACAACATGGTTGGTTTTGTCAGAGCTCCTACTCACAGGTGTATATCTGTGTATGAGTGTTATTGCGTTGTTTGCTTGAGTACATTGTGTTATTGTAATTATTATGGTTGGTTTATAAATCGTTTGTGTTAGGATTGTTTTTATGGGAAAAGGGGGATGAAAAACCCATTTTAGTTCACATGAATTTTTTATATAAAACTTAAATCTAACTTAACTAGTTTAAAATTAACATATGTTTGGTGATTGATGGTCAATATTTGTGTGATGATGTATGTTCTGCGTAGTGTTTGGCTTTATTGTTGTGTAATGTTGTTGTTATGTGTGTGCGTTGTGGTTGTTCGTGTCTGTTTTATGTGTTCGGGTCCTGGAGTCTCTCCGAGAATATGGGTAATGTCTGGTGGGGAGCTTGTGTTTGATTCTAGATGTTGTGTTGTGTTGCCTGGTTTGTGTGATGTTTTGTGTAAGTTTGTTTGAGTTTAGTTGTGTTTTGTAAAATTTTTGTGATGTGTTTTGTATGTATTGTTTTATGTATGGTATGTTAGCTTCGTTGTGTAGTTGTGTTATTCGGGTGTACCTTCCAGAACTGGTAGCCAGTCTAAGGCATTTATTCTGGAGGCGTTGTAGCGGTAAGAGGGTGGAGTCTGGTGCGTTGCACCAAACCGGGGCTGCATATGTGATAATGGGGCGGATGATTGTTGTGTAGGTTAGGAGTTTGTTTTTCTTGGACAGGGGGCTGTTGTGGACTAGGAGAGGGTAGAGGTTGCGGATGACTAGGCGCGCTTTTTTGATTGTGTGTGAGATGTGTTGGCCATGCCGTAGTGTTCTGTGTAGGTATATACCGAGGTATTTAACGGTTGGTGTGGGTGTGATTTATTGGTTGTGTATTTTGATTGGTGTAATGATTTTGTTGTTTGTGAATTTGCGTGTGAAGACAATGGTTTCGGTTTTCGTGGCGTTGATTTTAATTTTCCACTTCGCCCAGTAGTGTTGTAGTATGTCAATGTGTATTTGCAGTTGCTTGGCAGCCACCTGCGCGCTGAATGAGTGCGCGTAGATGGCTGTGTCAACGGTGGTTCACAGACGGCCATTTTGTTGGGGGGAGGGCTTCGAATTAGTTCGAATTATATACTCCACCAGAATGGCCGCCGTGAGCGTGACCGTCGCTTTTCAGGTACTAACCGTACTAATGTTTCCTACAATATGGACTGAGTGATTGTTTCGGCAAATATTGGAATTAAAATTTTTCTGTATTTAAATAACATATTTTTTTATAAGAGCTATATAAATTAAAATACTTAGTTCTATATTTGGATGTTAAATTTAAAATAAATTTTAATGCTAATTAAGTAATTTGTATTTATTTTTACTTATACACTGTATAATTTTCATTTATAATAAGCGTATTTATTTTTTAATAAGAAATTTAGAGAGAAGCGTATTTATTTTATAATAATTTTTCTTAACGAACGAAAAATTATATGTTATTACAAATAACATTTAAAAAGCGCGGCAACTTTTTTAGTTATTATTGCAACATTTAGTTTTTTTTTTAATGGCGTTTGAATAGTGCGTTACATTGTAACAAAATCCGTCAGTCTTACGTTTTACTTGAATTTTATGTATTTTACTTGATTTAAAATATATTAGATTATGTCGTTCAACGTGAGTTGCGCTGTGCCAAGTTGCAAATCGAGTGGGTACTGTTTTACGTGGTTTCCGAAAGCTTATAACACGATGTTTAAAAACTGGATTGGGCTGGTAAACAATCCGAAATTATTTAAAATGCCAGAAAAGCAAATTTATCATTCGTATCGGGTCTGCCTTAAACATTTTAGCCCTTGGTGGATTTATATAAATGGTAAAGGCAGAACTACCGTATTACATGGTGCTTCTCCAACTTTGTACTTGGATGAGCGGTACGCTGTGCAAGAAGGTAGGAAAACCATTTTAATTTGATAAATGTTTTTATTAATAAAGTAATTTATTTAGATATCCCCATGCCCGATGTAACAATTGCATCTTCTTTTACATCTTCGTTGAGGGAGCACGATTAATGTGTTTCAGTGCGACCGGAAGGTATAAAATATGTTTGCTTGGTTTAACTCGAGCTAATAAAATATTGTTTTCAGAGGTATCGAGCAAGGGTAATCATCGTCAAACCAGAAAATCGAATCGTAAGTCTACAAATTAATTTTCAATTATAAATAACATTTTATAGCTTACATTAAATTCAGATACGACAAATTCACCGCAAAGTAGCAGAAAACGAAAGGAATGGAGTTTGTTTCTGCTACCAAGCGTCCAAAAATCTGTGCTAATGCTGGTAACAGCAAGAAGTATATTATATGCTTTTTGGTAACGGGATGTTTATTGCCAGACGTAAAACCATAACTACTACACGCACACTCACACACGTCATTTCAAAAATAATCGGAATCGATTCAGGGAAGGTCAGCAGGTATATTTCTGTTAAAATATCGAGATGTAAATCTTTCATAATTACTATACTTATACTGCGTATAAGAAAGTAAAAATTAATTTTGTTACAGCAAAATAGGGGCAATTTTGATTTTATGGCACTGCTTTAAACCTTACCTTCAAGTAACTGTTATTGATTCCATACATTATGTGAATGAATTAAACATTTTCTAGACCAATATTATGTTTGTGAATAGTTTAGTTTAATTAACAGCTCAGTCTAAGCATGAATATATTTATTTTAAAGATCTTATGGAAATATATTGATTTTATTTCCAAATATAGTTTTTTTTTATTCTATGATTAACATTGTTAATTAGATTGCAGTAGATTTATAGGGCGAAATTGAGAAGACGATTTTTTTCCACAGCGTTCCAATATATTTCAGGGTAGAAATAATTTTACCGACCGGCAATAAATTACCGGTCGAATCAGTAAAATTATTTATACCTTGAAGTATATCGGAATGCTGTGGATAAAATTGTCTTCATTTTTTATCTGTACATCTATCTCTTTCTAATGCATATACCTATCTCTCTCTCTTATATATCTATCTCTGTCTACTATGTCTATCTCTTTCTATACGTCTTCTTAAACTTCCAAACCCAACCCGTACACAATATTTCATAAGCCCAAGTTGTCGGAGTCTATTTTCAGTTATATTACTGACACCCCCTGGCCCACAAATATCCCTAAGTGACCTTTCCTGCTGTTCCTTGGGCTGTGTCATCTGCGTATAGTGCTGTGTTTGTGTGGGGGACAGTGGGGAAATCGCTCAGGTAAAGGTTAAATAGTCTAGGACCAAGGACGCTGCCTTGAAGGATTCCTGCTACAATGGGTTTCGGGTTTGATGTGGTGTTATTAACTATGGTTCGAAAGTATCTGTTGGTTAGGTAGGAGTGAATAAGTTTAACTAATGTGGGAGGGAATTGATAGGAGAGAAGTTTAGCTATGAGTCCTACTGTCCAGACCGTATCGAAGGCTTTTTCTATGTCCAGTAGGGCCATGACCGTGACTTTATTTTTGTTGAACTGGGACGCGATATCGGTTGCAATTCTGCACACCTGCTGTACCGTGCTATGTTTGGCGCGAAAGCCAAACTGGAAGTCAGGTGTGAGTTTTTGTCCTGTGTCGATATCGTCGACCCGGGAGAGAATGATTTTTTCGGTTAGTTTGGATAGTGTGTTCAGGAGGCTTATCGGACGATAGCTGGTTGGATGGTGGGGTTCTTTGTTGGGTTTTCGGATTGGGTGGACTGTAGCAGTCTTCCAGGCAGCTGGGAAGTGGTGGAGTCTGATTATTGCGTTGATTATATAGTGGAGTTGGATAATGGATTTTTTGGAGAGGTTTTTCAAGATTAGGTTCTCAATTTGGTCGGGGCCAGGAGCTTTGCGATTGGGTAGTTTCTGGATGATTCTGGTGAGTTCAGATGGGGTAGTGAGGAGACTGGTCAGCGTTTTCGTGTTTGTGTGGTGTGGAGTATTTAAAAATTGTTGTGTTTGTTCTGTAATTTCGTTTTGCGTGGCTGTGTTCGGGATGTGTGTTATGTGTACTTGTTCAAATGTGTGTGCGATTAGCTCGGCTTTGTCACGGTCCGTGACAGCCGTATCGTTGTTATGTGTGAGCGTAGGTATGGTTGTGCGTGGTTTTTTGAGTGATTTTGTTAGCTGCCAGAGGGAATTATCTTGGGGGTTGAGGGCGGTTAATTTAAGGGTCCATGTATTGTTTTGGTGGGTTTTGATTTGTGTTCTGATTAGTGTATTCAATGTGTTGAGGTGTTGTCTGTGTTGTGGGGAGCGGGTCCTCTGCCATTGTCTTCTTGTGTGATTGCGTTGTGTGATAAGGTGTAATGTGTGTTGCGGAAGATTGAGTTTGTGTGGTGTTATTTTTATGTTGCGTTTTGCTACGTGTATGGCGTGTGTGAAATTTTCTACTTGTGCGTCTATGTGTTGTGTTGTATGTATTGCGTTGTTTATTGGTATGTGTGTGTCGAGTGTTTCTCGAAAGCGCGCCCAGTTTGTGTGTTTGTATGAGGTGATTATTTTGCTGATGTTTTCTGTGTGTTGGTTATGCATGTCCGAGTTGAGCTCGGGCAGTGATTCGGGTTGGGTAAGATTAGGGACATTTTTGTTAATGATGATGTCTATGGTGGTGGGTGTGGTTCCGTTTTGGGAGTAGTGCGTGGGTGTGTTCGGGTGCATTATTATAGCGACGTGTGTGTTTGTGTACCTGTTAAGTGTTTGTCCACTTGTGTTGTTCCTGTTGTAGTCCCAGTTTGAGTGCTTCGCATTCAGGTCACCTACAATTAGGGTTTTGTTTTTGTGTAAGAGTGTGGTGAGGTCTGCTTGTGTGATGTTGTTTTGAGGTCTGTTGTATGCAGCGGGGATTATAGTGTTCTCTGTAAGTTTTATGCTAAGTGTTTCTAGAGTGGTATTTGGAGTTTGTGTTAGTGTATGTGGGACGTTGTTTTTAATTAATATAGCAACGCCTCCAGCTGGGACCGGGCCCTGCTGTGGTCTATCAGCTCTGTAGGTTGTGTATGTGTGTGTTTTAAATTTGTGTGTAGGTGTGAGTTTTGCTTCGTTTAATAACATTATGTATATGTTGTGTGTATTGAGAAAGTGTGTAAGCTCCCCTACCTTACCCATAATCCCGTTAGCGTTCCAGGAGCTGATGTTAAGTGTGCTTTTGTCTCTAGATGATGTATGTGTGCACATTTTTGGTGAATGATAAAAATATAGAAAAATTTTCAGCCTTGTTGGACGCTTTGCTGAGGGCTTTATTCAGGTCTTTTATGGCCCGGAGCATGTTGGTTATATTTATCATGGAGCTTAGTTCTTCCATTTCTGTGAAAAGCTCGGCGATGTCGTCAAGGTCATTGGTGGGTTGGTGGGTTTGTTGTTGTGGTGTAGGATGTTGGGGGGTTTGTTTTGGGGTGGGTAGGGGTGGGGATGGGGGGTGCTGTGTGTATTGGTTGGTGGGAGGATTGAGGTTGTGTTTGTCGATGTGGTAGCAGTAGTTTGTTGTTGGTGGAGCGGGTTTGCCAGTGGTTTTTGGCGGGAAGGGGTGCATCTGCGTATGTTGGTAAGAGGTGGGTTTTGGGTGATTTTTTTTAATTTTAGTCAGGTACGTTTGGCACTCTATTGAGTTCGCAGGGTGCGCTCCTCCACAGTTCGCGCACGTTGCTGGCGTGTCTGGCGTTTTTACGAATGTTTGGGTTAGGTGGTCTTTGGCGCACTTGAGGCACCGGGGTTGTAGGCGGCAGTTAGCTGTGGCGTGACCCCATTGCTGACATCGGTGCCATTGTATTATCACCTTTTTGTTGAGGTGTCTCTCCCATGCGACCTTTGTGTGGAGGATGTATTTGGTGTTCGTGGTGCCGTTGAGTTGGTTCAGTGTATGTTTGTTGGATGTGGTGATTTGGAATAGGGGTCGTCGGGTGTTTCGCATACGGAACACTTTTTCGACCTCGACTGCTGCTTTCCGGAGTTTAGCTGGGTCTGGGTCGTTGTCAAGTCCCCTCAGCACAAATGCGTGGGTCTTAGTTTGTCTGTTAGTGTAGGTGTAGTAATGAAAGTCTTTGTCTGCGTTTATGGGTAAGAACCATATATCCTTACATATTCCTCAGGGATGTTTCTCATGTTAGAAAGTGTCAAAAGCTTGAGTCGGACAGGCCTGGTAGGGGGAGTTAGAAGAACCATAGCCACCAATGGACAGAGTTTATGGCAGGAATCTTTAAAATTTTCTAAATGACGCACCAACTACGAGATGCCGTGGTATCCGATAAAATAGTAAAAATTTGAAAGGATTAAATGTTATATATATTTAATATATTTACTTATTTATCTATTCAAATTAAATTTCAGATGATTTTATACTGTATATTTAAAAAAAATTATTTATTTATTTCTTAGTATGTGTATCGGAATTCATTTTGCATTTTATAATAGATAAATGAACTGTCATTCGGTTTTTATTAACTTATATATCCAACGTGTGTGTTTTTAATCGTTTTGAATTGGCAGTGTGTGGTTGTTACTTTTGAGAAATCTCTTTTTTGGCATGTAAGTATTAAATCATAAATATAGTCGGATTCAAGAAACTTGAACATTTTTTTGGCATAAATCACCCAGTTCGTTTATACAACACTTTGAACGGAGCAGATTTAAATAAAATCAAGGAAAATAACAGTTCAATTCTGTTTTTCTCTTCTTCAAATAACGACAAACTACTCAAAATCATGCTTTTGGCCCGTTTTAACAATGTGAAACAATAATGGGAGATGAAAACGATAATATACGAAGTATGACGAAATATGATGGAATATAAACGTGGTGGCGTTTGTTGTTATTAATACGGCGTCTGCGTTGAGTAAAGATGTACGTCCATAAGCTTTAAACGACACTGTCGCACATATTATAAAAGACATCTACATTATTTTTATGTCGTTACTTATATCTGACTAAGGAATGTAGAGAATGTTCAAGTTCCCTGAATCCTACTATAAATAGTAAAACTTTGAAATGAAGTCTTTAATAATTTGTTCGTAGTATGCCCTTCCAAAAACGATCCTGTTGTATTCCTGTTCGCTTTGATAGATAAGAACGGCTTGCAAGTTTTCCGAAAGTCAGAGCACTTGTCCATATATAGTTGGAAAAATTCAACAGTCCGCGGTTGTGCTCTATCCTACCTGCATATGTTTATGGAACCACTTACGTGGATGTAATTTATCAGGAATGTATCACTTTATTGCTTGGAGATTTCTACATGAATGATATATTATAAATATGCAGAGTGCTTATTTTTAAGTAATATCTATTTTATTTTGTATACAATAAGTAAGTACTGTAATCGTAAAGTCATATGGTGCTCTTGGGGTAACTAATTGTTATTATAATGTCAAGATTCAGTTCAAATATCCGTTTTCCAATTTACTTAGAACCATAATGAATGGTAGCTTTGCCGAATTAACATTAATTTAATCATTATAAAAAACTATTCATATTCGAGTGAAGGACCAAATAAAAGCCGAATATTATTAGTATATAAATATGTGTATGTTATATAAAATTTTATTTACTGAATTTGTAAAAATATTTTTTTGTTTAAATAATGTTTTTTATTTAGAGGTATCTTTGATACTTTTGCTTTTCGTGGAAACACGAAAAGTAAAAGTATACCTATCTTTAACTACCTAAAAAAAAAAAAAAAACAGGCCCTCCGTGGTTTATGCGTAAACTAAGCCATGAAGTCAAACTTTGTTGGAGGTATATAACATTAAGATCCATCTCCCGCTACTCTCTGAGTAGAACAATCACCGTTGATGCGTGAGACTGTGCACTATGGTTGTGAGTGGGTGAATTGTATATGTGTGAGTGCATATGAGAGGTTGACGCAGGCCAAAGGACCAGCGATGCTTTTGGTCAAACCAATGTTGTGTGTTGATGGCGGATTGCTGTTGAGTGAGTATTCTCACTGTCATTTCAGGTACCTTCGTATTTCCTTATCCTCAATGTTATATCCGTCAATCAGGGCATGCTTGGCTTCTTCCAAGATTAGTTCTGATTGAAGGTTATTCAATACAGGATATGATTGCATTTCAATTGCAGGACCTGTATTTCAGTACTTGCACCGTGGATCATGGATGAATCTGGCTTTGACCAGGATCAGGACCTGAGGAGAATGATACCAAGTATGGGTGGACCTGGCAGAGGTCCAGGGTTGGACCTGTTGTTTATATGCCTTGTGACGAAATTCAGGCAAGTCTCCTATTATTGCAAATACATACGCCATCTAGATGGTGATTTGTGTATCACGCTATGTGGATGATACTTTGCTGGCTCGAGACTGGCGTCGGGCCCGAGATCGTTCTCTTGCGCCGACTCAAGTTCTGCGCACCTTTTGTTTCTTGGATTTCCACGTGGGAGGCTTTTTTCTTGTGTTCTTTTGCTGGCCGAGAGGTCGTTTTGGGGTTTTTCCTGTGCTGCCTTTCCAGATAAGTACCTTTTTTTTGATTTTCTCATCAAGGGTTTCTTACCTAAAGTCGGCCCGAATTGCGTCGCGAATTTTTGCACGCACATTATCGTTTCTGGTTTTTACCCGGCCTTTAGAAGTCGGTTCCTTTTGCTATTTCCTTTTTGGTCATCAGGGCATTAGATAAAATTCAGTTTTAGAGTACTTATTAATTTTATTTATTTATTTTATTTATGTATTCTATTTAGTTAGTTTATTTTATTTATTTAATCTATTTATTTTATTTAGTTTAATTCCTTTATTTATCTATTTATCGTATTTATTTATTGCTTTGAATTATTCGGTGAGCCGTTGTTCGTTATTTTGAGATTAGTGAGGTAGGAAAATGATCCTGCTTCCAGGCGTAACTGTATTTCCACAGGCATTCGTTTCCTTTCAAATTAATTATATACAAATCCGATTATATTCACTACTTCCATCATGAGCGGTGGAAGTCTTTATCATTGAGTTAGCTTCCAGATTTGCGTACTCATTTACTTCCCGTGATTTTGCGTGACGTTAACCTCACTCACTGGAGAGAACCAATTGTTCTTTTATGTTGAAAACAGCTTCCGGTTCCTTGCTGTTTTTAGCCTTTTATGTAGCACTGTTTCTTCCCTATTTATAGGAATTGTGAAGTTGGTTCAATCTGCGGCAACGTAGGGTTGTTACCGCAATCCGACTGGCGCTTCCTACCAACATCGGGATAAATTTGTCGTAGGTTCCTTATAGAGAACGACCCCGGACCACTTACCAGACCCGCAAGATTGTATGAAGAGACATCAACATACACACACCTTCAGGTTATCGCCAGGGCTTCACCCACTTAACGTCACGTTAGTTTATATAGTTACCTGTTTTTGGTTCCTTGAACTGTTTGATTATTATTGTTATTTCTTTTATTGTATCGGCTGATGCGCTTAATTCAGATTTACTTGTATTATAAATTAAATTTCTCGTGGTGCGAATTATTGTTTTATTGTCACATATCTTCCATACTTTCCCCTTTCCTACCCACGACCACCTGCGATGAACTAGCCGTATTGCCAACCTAGCCACACAACTACTTTTGTGGAAAGCCATAGCTCGTCACAGCCTATCTAACAGTTTGCCTGGTAGCTCCAGGATTGAACTTGTTAGATCGTTCATAGATGCCTGCTATCATTGGTGGGCCTGGCAAAGGTCCAGGGTTGGACCTGATGGTGGATGCGCTTGTCGTGGAGAAGCATGAACAGAGCTTTTGCCACTGTCTCCTTCTTCTGTCAGCTACCAAATCCTTTGTATAATACCTTGTTGTATCGATATGACATGTGGTATTTTGTATAATGCAAGGTCGACCTAACCTAACCTAAACAAACCGTAGACGCCGTTATAGTCATCGAAGTGGTCGTAGGATGTCTTAGCATCAGGTCAACAGGTCATTTATACCAGAGATTAGTAGAGAGCGTAGAGAGATTGCTCACGCCAATGGTAGCCCGTGAGCCGACTTTTTGGACACGGTACGCTAGCGCTACCACATGGGAGAAAATCGGAAACACGTAACCCGACCCAGTTGTCTTTGTTGCTCTTATGGTATATTCCCCTCCAGTCACTGAGATAGTGCAGCACCGGCTTCGTTGTTTTTCTTCGTCTTTGAATCATAATTTTGTTCTTGAATTACTTCGTAATCGTTATGTTATATTATAAAAAATATACATATATCACATTAAAAAATATTAATTGTTTATTATTATTCCTTGTTAAATAAAAATTGAAATAACATTAATAATAATAATAAACAAATCTTAAAATAATGTCAATTTGAATTTAAAAAATATTACTGTATCCCTACTCGAAAATATATTTTTATTTTTAATAATACATAAATTTAACATTGTTATAATATTTATATATACATATCATACAAATTACAGTAATATAAATTTATTTATTAAAATATTTATTATATATAGTACATATATTTTTTATAAAATTTATTTGTTTTTACATAAAAATATCTGCAGTGTCATGCACCGAACTTTCTTATACGCATATGGGTTTAACCACATCGTAGTTACATTATTTTTCTAATTTACAATAATTGTTCTAACCTTTAGATCGCTTTAACACTAAATATATATCTTAGAATAAATATTAAATGTCAAACTTCAAATTATTTATATCTATTTTGTTAAACAATTGACAGGCGCAGATGATACGATTACAACAATATATATAATAAGCAGAAATTTATTTTGAATCCAGTACTTTTTTTGGAAAAAAGATTCAAACAAAAGTTGTGCTAAATATAAATATCATTAATTTTTGTTAACAAAAATTTTCTGTAACTGTAACCATTTTTGAGTAATTGCAGAAACTGCAAAAAATGACTAGAGTAAACATGCACTTCCGGTCGGAATATTGTTTTTAAAAATAGGAGGTTTTCGTGCCAGGCACATACAAATCTTAAGTTTACAATTTCATAATTTTCACATACACACACACACACACAGACGGACGTCATTCCAAAAATAGTTGGAATCGATTCAGGGAAGGTCAAAACGTATATTTCCGTTAAAATCTCGAGTTCGAAATTTTTCATGATTACAATACTTACTTATACTGCGTATAAAAAAGTAAAAACATATGCAATGTCTTCAGCGAATTTTCTTATACGCATTTGGGTTAGACCACATCGTAGTTTCATTATTTTTCTAATTTATAATATTTGTTCTAATATTTGAACACATTTCCACTAAATATATTTCTTAGAATAAATATAAAATGTCAAACTTCAAATTATTTACATTGTGTTACATTGTGTTTGTTGCTGATAGCTTGTTTCATATAAAACTTGCTGTTTCGTTCGTGTACAGCGGTATAAACTACCCGTCTATACTGTTGCCACGTGCAGGTACATTAAATTCTTCTTTTCCGCATATATATTCGGGACTGTATTTTGCACTTTTGCGCTATATAAATAAATATATAATAATTATTATTATTAGTGAGATATATAAACATTGCCAATATCGTAGTTGTAAAAGTAATTTAAAAGATGGAAAAAACTGTTTCATTTCCCGAAAAAAGAAGAGAGACAGCAAATCTGAGTAGAAAACTCAGGTAAACTTGGATTTTGATTTCGTAACCGGACTTGGAATTCTTATGAAGAAATAAATAGCTTTATATTGAAACGTGGTATAAAAACCAAACTCAATTTTTAAAATTTATTTGTGAAATACTTGCATTGATTATCTATATTCGTAAATTCTAAGAAAACTAAAAAAGCAATGTGTTTGGGCTAAAAACCAGAAAACTAAGAAAAATGATAAGATAAGAGTGGTTCTCGTCAAGTGGGTGTTAAGGAACACTTAACACATGTGGAGGAGAGTATTCTAGCGTGTGGTCTTGAAGTTAAGAAAATTTATATATTCAATTTTAAATGATTTCAAATAATTAATTAGAACATTAGAAACTCATAAAACTATGTTGGGCAATCCGGAATGATGAATACAAGTATCGAGTTTAAGTTTTATGGAACCGGGTACGGAAAAAGGTGTCTTGATGATGGGTTATTTAGTGTCTATCGAATCAGAATTTAAATCAAAGGTTAAAATGGTAATTAGCAATCGAGGGTTTGTCTGAGCTGTGAGTCAGACAATTGTACAAACGAAGGGTAAGGAAACTAGCAGGTATTCGACATCGGTTGAAGACCCGACACCCCGTCGTCAGAGGGTAATGACCGATCCGGTCCAGTTAGGCAACAGCTGACCATTCGGGAACAAATAACAATAATAAATGTTAATTTCTTATTAAGTTTAGTTTAAACAATTACCACACATATTTAATTTGTTCTAATCGGAGCGTAAGTTACTTGTGGTAAACGAGCTAGACGAGCGGGGGAGTCTAAGTCAGATAGCGCACTCTCTCTGACTGATGAGATATGCCGGGTGAACCGCCGCCTGAACCAACCCGAGATCCGTGATGAGGGAGAAAGGACTCAGAGAATGATTCCGCGACCAACCCTAAGCCAGTGCCATACATCGCAACGTAGAGTAGGGCGAAGTGGAAAACCAGCGTTCTTGATTTAACATTATATTTGCATAATTTGGTATCCTTTGTAAGTATAACAAAATCATAGAGGAAGACACTCCTTCAATAGTAGTAGGGATAGGCATATAAAAACTTGGGAGAGCCCGAAATCGGGACCTGATCGATCCTATCTTTCGAACTAGCCACTTGGTGGTATCCAACACTCCATTCTCTTGGTAGGTACGCCGCTTTAAGATAGCGCGATCTGCGTTTTGTTCTGCGAGATTCCAGGCGCCGCTTTAAGTTAGCGCGATCTGGTCTATGCGACACATTTTCCTTACTTCCATCCGCTTTAGGGCAAAACTTCGCGACGCCGCTTTAAGTTAGCGCGATCTGCGTTTTGTTCTGCGAGATTCCAGGCGCCGCTTTAAGTTAGCGCGAGCTGATCTATGCGACACACTTTTCTGGGGATTTATTATACTTAGTCATCGTTCTCTATTTCATAAACTGTTCTTACATGTCTTTTATTGTCGGTACGGTATCGTTTAATGGTAGGATAACAGGTACACTGTTGTCAGCAGAATCGGGTTCGATCCCTGATATCGGTGTCCGACCTTAACTTAAGCCCGTCAGGCGCGCTACTGTACGCAGTTTTACGCGTCCAGGAGAGTACTAGCCCTTTTACCTCACGACGAAAACATATATTTTAAAACTTACTAGATAAGTACTGAGAGGGGCACGCTGACGAGTGTGCGTCATGTTGACGAACATGACTGTCGATTCATCAATACCACGGTGATCGGCGGCAGTATTCCCTGGCCGTGGGCTGTCAGTTTAGTGATGGAGTCTGATTTTTTGTTTAACATTCAGTTTGTTGGAAGCAAAAAGATAAATTCAATTTATTAGAATCATAAAATAAAGCCAAAACTAGGTTCAATCGGTACCGACCAACCGATTTTATCAGAATTTAACACTGATCCATGTTTAACTATGTTACAGTAAAAGCTACCAACGGAAGCATCAACCAACGGCACAACGTCCCCACTAAGACGACACGACCTATTCCCCCCCTGCACATAATTTTTGTCATGCCTATAAATGTTAAAAGAAATTTGGATAATTCATGTGTAAAAATAACAATAAACGGTGAATTTGTGAACTGTACTTTTTGTTTGTACCTATACACCTGCCACATCAGATACGATCCATAAAACCAGTATATAAACTATTCCATCGCGTTACAATATAAATATATATATATATATATATATATATATATATATATATATATATATATATATATATATATATATATATAAAAATAAATAAACAGCTAAATATACAAATATATAATTCAATAATCAAATATACATGGCCTAAATCTCGAATTTGATTATTGTCTTAGTGTAAATCCGCTAAGTAAAAATAATATACAGTGGCTCACAAAATTATTCATCCACTAAAAAAAGCTTACATATTCTTGCAATATCTTCGAAAAGAACTATCCAATTATTATTATTTAATTTTCATTATATTTAATAGGTAATACTTGGCAATTGATAGTAGAAAGAAAATATTGCAGAGAAACTGCAATGGTTAGCATAATTCTAAGAAACACAAAGTATTGACGTAAATTCAACACACAAAATTATTCATCCACGAGCACATTTCACTCTAGTTATCATGTTTCTACAATGTAATAATTTGTTATTTTTTTTATAATGGTATAGAAACATTATTAGTATCATAATCATGCAAAATTACTTGCAAAAAGTAGTTGTATTTCATATTTTGCTACGATGAGCCGCAAAGAAAGTGAAACCAGTGTTGAAGAAAGGAAAATAATTCTTAAATTAGTTTACGAGGGAAAACCAATGCGAGGAACCGCAAGAATATTCAACCGGAACCATTTTACGGTGCAATATATAATAAATAAATTTAAAAATGAAGGAAATCTCGCGAATAAAGCTGGACGAGGAAGGAAGTGTATACTGACACCAAAGACTAAAAACTATATTGTTAAGCAAATTAAGTGTGATCCTAAGACAAATGTGTCAAAATTGACTACTGAGGTTTCAGATATTATCGGCAAACAAGTTTCTACCGAAACTGTCCGTCGAGTCCTTCGAAAAGAAGGGTATAATGGTAGGGTTGCACGCAAGAAACCATTTGTGTCGAAAGTTAACAGAATTAAATGGCTTGAATTTGCTAAGAAATACGTAAATGAAAGTGTAGAGTTCTGGAAAACAATCATTTTTAGTGATGAGAGTAAATTCAATCTATTCGGCTCTGATGGTAAGCAAATAGTGTAAAGAAAACCTAATAAGGAGTTAAACAAGGAAAATTTGTATCCAACTGGCAAAGCATGGGGGCGGTCACCTGATGGTTTGGGGCTCAATGGCTGCAAATGGAGTTGGAAAACTTCAATTTATCGACTCTACCATGGACAAGTTTCAATATCTTAATATCTTAAAAGAATATTTGAAGCCTACTGTCGTTAAGTTGGGCTTACAAAACGTCTATTGGTTCCAGCATGACAATGACCCCAAGCATACTTCTTTTATTGTGAAGGAATGGTTGCTTTATCATGTAAAAAGACAGCTTAAAGCACCTCCACAGTCACCAGACCTAAATCCTATTGAGAATTTGTGGCAAGAATTGGAGAGAAAAATACGGCAGAGGCCCATTTCTTCCAAGAAAACCCTAAAAACTGTTTTATCCGAAGAATGGGAAAAAATATCCGAGTCTACAACTGGAAAATTAATAGAATCCATGCCAGACGCTTACAAGCTGTTATAGCTGCTAAGGGATACCCCACTAAGTATTAATTTATTAAGTAAAAGCTAAAAATGTAACCCTCCTGGTACTGGATGAATAATTGTGTGTATTGATTTTAGTTTATTATGTTTTGTTTATTAGAATAATATTTTTAAATTAAGTTTTTCTACATTTTTATCTTGTTTATAATTATTGTTAAGTATCCTTTAATGTAATAAATATTAAATAAACAAAATTTAGTGTTATTTGTAGAAAATATTGTAATAATTTGTATGTTTTTTTTAGTGGATGAATAATTTTGTGAGCCACTCTAAATATATTATATAATATACAGTGGCTCACAAAATTATTCGCACAAAGCGAAAATATCTGAAAAACATCAAATATTTCCACAATTTACTAACATAAAACACAGTTTCGTTTTAAATTCTATTAGATTAATTTATATTACTAAATAATATGGATAAAAAGTTATAATTAGTTTATAAACACTATATAAATATCTTACAAAATTAAATCACATTTTCTTAACACAAAATTATTCGCACAACAAAAAATAATATTAAATACGTATATTGTATATGAAACAAAATTAGTTCATTATGCTTTTAATATTTTGTAGGTAAACCTTTTGAATCTATTACAGCTTGTAACCGTTTTGGCATACTTTCAACTAGTTTCTTGGTCACCTGTGCATCTATTTTATTCCACTCTTCCAGAATTCTGCTTTTTACTTTCTTATACGCAGTATAAGTAAGTATTGTAATCATGAAAAATTTCGATCTCGAGATTTTAACGGAAATATACGTTTTGACCTTACCTGAATCGATTCCAACTATTTTTGGAATGACGTCTGTATGTGTGTGTGTGTATATTTATGTATGTATGTATGTTCTCTACAGCCCAAACGGTTGAAGCTAAAATTTTGAAAATAAACTTAAGATTTGCATATGCCTGAGGCGTGCACCTTCTATTTTTGAAAATAATATTCAAAGCGGAAGTGCCTGTTTACTTTAGTCAATTTTTGCAGTTTCTGCAATTACTCAAAAATGGTTACAGTTACAGAAAAATTTTATAAACAAAAATTAAAGGTATTTATATTTAGCACAACTTTTGTTTGAATTATTTTTCCATTAAGAGTACTGGCTTCAAAATAAATTTCTGCTTGTTATAAATATTTTTACATAAATCGTATCATCTGCGCCTGTCAATTGTTTAACAAAATAGATATAAATAATTTGAAGTTTGACATTTAATATTGTTTCTAAGAAATATATTTACTGTAAAAGCGATCTAAAGGTTAGAACAAATATTATAAATTAGAAAAATAAGGTAACTACGATGTGGTTTAACCCATATGCGTATAAGAAAGTTCGGTGCATGACACTGCAGATGTTTAACATTGTTTTGCTAGTAACTGGATCTTTTCGAATAGGCCGTTCAAGATTCCACCACAAATTTTCGATAGGGTTGAGATCAGGTGATTGCGGAGGAGTTTTTAATTGCTTAGGGACATTATATAATAACCATGTCTTAACCATATAAGCAGTATGCTTTGGATCGTTATCTTGTTGGAAGCTGTAATTCCACGGTTAGCCTAATTTCTGGACACTAGGGGTTAAATTTTTTTTTTAATATATCCAAATGAACTGTTTTATTCATTATTGTATCAATAAATTCTAAATTCCCAACACCATTATCGCTCATGCAGCCCCAGACCATTACACTTACTCAACCATGCTTAACCGTTCCGCAAAGATGTTACTTTTTGAGCTCTGTATTGGGTTTTCTCCAAATTGTCTGTTTACCATCAGTACCGAAAATGTTATATTTACTTTCATCGCTGAGAATAACTGTTTATACAGATTGATCGTAATAACTTTAATTAGACTTTAGTATTGTTCTTCTAAACCTGTTTATGGTGTATTTTATAACCGATCTTTAACTACGTTAGAAAAAGAAAATGCACCGTTCTTTTTTATACGCTTTTGGGTTAAATCACATCCTATTTTCATTATTTTTCTAATTTATAATATTTGTTCTAACATTTGGAACACTTTTACACTAAATATATTTCTTATAATAAATATAAAATGTCAAACTTCAAATTATGTAAGTTTATTTTGTTTTGTTTTTTGATAAAAATTTGACAGGTGCAAACGATTTATGTAAAATTAATTATAATAAAAAATTTCAAGAGTCATTTTCCTGTTTCCGTTAGCGTTTGGGAAAAATAGTTTCAAATAAAAGTTGTACAAAATGCTGATATCTATAATTTTTACTGTAATAATTTTTCTGTAACTGCAACTATTTTTGAGTAATTGCAGAAACCGCAAAAAATGACTAGAGTAAAAATGCACTTCCGGTCGGAATATTGGTTTCAATGCACACCCCATGCATATACAAATCTTAAATTTAAAGTTTCATCATTTTAGCTTTAACCGTTTAGGCTGTAGAGAACTTACACACAAAAATACACACATACACACACACACAGCCAGACGTCATTCCAAAAATAGTCGGAATCGATTCAGGGAAGTTTAAAACGTATATTTCCGTTAAAATCTCGAGTTCGAAATTTTTCTTGATTACAATACTGACAAGGAAACATCCCGAGGTGTGTCTCACCAATATTAATGAAACTGTAGTATGTTGTAGTATGTGAGAAAATAATCGATACGTAATTTTTTTTTCGGCCCGTTTTAACTTCTAAGTGCTGAAAACCACCTCCATAACTTTTAACAAAATCAGGAAAACACGAATAACTCTAAAAATAAGCTTTTTCAAAATAAACTTTAAATACAAAAGTTGCTAGGTTTGGAGAGGGTTATATATTAACATTGATTTTTTTCACATCTTAGAAGTTGAAACGGGCCGAAAAATAATATCTGCAGTGTCATGCACCGAACTTTCTTATACGCATATGAGTTAAACCATATCGTAGTTACATTATTTTTCTAATTTATAATATTTGTTCTAACCTTTGGATTGCTTTTACAGTAAATATAATTCTTAGAATAAATATAAAATGTCAAACTTCAAATTATTTAAGTCTGTTTTGTTAAACAATTGACAGGCGCAGATGATACGATTTATGTAAAAATATATATAATAAGCAAAAGTATATTTTGAAAACAGTACCCTTTTTGGAAAATATATTCCAAGAAAAGTTGTGCTAGATATAAATACCTTTAATTTTTGTTCATGAAATTATTCTGTAACTAACCATTTTTGAGTAATTGCAGAAACTGCAAAAATTGACTAGAGTAAACAGGCACTTTCGCTTTGAATATATTTTACTTTTATTTTTGCTCATGCGATTTTTCTGTAACTGTAACCATTTTTGAGTAATTGGAGAAATTGCAAAAAATGACGAGTAAACAGGCACTTCCGCTTTGAATATTTTTTTCAAAAATAGGAGTTGCACACCTCAGGCATATGCAAATCTTAAGTTTAATAATTTTAGCTTCAACCGTTTAGGCTGTAGAGAACATACACACACACACACAGGCACACACACACACACACACACACACAGACGGACGTCATTCCAAAAATAGTCGGAATCGATTCAGGGAAGGTCAAAACGTATATTTACGTTAAAATCTCGAGATCGAAATTTTTCATGATTACGATACTTACTTATACTGCGTACAAGAAAGTAAAAATT